>JAHTLZ010000016.1:2506238-2588643 GCA_023846285.1 Phrynocephalus versicolor
AGAGAGAGAGAGAGAGAGAGAGAGAGAGAGAGAGAGAGAGAGAGAGAAGCACATGTAATGTAAGCAAAACCTGACTCCAGAAAACTGTATGGTGCTATAGGTGCATTGTCCATGCATGGTTTATAAGATATAATTTTACTTTTTTAGAAAAAAAAGGAACATTAGAATAGCAATGTGGTCAAAGATGCTGAATGGATCCATATATTACACATACACATCAGCTGACTGGGAACACCAAACCCCTGTTTTATTTTTTGGTGTGCCATACCAAGTGGCAACAACAGCAACTCTGTGGAGAGGCTGACCGCCATTTTATTTTTCCCTCCAGTTGTTCTACATGGGACTATTCTAGGGCAATGTATGGGGAAGAAGCCATGCCCGTGAAATGGTGGAGATATTTTAAAAAATAATAAGGCAAAATGGACTTCTGTTTGTAGAGGAGATGTGTTTGTGTGTGTGTGTGTGTGTGTGTGTGTCACAATGTTTTTCAAAGACAGAAAGTCTTCCAAGAAAATTTGCCTCAGTAGTTGTGATTTTTCTTATTCAGCTTCTTTCCCTATCCTTCCACCCAGTACATTTTGAATGGGTCATTGTAGATAGATTTTAGTCCTCTTATTATTCAGCAGGAGGATACATCTCTTTTTAAAATAATAATGACAAAATGACAAAATATGCACAAAATACAAGAAAACAGCAAAAAATACATTTTAGCCATATAAGCAATTCTAAATCAGTTAAGTAAAAAAATCAAGTAATATTGGCTCACTCTCCCCCGGAACCAGTAGGGATAGATGTATAATTCATACATCTTAACCTGTGAGCAGAAGAAGCTGACTAGCTCTGTCTCTCAACCCCCATTCTTCAATGCAAAGAGGAAAAAAACACCTTCTATTTGGTTCAAGATACTGATCCTGGAAAGTAACTTAAAAAAAAATCTGTTAGTCTTTATTATGTTTGAGAAGCTGCCTGTTGTCACTACTTTTCACAGTATTGCAACCGCAGCTTGTTTACTTAACTGGTTGTACAGCTCATTACTTTCCTGTTACTTACAAAGCACACACACTGAGGACTGATGTCCTATTGAATAGCTCCATAAGTGTGAGAAAATGGCAGCACGGAAGTGCCACATGAAAGACCGAATGAGAAGAATGGAGAAAAGCAAAGTCATGGTGCTCTATTTCTTGGTGATTCCACCGGGCACTTAAAAGAGAGAAAACAGCCAGTCCTGTTTCATGTCTAAATGCATGTTGTGCCGCAGTGCAGCAGCAGCTCATTCTTGTGACAGGTGGTGCCGCTTTTCAGCAATTCAGATGCTCACATGGGTTGGTTAGAGCTTGTTGATCTGACACACTGTGGAACATCCTTATTTATACAGCTCCCACTGTGCTGCTTAATGTGCTGCAACTCACCTCCAGCAGCTGGGCCAGGGTTAAAGAGGATGTTTTAATAGGACACATCGCTCGGTGTTCATGCCGAAGGGTGATTTCAGGAGAAAGAACATAACCTTTTCCAACTACTCAGCTGCTGCATACAATATCATTCATTCCTTATTTTCCTCCTGGTACCAGCTCCCCTCTTTCAATATTTGCCATGGGACATGCGTTCATAACTTGTGATTCAGAAAGCCTTTTTGGTATAAGGATGTGAGAGGGCCAGCTCATTCTTAGTCCACCAGGGAATTAATTAAATGGGAGATCAGCCATCAGAACTGGAGATGTCCATTAGAGAGATATGTAAGATTTCCCAGTGGCAACCAGAATTTCTCTTTAATGGGATGCTCACACAAGCTGTTTTGCACTCAAATCTGTTTATTGCTATGATGGAACAGCTGAAGACTAGCCCACTGTTAACTTTTTACCAGATCCATTTATAAATACTCAGCATTTCCATGCTACATTAGGGCATTGAGTAACCAACAGTATTGATGAAATCCATGTCATAAAGTAGATTACAATATTCCTTTTTTTAATAGATAAAGAGCTGCAAACCACTTTAATAATCTCTTACAGGGGAGATTCTTTTAGTTACATTATAAAGAAAATACTTTTCCAATTTCTAAGATTAATGCATAGAATAAAACTGCCATCCTTAAAAAAAGTGAGGTCATGTCTAGAGATGGGCATGAACCAAAAAAATGGTGATTTGTTTTGGTTCATTTTGTTTTAGGGTTTGGTTTGGTTTGGTTTGTTTTTAACAAAAAAAATTGAAAAATTCATTTTGTTGGTTTGTTGATTTGTTATTCATTTTCCCTGTTTTGCGCCATTTAATCCATTTGACAGCACCAGTGGGGAAAAAACATTCAATTTTTTTTAAAAAAGACACAGACCTTAACTGCACAAACTGGACTGGCAGCATCCTCATCCTCATCATCCACATTCACATCATCATCAATCATCCTTATGGTGGCGGCAGCAGCAGCGGGGCGATCCTGGCCCCTGTGGCAGGGGCTTTTTGTATCTGTTCCAAAACCTAGCCTGAGACCTAATTGAAATGGATCCAGAAAATCCATTTCATCCAGTAATGCTTGGAGTTGCCTGGCCACCACCTGCTCCAACACATTGCCCAAAGAAGGGAGGTTCACTACTGGTCGATAGTTAACCACCAGCCTTGATTCCAGATAAGGTCTTTTTAAGGAGTGGTCTAATTACTGCCTTTTTCAAGGCAGCAGGGACCAATCCCTCTCTCAAGGAGGCATTCATGGTATCCTTGACCCAGGTGCAACCCCCCCTAGCCAATCTTTTAATTAGCAAAAAAGGGCAAGGGTCGAGAGGCATGGTGGTAGGACGGACAGATCCAAGCACCCTGTCCACATCCTTGGGTCTCAATAATTGAAACTCATCCAGTAACACTGGACCTAAGCACGGCACACTGCGTGTTTATAGTGCATCAACAAATAAGGGATTTTATGTTACCCAATATCTTCCTGAACTGTCTATACTTCTGAAGCTTGCATTTTTATGCACTGTTGCTGCACATATTTGAACTTGTGGCATAAATAAAATATTTATAACAAATCTAGATGCCTTGTTTCCTCACAAGTATAATTAAATATTTATATACTTAGTCATGGCTGAGAATTTCCCTCGTCAGTATTGAAGAACAGATGTCTTATGGTCAAACTACGCTGCAGCTAATCTGTTATTAGAAGAGGGGATAATATTCTAGCTAGCAGATATTGGATTGCCATAGTGTGTGTTTTCAAAGCTCCTTTAGTTTCCAAATAAGCTTCTTTTCTTTTTTGACTGGTCACTGGGAGGTTATCACAGACTCTAGCTGTAAATAGGCTCAGCATGAATCATGCCCTTTGAACTGGGATTTAGAGAGGGGATGCTACACCACTGATTATTCTTAGGGTTATGGTCTAGTTAGTGAGCAGGGTTTAACTACTGGGCCACGAGCCTCCCTTGGTTAAATGCCTGTACTACAGCTAAAACTGTGCTCACGGTTTCAATCCCAGGTACCCGGCTCATGGTTGACTCAGCCTTCCATCCTTCCAAGGTCGGTAAAATGAGTACCCAGCTTTCTGGGTGGTCAATGTGTAGCCTGCATAATTAAATTGTAAACCACCCAGAGAGTGCTTGAAGTGCTAGGGGGCAGTATATAAGCAGAACACATGTGAACCAAAACATGTGTGTAAACCCCTGGGACTAAAAGCTTCCATATATTTTTAATTCGTGTTTTAATGTATTGCCAACTGTAAATTTATATTGGGTTTTGTGTGCACTTATAAACCACCCAGAATAGTACAACGACAATAAAATTATCTTATCTTATTCTTATCTTATCTTGCAGGATTCCTGTACAATGTTGATGCTCCTCATGCACTGATGACTCAGTCAGCTGAATGGACAAAATGCTATGCATTTATGTAATCTGGACTCCATGTAGTTACTTTGAATCTCAGTAAGGAAGATAAGGTATATACTAGACCTGCTTAAAATGATATTACAAGCCTGGGAAAGGTGCAGGGAAAAAAGCAACCAAAATGAAGAAACCAAGCAACTCTCTTTAATGTTTGATGATGTTTAGCTGAGGAGAGAAAAGCCAAGTTAACGGAACAGGAATACAAAATCATGCATGATGTGGAGAAAGTAGGGAAACCTTGTCTCTTTGCACAGTACATGTTTCACTTTCGGAGCATGCAAACGAACTAACATTTTGGATATACCCCATATTTCTGATAAAACTTTGAATAAGCCAGCATTGAGATCTGCAACACAATTGAATTGATATAATCCAAGACAGTTATGTAGTACACTGCCCCCGGACATGTTAAATGAAAAATGCTCAGTGGACCATCCATGCAGGTCATGCATTTTAATACTGAATAAAATTAGCAACAAAAAAACAACATGAATGGTCCAGAGACTATATCCATTCCAAGGGAAAGGATTGTTCCAGGTGCATAATAGAAGGTGTAGATAAATCCACAAAATGGCATGCTTCGTGGCACAGTGGTTATATGCCTGTACTGCAGGTAAAACTGTGCTCACGACCTGGGGTTCAATCCCCGGTAGCCGGCTCATGGTTGACTCAGGCTTCCATCATTCCGAGGTCAGCTTGCTAGGGAGGGGGCAAGGTGTAGCCTGCATAATTACACTGTAAACTGCCCAGAAACTACTTGAAGTGGTATAGGGTGGTGTATAAGCAGAACACTTTGCTTTTTTGCTTTCTTTATAATGTTTAAGTGAATAATGGTGAAGCTATTGCCTAATCAGAAACTTCATGTGCACATAGATGCTTCAGAAAAAGGATGGGGCCATTGATTTTTACTGAAAATGAGCCATTTTGAAGTATATTCTTTTAAATTTGATCATGGATGGAGGTGCCTTGGGATTGATGATCAATATATGATAAGCATATAATGACATCTCTTTTGATAATAGCCATATAAAGTATACTTTAAAGTGCAATAACCATATTGGGATTTCATTAGTATGCAGACAGCCATGGGAAGCATCTGAAAATGCATCTTACAGAAGATTATCATTGAATAAATTTTACAAAAGTCATAAAAAATATTTAGGATGAATTATTTCTCTCAGAGTAACACACACCAAGATTGTAGGAGTGGTATTTGCCCATTAATTGCGTGAAGCTATAAACTGTACAAAAATCATTATTTCTGCATATTTATTAGTCATATGAAATAATTATTGGCAGTCATAAACTTGTTAGAAATATGATATGATATTTTTGTTTTTAAAATCGTTAGTTACAGAGTATAATATTATATTGCTAATAGGCATCTTCATCATTTTCAGCCAAAAACACGAGTCAGCTATGCAAAATTTGTTGATAACTTTTTAAGCAGCTTTATTGTCCAATACTTTGGCTGTTCATGATTCAGTTTCAATAGCATTTAATATAGCTTAGAAATTTATTAGTTAGAAAATAAACAGGCAAACACTTCTCTTGCATGAAAATGAACATGACACTCTTAGTTCTTCTTAAAAGTAGTTTTCAGAATTCAGAATTCAAATCATAGTGGATATTCTAGTTTCCTTGTCGCCCTTTTGCCACTGCTTAATTTCATATATGTTCCAGGGGTAGACAAATTGGATAGTTTCATTTTCTTTTAGATACTTCTTAAATCTCAAAATGTTTCCATTTACCAAATAATAAATAAATAAATAAATAAATAAATAAATAAATAAATAAATAAATAAAAAATCATGACAGTTTGGTCCATCAACAAAACTCCTACCTACCTACTTTTACCACCATCCTATACCTGCTGTGTTTTACCTGCCTGCATAGTAGCTGTTAAAAGTTAAGAAATCCATGAGCAGGAAGGAAAGGTACCCATCTCTATTGCTACCCATCTCTTTGAATGGACAAAGCTTCAAATACTATACAGACTGTTAAGAACTAAGTATTTAGAAACTTGTAGCTCATGTCCTGTTCAGCTTCTGTTGGGAAAAAGTCTTTCCTGGACACTGATCAGCTGTAGTGCGGGCCTGGTCAGCTTTATTAATTTATATATCTATATCTATATCTATATCTATATCTATATCTATATCTATCTATCTATCTATCTATCTATCTATCTATCTATCTATCTATCTATTGGCTGGAAGCCCCCTCAGAGTCAAGTAGGAGACTGTTGACCGGGTCCAGGAACAAAATATGAACCGGAATGAAACAGAAATTTCAGTTTCGTTTCGTTTTTCTTTGAGGGGGCAGTTTGTTATTCATTTTGTTACATAGCAAAATGAATAACGAATAACAAAATGAATTTTTTATTCATTTCATGCCCATCTCTAGGCATATTTCTGCCTGCTTTTTTGGCCGGGAATCGGGTGTTTTTTTTGTTATTTTTAAAACTTTTTTTCTGTGCTGCTTGGCATCGCGCGATCGCCGCAATGCCATGAACGACAATGACAAATCAGACCCAATTTATCTTTATTGGGTCGGGTTCGAGCTGGAGCGGAGTAATTCTTGTTTCCGTTATCGTTACGTAACGGAAATGACAAACGGTAACGGAAATGAGAATTTCGCCACTCTAGTGCTGATAATGCACATTCATGAAGAAATCTCACCCTCCAATTTGTGCAACAGCCTTGCACATGCAGATGGTGGGATCCTCCTTGACTGAACTGGTGGGACTTCCCACTCATTAAAAGCTCAGTAAAATACTGGCTACTGCTTGTGCTTGATAAAGGACACACCTACTGTTGCATGAGCCAAGGGTGATGCCCCCTTCACAAAAGTGAGTTTTTACTATGCACAGAAGTGAAAGCTTGACAGTGAAGAAAGTTGGCAGGGAAAAACTTGATTCATTCATTTGAAATGTCGTGTTGTAGGAGAGGTTTACAAATGCTACTGACTGACAGAAAGACAAAAGAGTATACTTGAGAACAAATCAAGCCTGAACTCTCCCTAGAAGCAAAAGGATGACAATGTTGCATTTTAAGCACACCAGGCGCTCTGTTTAAAAAGAGACATTGTCGTGAACAACCTTGTCCCAATATGTCCATGGAACTATTTGGATATGAGTGTAACTTCACTCCACACATATAGAAGCATTGTTTTCTTTGCAAATCCTGGCATATCAACCTGAAGAGGTGGTGCGGCTCTCCTCTTGGGACAGGGTGTAAGGAAGAGGCTGAGCTTTTCTCACAGCAGACAACAGAGATTTAAATGCCTTGCTTTAGTTAGTAAAGAGAGTTGTGTTTGCCTAGATGATTATGATGAAAACCAAAGCCATCTCTTCCATAGAGATGTGCAGTGGAGAACACAACATCTCACTTCAAGTGACTGAGTGGGACATGTTTATCCTTAAGCTGTCTGAAGGGTTTTTGTATAGGTATCCTCAGCCGTCCTAAGATGGAAAGCGGCAGCACCAAAGGGGAACATTGTACAATGTAATCTCCAAGTACAGACCCCGGGCCTTTAAAAACACTGCAGCATGTTGGCAGAAAATAATGTGTCAATGTTTGTCGAAGGAGCAGTCTGGTGAGGCAATTTTTACCTCGATTTGCTCAAAAGCTGGTCTCACTGAGTTCAAAAGGACTGACTTCCTCAAGATAGCAGGTTTAAGGTTATAGTCTCAGCTTATTTTTTAGAATGAACACACCACAGAGAGGAATCATGAAAGGAATAGGCTCTGGGAGATAACCCCCCACCACACACACACAAAGCTCTTCCTGGTCTACATTTCTTGGACTGCCTGCTTGAGAACTGGACTCAGGAATATCCCTGTTGCTGTAATATAAAATATTCTTTTTCCAGATGCACCTCCTACTGCTGCCTGTGGCATAAAAATATACAAGCTTATGGTGGGCCTGGGGGCTAGTAATCATATTCAGTGAAGCTGTAACCTGTTTCCACCTCTCTATCTTCCTGCTTGCCACATTGCTGGCCTGCTTTCCAACTTGAAAACCAGAGAGCTTGTTGGCTAGTGTGGGGTGGGACTGTCCTCTTTACCTCCTTGCCCTGGCTCTTGGGAGGGATTAAGTCCCTCTCAATCTCTAAAATTTTAATATTGGCAAATCACCCCAACTCCAAATTATCTGTGTGTTTACAAGGAAGGGAATAGCCATAAAATGTAGAGGGAGATACAATGGAGAGAGTATAATAAAGGAGGGGATGGGGGAAAATGTTTGGTTTCCCTAAAACACTTCTTTAAATCTGGATAGCTGCACTATGGTTCCCCTAAGTTAAAGATAGAATACCAGGCTAGTGACATGTAAAATAGTAGTAATCCAGGACCTGATCCTGGGTGAACATGCTGACCTGCTGGATGAAGCAGATGCAGTTCTTTCTGGGTTCTGCTCACTACTAGGCCACTCTATGCTCCATCAGGCAAGACTAGAGATCCGTAGTGATTTACTATGATTGCATGCTCTTTGCCAAGTCCAACACTTATGTATCGAGTATTTGAAACTGGGAGCTTTGGACGGAATAAGGAGTGCACTACCCATTCTGCAGCTCAGCAATCTCCCTGCACTGGTCTAGGGGCTGTGGTTGGACTCTTCTCTGCTCCTTAGCTTTCCCTGTTTTAGTGATTTTAAAAAATAACTATTTGATCAATTTATTGCATCATTTACAGAAGTACCAGCTATCTAGCTCCTCTTTCTTTCTTTCTTTCTTTCTTTCGAAACATAGTTGCTTGGTACTTATCCGAATGTGTCTTTTTGTAGCTATAAGCACAAAGCATTAAGACAACAGTTATGATCCATCTGAAAGCAACAATAAGACCATTCTACTACACCAAAAATGTTTCAAATAAACCTGCTAAATTGTGTTTAGCTTCTTGGGGACATGACAGTTGTATAATAGATGGTTTTTTTCCCCATCCTGCAAGATTTATTGTTTGTTTAGGAGATTCACAGAATAGCAGAGTAGTAGAAAAATAATAAAAAAAATCTCTTCCCAATTTCAGTTGCATTCCATTTAATTGTTTGTTGTTTCTGGACCATTGAGCCGCTCAAACAGAATGGGGATAAAAGGGAAAAGGATTCCTTAGATGCCAAAGATTTGGAAAAGGTGAAAATAGGCATACCTTACTTATTTGTTCATTATTTTGAAATTTCTTTTGGCAGACATCATTTCAAAAGCCATATTCCCGCTCTGCTGCAGCCATTATGCCTCTGTCCCTTTCAGAATTTGTTTAGTGCCATAATTTAATGACTAACTCCTTCTGTCTCACAGTAGCACTTACAAACAGATGGGATTCTGCTATAGAGGCTTCATTCCAATAGCCTATTTCACCCACAAGGATATTTTCATTGGAGGCCAGTCCACAAGGAGCAAAATATCTTTTAAGTAGAGGGGTGCCTTGACCTCTTCATTTAAAGGTGGGACACCCCATGCTGTAATCACAAACTGTCTATGGCAAGATGATGATCTTCACATGGGATGTAGAAATATTTCACCAAGAGTCTCATTTCTAGTCAAAACCGGGTGACCCTTCAATGAGATGGCCTGTGGAAGATTCTCAAGCCCCTGTAAGAATATTTGTGTCAGAATCAGATGCCAAGTGCTTCTTTCCTCTGTTACAGTCAGTAGTATCTTGTCTTTGTAAAGCTAAGCACGAGTCTATGCTGTACAGATAGCTACGAACCACCAAACCAATAGTTTGTGCTGGTTCATTTTTTCAGCTGAACAGGTGTTTGGTGGTTCCTAGTCTCATCTCCTCTAGGGGGTATCCAAAGGAGTTTGGGCAAGGAAGATGGGGTGCTGCCTCTAAGTGGGTACCTGCCAGAGGAGGTGGGGCAGGCTCTTCTCCCAAGAGTCATAGTGGGGAATCAAACTCCTGACCACTGGTTTTGTAACTAGGTCTTTTCTCACTCACTTTTTGGATTACTTTGAGCATGTTAACAAAGATCCAAAAAGATAGGCATTATTACATTTGTTTCTCACAAAGTTCCTCACCAAAAATTCTTGGCTTCTTATTGGCTAAGAAGAAACATCATTTCATAAGCTAGTAAATTTTTTGGGAACAGAAAACATAAAGTAGTAATATATAGTCCATTCTCACAATGGAGAAACATAAACAATAGTTTTCTATAAGGATCTGTACTGGGACTAGTCATTTGGAATGAATTCATATATCATTTAAACATAGGACTCAGTTTTAGATGGCTACATTTGCTAATGCCAGTAAATTATTTAGGATGATTAAAAATTGATTGTGTGAACTTGTCCAGAACAGTTATCTCCAACCTGGGGAATGGGCATTAAAGCACCGAATGTGATCATGGGTAAGGTCAGGCATGGAGGTGGGGCAAAGATTCTAACTTGACAGGCATACCAAATTACCAATATGACACTATATATCTCTATTCAGAAATAGTTCCTATTGATTCCACTCCTAGGTAAAAGGGTAGAAGATTTCAGGCTGAATATTATTTATTCCATGATAAGATTCTATTCCTCTGAAACAGTTAGTTTTAGTCTCATAGCTAGAATGTTAATTGCTTGCCTGTCGTGTTATTATGCCAAGAAAGAGGTTTCCTTTCTTTGTTTTCTTCTTGATTTAGCTCTCTAATAAGCTTTTCATTTGCTCATGTTGGCTCCAGTTATCACAAATAGAATCTATTTCCCCTCCCAATTTTTCCTAACAATGAATATTTAAATGCAATGAATTTTTATACATTGGTGAGATTGGATCTCAGCTTGTCATAAACTTGTAGACGATTCTGAAATTTACTGACTAAATATAATCACTGTGGCATGACATTAAAAAAGAAACCCGTGGAAATGCAGTGCAATAAATGAATCCTAAAGACAAGTTATAAAATAGAGCTTGGTTAATTAAAATGGCTTGTTGGCTCTTCATTGACTGAAAATATTTGTAAGCCCTGAAGCTTTAGTGGATGCCAAGGCCCTTTCTCCTGTAAAGAATTAGCACTCATGTAAGAAGAAATACATAAAATGAATAAGATATGTACAAGTAAGCCTGAGTGAGAGAAATTAAATGGCATAACATCAAGGACTTGACTTCTTTTTGGAACAAGGGAACAAGGATACTCTGTACCCTCCATGATTCCAGTGTTGAAGGGATGCAGATTTTAGCAACATGAAAAACAAAGTGTGCTGCTTACAGTGTTCACCACCCATAGCATTTAAAAGCATTATCAAGATGGTTGACAATTTGCAGTAATTATACAGGTTACACATTGCCAACCCCAGCAAGCTAGGTACTCATTTTACTACCAGCCTTGGAAGGATGGAAGGCTGAGTCAATGTTTATAGAGATTTCCCCCCTTGGGGCAGAGACAGTAACCCGGCTGGCAGCATGGGTAAGGCCCTTTGGGAATCATTCATTACCCCACCCCATCTGAGTGGGGAGGCCCCGGATGGAAGGAAATGAATTCCATGGGCCCATATGCTCAGGAAAGCCAGCTTGGGTCTTATCTCTTCCCCCAGATCAGCCAGGAAGCTCATGAGATGGTATGTAGGAAAAAACAATCTGGCTGAGGTCATTCAGTGAAAACCTGCCACATTATAGATAAGCCTTCCCAGGAATTCCCCAGCTCACTAGCCCCCTGGCACGTAAGCCCTGCCTCCACCCCTCTGATGCTCTGTCTTTGTAATCAATAAAGCCTGGCGCTCAGGCTATCATTCAGGAGAAGCTGCTGCATGAGGCCTGGCCTGGCTGAACCCAATAATGTCTCCATGTGTAATCATTCCTACAAACGTTGAGCTGAATACTGGGATTGAATCCTTGTTGCAAGCAGAATTTTGGCTACAGCACAGCATTTTAACCACTGTGCCACGAGGCTCCTCAGAAACTATAATTCTCCACCCATAGGTCATAAATCCTGACACTGACAGTGTTAGGTCACTTCTAGCAAGAGGATATACAGGAAGCAATTTCAGTGCCAAAACAACTAAGACTGGATCTTGAGCTGATGTCCACATCCCTTCAACACAAGGGACCCCAGAGAATGCATGATATGGACCAGAGTTTGGATAAGTGAACAATCTATCAGCAGTATTTTAGGCAATAATTCCAGTGATTCCTCAACCAGCAATATGGCCAGAGGGCATGTTGGCTGAAGGATCTAGGAACTGTAGATCCAAAGCCCTAACTTTTCCCAACCCATCAGGAGGGGACAGTGAAAAATTATCCTGAGGATAACCCTTAAGGCTCACAAAAGCATGCCAAGGTGGGACTTGAAGTCACAGAAAGAACTTTCTTTCTAGTTTTCTAAATGTTACAGTCCGGCGAAGCCAGCTGGGTAGGTATACAGCAGTTGTTTTATTAAGTTTATCATTATGAACGTGCTCATGGGTTGCAAGTGCAAAAATGTGTGTGCACAAAGTGTAAAGACCCTATTCACAGCCTCATGGCACAGGGGTTAGACTGCAGTACTGCAGTGAGTACTCTGCTTACACCTTGAGTTTGGTCCCAACAGGTGATGGAAGTCACCTCAAGGTTGACTCTGCCTTCCATCCTCATGAAGTCAGTAAAACAAGTATGTAGCTTGTGGAGGGACAATGTTTAGCCTGAATAATTAAATTATAAACTGCTTAGAGAGTGCTTTAAAGGGAAAAATGCAAATTGTGGTGCTTAAATGCCGCACCATAGTAATTTAATTATGCAGGCTACATATTGACCCACCACAAGCTGGGCATTCAGTTTCTTGAGCTCAGATGGATGGAAGATTGAATCAGTCTTGAGCCAATTACCTGATCCTGGGATCGAACTCAGCTTATGAAGAGAGTCTTCACTGCAGTTCTGCAGTTTAGCTCCTGTGACATGAGCCTCCAAGAACTATGGGGCATATATAGGCAGCATACTTTGCTTTACTTTACTTTTCCATAGTAGAACAGCATGACTGAAGAGATGATGTACTGTCACCCACTGGAGACATTTAAGTAGGGATTGGTCGTTCATCATTCAAGCATGGAGGAAAAGTCCATCACAGGTTACAAACCATGATGGTGATCTGTAATCTCCAGGCTTAAAACCGTGATACCTCAAGGACCAGATGGAGGGGAGTGCTATCAGGAGACAGAGTTGTGCACTCCCGGATGCATTTGGTGGGGCCACTGTGAGATACAGGAAGCTGGACTAGATGGGCCTTCAGCCTGATCCAACATGGCTCTTCTTATGTTGTTATGTCCTTATGATGAACTGTGATCTGCATTTGGAAATTTGGCATTTCAAAAGGGACGCTGGAGTAGGTTAGCTCCACAATCCCTTTGAAAAGCAGCAAGTCAAAGGATAGGGTCTTCAGCTGTTGATTTTGACATACCTTTAGGTTCTTATGGGATGGGGACAACACCAAGTACTTGTAGGAATTACCATAACATGGAATTAGACCACCAATTCTCAATATTCAGGACTAGATGTTCCAGTACGTGTCCCCCCATAAATCCTAGATAGCACAATCAATAATCAGGGATTTTGCAAGTTTATAGTTCAAGAATGTTTTGACCTCCAAGTTTGGGCAGCACTGCTTCAGAGAAGCAATTATGGTAAGACATGATGAGTAAGAAGGAAGCAAATGAGAGGCACATCAGCAATAGCCATAGTGAAGCTACAGCTGTTTCTTTGAAATTTGCCTAGCTGCAGCTGAGGACTGCATTTCAAGTGAAATTATCTCAAGTGGTACCTATAAAGGATGAATTATTTTTTTCAGGGACAAAAGCCACTTCACAACAGGAAAATAAACAAGGCCCTTCGTACATCACTTAGCATTATTATTTTTCATGTTCCAGTTCCAAAGGTACCACTTGTCTTACGAAGATGTTTACAGCACTCATTTCACTCCTCAATTATGAATCACATCATCTCTCACCCCCGAGGAATTTTGTTTAGCCTTGTGATGGTTTAGAGGTGTCCTTAAAGGCAAAGTGATTTTGAAAGACCTTGGGGCCAAGGAAGGAGGAAACCATCCAAATAGAGTTCATAAATATTTCAACCCCTCCACACATGTGCTGCTACCAATTATGGCTATATCTTGTTTTTTACACTCAAGCACAATCAAGAGAGATGTTTACTAAAGCTCTCAGCTGTTTTAAAAATATCTGATTAATCATTTGAGCTGTAACCAATTGCTCAGTTTATTACATTTGCATTCCTTTTGATTAATACATCCATAGTTCTTTTTCAAAGCAAGCTTTGGACACACAAAAAGAACTTGCTGGGTGGTTTGCAATTTAATTATGCAGGCTACATATTGACCCCCTCCCCACACACAAGCTGAGCACTCAGTTTCTTGAGCACAGAAGGATGGAAGATTGAATCAGTCTTGAGGCAGTTACCTGACCCTGGGATCAAACTCAGCTCAAGAACAGAGTCTTCACGGCAGTTCTGCAGTTGAGTTCCTGTGCCATGAGGCTCCATCCTGGATATCATGGCAATCCATGCAAATCAAAATGGCTGAATTATGCCCTTGTCCTCAGGACAACAGAAGAGAGAGGAAGCAGGGTATTTTTTAAAAGGTAGTATGGATGGTGGGTTGCAAGATTTGGCCTGGATTATAATCCAAATGGTACCAGTCTGGGGTGCCTCACGTAATTCCTCAAACAGGGTTTCAGCACTTTGGATAGCTCCTTTAAAAACCATGATAAGAACCTGAGTTAACTCACTGCCAAGTTAACAGTCATGTTGTTAGACTCCCCTGCCTACAGTTTAAATGTCTCTCCCATGGCTGATTAAAATAATATCCTTCTCTAGGGCTAAAACTCTCTTTGGCACAATACAGCAGTTGCTGAAATAAGTGGATTGCCCTCCTCTTCTACAGATCAGGCTCACCTGATGAACAGAAAAAGAAGTTATTTGAGGGGTTTTTTTTTGGGGGGGGGGTCATTTATCCAGAATCACTAATGTGCTGTATTATAGTGCATGAATAAAAAATTAGAAATCCTCAATACTGTAAAAAGAAGAAAATTGCAATATTTTGGACACATAACGTGCAATAAGAAATACCATCTGCTGCAAGTTATCATTCAAGGACCAATAGATGGGAAGCATGGCCCGGTGCATAGAAGAACATTCCGGCTTAAGAAAACCAATGGTCCACAGTGAGCACAGCTGCTCTGTTTAGAATGGCCTTAGACAGAAACCAGTTCAGGCTACTGATCACCAGTGTTCTATGAGGACATGGCACTTGGAGAAGATTTGTTGAAGTTGAAGAAGAGTGCAGTGGATATCCCAGGAATCTGCAAATAATGGCTTTATCCACTTCAAACCCCAACTTTCAGTGGCTGAAACTTTATTGCACAATTTATGCTCTTTGAGACTGATGTCATCCCCCCTCCCCCCCCGCAGGGATTTATCAGAATTTGAAGACTTCCCCACCTGTCCTGGGGCCTCTAATAACAAAAAAAGTATCCCGGGGGAGACACAGCATCTTGGGGTAAGAGAGGGATTTGGACATTTTTAAGTTCCAAAAACTTTGCCATAGTTGATGGGCACAGTTGATCTCAGCCTTATGCAGTGTGATTTTGAGGAAACAGGATTTCACCAGCCAATGTGACAGACTTCTCTTTAGAATGATTGACTACTTACTCTTGTCTTGTGCAAATGCTCTTTAATGAGAGCAGCATGACCAGAACTGCAGATTTGCAATCTCGGTTATACCTGATGATTGCTTACTGTGGGTCGATGTCAGCAGAATACAATAAACATCACGACAACTTTAGTCTGTGATTTCTGTTATACAACTGGATTTGTTGACATACACCAGTCATGTGTGCATCTGGGCACTCATAATCAAGTATTTGATGAGCCTTCCTGCCACCCTAACTTCATTTATGCCAGAATACATGCTTCTGACCTGCTTTGCTTAGGTTTAATTTGATGAATGTCACTTCATATTGGATTTCTAGACTTTAAATTAAACACTTCACCCTTCTTTTAGTATACAGTTGATGCTTCTCTTCACCATCTGTACATTCATTAATCAACATTTCAACTAAGAACACATCACTTTGACAATCCTCTGTCATAGTCTCCTAGCAACAGAATCTCTTCAGACAACTTAATGAGAAGAGCCATCACACATGTGTGCGATGTTTACACCAGGTACATCTCCTGTGAACTGTTTCCTGTTGAAGAACTTCTAGAAGCACGATTCAAGATAAGCATCAATAGGTCTGATCTCCTATATGCGGCATTTGTGGAGTTTTAGCAAAATGGTCTGAAAGGTTGATTTGGACTAGGAGATTTGCTGTATCTCCCCAGAGGAACAGGAAATTCATTGGTTGCCACTCTCTCTCTCACCACATACAGCTTGATTTACCAGTTTCAGAGAGGGTAACCGTGTTAGTCCTTTCAAGAATTGCAGGCAAAAATCAAAGAAAAACAAAACAAAACAGAAGAGATCTGGAAGTTGAGTCATGGCTACTGGACTTCTTTTTTGAGACTCAACTTCCAGATAAACTCACCTGGATGACTGAGAATCTTCACAGACAAAAACAGAAGAGACAACACATGTGGCACCTTAAAGACTAACTTTCATATTTTAATGTAACATTTCGTGGACACAACCACTTCTTCAGACATATAGCAGTGTCCATGAAGAGTTACATTAAAATAAGTTAGTCCTTAAGGTGCCACATGTTTTGTGTCTTTGGTTTAGCTTGATTCACCTTACTGGATAATATAAACAAATGTAACAAATGTAACAAACATTTCTTGTTATTTATTTTTATTGTATATAAAATAATCATGTTTTGGCTCACTGTATGGATTTTTCCAGCTTCTAATACATTAATGGATTCCTAATTAAGCATCATTCTCTCCGTAAGTTCTTTTATGTCTCTGATGATAACATTATATTCTGCACATGTGTAGCTTATGTTCAATGTAACCAAAATGTTTAGTAAGTCCATCGGGCAAGTTTAACCTAGAGAAGTCTGAGGGTGATACGCTAGCACTTTTCAAATATTTGAAGGGTTATCATACAGAAGAGGAGCAGGAACTGCTCTCAATCATCCTAGAGTGCAGGAGATGTAAAAATGGGCTCAAGTTTTTCAGTGAATATCAGGAAAAACTTCCTAACTGTTAGAGCAGTACAGCCATTGAACCAATTAACTCAAGAGGTGTGAGGTTCCAGCACTGGAGGCATTCAAGAAAAATTTGGACAGCCACCTGTCAGGTATCCTTTGAGTTTTATTCCTGGATGGAGCAGGGAGTTAGGCTTGATGACCCTGTAGGCCTCTTCCAACTTCACTATTCTATGATTCTATGATTCTTAGATATCCTTTAATGTTAATCCATTTATTCTCAATGGCACTTTTAATAGGTTTCTGTGGATCTCATGATGAGATCAGGCTACTCAGCAAAGCAGACTATTTTGTCAGTTTCTGACCGAGTCTTATCTGCTAAGTTAAGGTTAGATGGAATTGTGCAAAGGTCCCAAAAGCCTGCTTTAAAGATGATGGGGAGGGGGAGATGTATGCAGTCACAGAGCTATTTGAATCAGCTGGAGATCAGGGAAGCTTTTAGGTAGAGGTAGAGAAAGAGAGGAAGATGGATTATTATTCACTCTATCCTGCTGCCCTTGGACCTTCTTTAGGATAGGGCAGTGATGGTGAACCTTTGGCACTCCAGATGTTCTGCCCAATTCTACTGTTCTCTTCACTGTACAGGTGTAGGAGAAATTAGCGAGGTCCCAATGTTTGGATGATGTTGGGGGTTGTGAGACTAAACTGAGGATTAACATCAGAACACAGCGAAAATGGAATCATGAACAAGTGGAAAAAGGAGGAATCAAGCGGAAAAGTATTTCCTGCTCTGTGTCCATGTCAGGTGAGACTTCTTATTTATGAATCAGGAATAAGAACAATTGGGGGGGGGGAGGTGTGCTTTCCAGGGGGCTTTTCATTTTGCAAGGGGTTTAGGGATATAAATAAAAAAAAGAAAGAGTTAAGAAAGTTCATATTTAATTAAGGCTACATATAATTAAGTGTGGCAATATGGTGATAAAACCTTTAAGTAATGACTCATAAAGAGATAAAAATGGAGCATGTGTTTAATCAGTCTGAAGCTCTTCAGACTAGCTGGCACAGCTCAGGTGGTAATGAGACATCTGTTGCTTTGGTCACTAGAGAAAACACAGGATTCAGCAGAGGGAGGGAAATGCTGGTAAATGAGACAAAATAGATGCAGTTGCCAAATTCTGTGCAGTAGCACTAAGGGTTCGAAATCAGATTATAAATGGAGATAAAGAAATATAATACCCATGTCTTAATGGTTGCTAAATTTTAACCCGTACTTTTTATCTACCAATTTTATGTATTAATTAAAATTTTAATGCGTACTTTTTATCTACCAGTTTTATCTACCAATTTTATGTACTAATTGAAATACTATCATGGAATACATATGGATGCTATGTATTTTGTTGCTATATCTGTCTAGTTTGGCCATTGGCTGTAAATAAATAAATAAATAAATAAATAAATAAATAAATAAATAAATAAATCAGAAGCATAGCACATGGTCCTCTGATGTGCCCCATCCTATTTCTGAGCAAAAAGACTGGATGAACCATGATTTTTTTTAACCCCAAGGAGAGGACCCAAAGTTGCTTTTTGGAACATGTACACCAGGCATGTCCAAACTTCAGCCCTCCAGATGTTTTGGACCGCAACTCCCACAGTCCTTTGTCATTGGCAATCTAAGCTTAGAATTCTGGGAGTTGTGGCCCAAAATATCAGGAGGGCCGAAGCTTGGACATGCCTGATGTACACCAAGAATCCGATGAGTAACATGGTCACTTGGCTGATTTGTCTCTGAATAATCTTCACTAGTTGAGGAATATAAAGACGACAAAGTGAAAGTGAACAACTGCACATGCATTCTAGAACAAAGGTTTTACAACATTTGCAAAAAAATGTGCATCAGATCCTCATTTGAAGTCCATTTTGCTGTCATCACAAACAAATGTGGTCCAAAATGGGCTTATAATTGAGGGAGCAAGATATTGAGTGAAACCAAAATGTGTAGGTTTATCAGTCTCTCAGAGCTCATTTAGAGCTGAAAATCCCTTTTCATTTTCTTCATTATTGAATAAGTGTTTGTTTATTTGTGTCATGCTGCTGCATTAGCCGGAAGGACTGCATTAAGAAATAAATAATATTCAGTTATAAGATGTTTTAAAAACCATTAAAAACATGAATGAGCCTACACATAAAATACACAAATATATAATTAATTACAGTGGACCCTTGTATAACAGTTTGTATAACATAAAATCTGTACAACATAAACAATTCCAGAGATAGGGGAAATTTGCTTAACATAATCATCTATGGGGAGAATCCGTACAACATAAAAATGGGCTTACTCCGTTTTCAATGCATTTCTATGGGAATTTGTATAAAGGAAAATTTGCTTAACATAATTTCATTTGGAACAAATTAATTCCTTTATACAAGGTACCACTGTATATAATAAAATGTGTGTGGAAAGATGAAGGTGATGATGACTGACTGCATTTTCAATTTTTTTCTCCATTACTTCAAACAAGGGTACCTCCAGAGCCGGCGAAGTCCCGGAGCGGGGGTTCTTTGCCTTTACGATCAAAGAGGTGCGGAATGGCAGTGCTCGGAGGCCATGTTGGTAAGGGCTGGGTCAGTCTATTTAAGCAACTGCCCCACTGGGTTCCGGCCTCTTCCCATTTGAAGTTGAATAACTTGGCTGCCTGAACCCCAAATCTCTCCAAATTTGGAAGGTGTAAAGGAGAGAGTCCAAGAAAGGTACCCACCAAATTTGGTGCCTTTAGGACCCATGGGACCAGTTTTATAGAGTACTGTTACATTTCATACAATTTTTATTAAAAAATCCATCACTAACGAAACAAAATGAATAATGGGGGAACAAAATGAAATGAAATGAAACACATTTTTTTCCATTTTGTGCCTATCCCTCCTCTCAACTGCTATTAGTCATGGTAAGCCACAGTTCCTGAAATGACATGCCTTTATGGGTGGGGGCCAGTGTGGAGAGCCTGAGTACCACAAACCCAGTTTTCCCATTTCCTTGGAACTTCATAAACTACAGGAACCCTTCTAGTAAAAATGTAACTTCTTCGTTTAAAAAATTGTGTATATACTGTACTTGCAGCACTAAAAGGTGTGGGAGATTGAGCTATCATTATACAGGAGATTTGCACTCCCTGGAGACTTCAGGAACGTTGTTGTTACACACCAGCAAGTTACCTCCAATGTACAGTGGACCCTTGTATAACAAACAGCTTGTATAACATAAAATTTGTACAACATAAAAAATTCCGGAGATAGGGGAAATTTGCTTAACATAATTGCCTATGGGGAAAATCCGTACAACATAGAAATGGGATCACTCCATTTTCAATGCATTCCTATGGGAATTTGTATAAAGGAAAATTTGCTTAACATAATTTCATTTGGAACAAATTAATTCCTTTATACAAGGTACCCCTGTATAATGATCAGATCAATGAATGACCTCCCAGATGTCCTGCCGTTCAGGAAGCAGAATTGTCCATTGTGATATCAAGTATTTGGGGGCATCCATTGGGGTAGGTGTGGGTGGGATGCTCTGTGGCCTGCATGGAACCTACTGACTTCACACCTTGCAGACTTATTACTCATCCCTTGAAATTTATAGGGAAGTTGGCTGGTGGTTTCATGCCCTTCTGTTGAATTTACTGGACTTGTTTGCTTGGCCACTATGAGGAACTGGGTTAAATGGACCCCATATTTCCAAGCACACAAGGGAAAGGACAGAGACAAAATGTTGGATCCTTTAGACAAATACTGCCCAGGCTATTTAGTCACAGATCCTGCAGCATCCATCTGTGCAGGTAGAATTAAACACACACATACAGTTTTTGTAAGGCTGGGGCCATAAAATTAATTAAGATTTGCCATTTGGGTGTGATTAAGAAGTCATTGTCACAATAATGGACAAGTTGGTGCCTTATAATATATTTGCCTTTTGCAGCTTTTAATTATGCCTTCGAATTATAACAGCTCCCCTTTCTTAATCTTCCCCGCATTCATGTCAAACATCCTCTTCTTGTTCCATTTTATTTTATTTTTTAATTAATGGGCTGCAAATGAAAAGCAATGTTAAGCAGTGTAGCAATGATACAATTAAGCTTCCCTTCTTCCAGACACTTGTTTCAGAAACCCTTAAGTGCTCAAATCAACTAATGTTTTGACTATGTTAGGCTGGAGCCTAAGGATGAAGATTTGATTCATAATTGAAATTGACATTTGAATGGGTATCCTTCCTCTGAAGTGTGAAAGACAATCATCTGCCTTAATGATCGTTATGCTAAAGAATGGCTAATGCTCCATCCTTCCACATCTCCCTGGCAAATTTATTAGACTCATTTCCATCTCCTTTTTAAACTATTCCAATGTGACAGTTATATATTTATACAAAATGGTTGTATTGCATTTAGCTCTTTTCTCTAATGAAAGTTCTTTCCTTAAGGAATTAACTTTGGCCTTTTATTTCCAAGGTCGGAATAATTTGCACAAACCTGCTGTGAGATCAAATTTCTTTTGCCTGTTGTTACTGATAGAAAAAATGTTGTGGTTGTTACAACAACTTGAGGGAACACAACCTTTCATGCCAGCCAGCCTGAATGAAAAATAGTGCTGTACTGAAAAAAAAAATCTCCCATCAATATTTGAACAATTATCAGATGTTTTGACAGAAAATAAGTTCCTTTCCAAAAGAATTTAAATGAGGAAAAATCCGGGATTAATTTTCAGGAATGAATACAAAACTAGACTATGTGATATCTTTTGGCTACTAGTAAAATAACAACAACAAAAAACATTGTTAATAGTGCGAGAGCAATACCCTCTTTTTCAAAGCTGTAGCAAAAGTTCAAGCATGGCAAAAGATGGGTTTGTCAGGAGTTGGATCTTAGATGTATAGTTCTTGGCAAGGTGATAATAATTGCCAGGCCATATTCTTAGCTGAGACTGGAAGCAGGGATCAGCATGGATGTTATTCAGGTGCATCTGAAGTTAGTAGTTGGGTTTCAGGCCCAAACAGGCCCAAGTCTTTCAAACAAAGGGACATACTGTATATACTCGAATATAAATCTAGTTTTTCAGCCCTATTTTTGGGCTGGAAAAAAGGGGCCCTCGGCTTATATTCAGGTCAATACTTTAGCCACTGAGGCAAGTGCTTGGGTCAGTGGCTAAAAGTCATTTTAAACATTGTGTGCCACTTCTCCTGACTCCCCCCCCCCATGTTGCAGGGGAGTGGCATACAATGTTTAAAATGACTTTTAGCCACGGACCCAAGCACTTGCATCAGTGACTAAAAGTCATTTTAATCATCACACACCGCTCCCCCAGCTCACAAAGGAGGAGCTGCCGGGCCCAGCTGCATTTCCCACCCTAGACTTATACTCGAGTCAATAAGTTTCCCTAGTTTTGGGGGGTTAAATTAGGGGCCTCGACTTATACTCGGGTCGACTTATACACGAGTATATACGGTAGGTCATGTACACACATTCACACCTCCTCTCCATTGGGCGCTTTTTTCAAGAATGAGGTTCTCTCCCCACCCCCACCCCCCACCCCCAATGTGGGCACATGCACTGCTTCTCTCTCTCTCTCTCTCTCTCTTGCTCTCTCTCTCTCTGTCTCTTACTTTCATAAAGAGGTATGAAAAGGCAGTGGGAAAATGGCAAAAAGCTGACACAATAGGATCAATGTGTTCCTTTCTCCTTTCCAGCCAGCATTGGGGAGGAGGTGGCAGAAGGTGCAGGCTGTGGTGCAGGCAGAGTGAGATGGAGAATGAGAGGGTGGTGAGCAGGCAGTATGTTGAGCGAGGAGGAGAAGGGGAGGGGAGGAGAAGCAGCAGCAACCAGCTGCAAAAGCACAGCCCTGCTCATCCCAGTGGTATGAGGCAGGATCCAAAGAGCACCTCTCTGAGGAGTGAGCACCCCTAAAAATGCTTCCTGGTGTGAAAGTACCCTTTGCCCCCATGCTACATCATGGCTTCAAAAACGCTCATGAATCTGATCCTTCCTGTACAAAAAAGGAAACTGCCATGCTGTTTTCTAGGAGTTCTAGGACTTTATGGGAGGTCTAGTTCTTTGAGAGTTGCCCTCATAGACTCTAAAGGGCAGTGAGACAACACTTCCAAGAGAACACTAGGCCTCTTGGAATACACAAGAGCAATTCCCTTTTTTGTACAGGAAGTAGGCTAAAACAGATAGATCCTGCCTTAGGCAATTGAGACAGGGATGTGTGGGCCTATGTCTGTTTGCCAGAACTTTCAGAAATCTGACACAAAAGAAAAAACTGCAGTCTCGGGATGTAAAAAATATGTAATCCTTTATTTCAATTTAAAATTCTGCCTGGAAAATTCTTGGAGAATTGTAGACGGAGTTAGGAAAAAAACACGAGAAAGAGACAGAGAGACAGACAGACAGACAAAGACACACACACACACACACACACACACACAGAGAGAGAGAGAGAGAGAGAGAGAGAGAGGGAGAGGGGGAGAGAGAGAGAGAGAGAGAGAATACCCATAAACTCAATTGTGTTTTCATTATCAATGAGCCTGAAAAACAAAGGGAGATTCTGCTTGGTTCTTCCTAGTGGCCAACTCTGAGGTATTGCAAATAGAGAATTCATGAAGCAATTGGGCCCAGTTTATCAAACTTCGTAAGTGCGGCACCACAAGTGCCACATGTTCCTCTTGCCACTTAAGTGCCCCAGTCACTAGCTGGCATACACTGGTGGATTCCTCCTCCTTGGGTGGCTGGCCAGTTCATGTGCCACCACGGACTTCTCAGCCCTGTCCATTCATCTGATTATTGCAATTCTAATTACTGTATCCCTGTTCTTTAGCCATGTAGGCTAGGAATTGTGGAAGTTATGGCCTAAAACGACTGTAAAGGCTGAAGTTGAAGAAACCTGCTGGTCAGCGAGTGGCAGCATCTCTCCAACATTTTAGACACAGAAACTTTTTCCAAGCCTACTTGGAAATACCTTATAGGGACTGAAACATCAGCCATTTTGCATGCCAAGAAGTCTCTCTGCTACTACCATCATTTTGAGCTAGAAGCAAACTCTCAACCACTAAGAGTTAACTAAGTGAGTAAACAATGAGTCAGCCCTGGTCACCCATCCATGATCAGGAGTAGAAATCACTACACTTTGATCTGTCTTCACCCTAATATGAGGTAATGTTGCTTATGAGTCACTTTGAAGAACAGAAAAGCCGCTATACGAAAGCAGATCAAAAGCTTGCCTATGTGCATTCTATTTCTCACAGCAGCTAGTTTTAGATGCTCTGGGAAGTTATCAACTTCTATAGTCCTTTCTCCCACAGCTTTTTCTAAGGATCTAGTACAAGTGTTGCAGCAAGAAGAGCTGGAATCTCTTTGCAATTACTGGATGTAGAGGAGAGGGTTCTTTTAAGAAGGGTTGGGGTTTGAGGAGCTTTACAAGCAATGTCATACACTGCACTTGAAAGGTGTGGAGCCTTTTTAAACAAATCCGGATTCTAGAAGGATACCAGTAGGTGTGGCTAAGATGGACCTTTCTGGGCTGTAATGTCTCACTCTATCTGGAGCAATTCTTTCTGCCTGCTTCTGAATCAATGAAAGTCTTATTTCTTCAGTCTGTTAGACAGTTAGTGAATCTGTAGCGGCCTGCTTATGTTTCTTAGTTCTGCCGTAGATATGTTAAAGTTTCACTCGTTTCTTTAGAAAGCTTAACATGTTTCTTTACTTCCAGTTTAACAGTTAAACTGTA
Organism: Phrynocephalus versicolor; assembly: GCA_023846285.1. Lineage (NCBI taxonomy): Eukaryota > Metazoa > Chordata > Lepidosauria > Squamata > Agamidae > Phrynocephalus > Phrynocephalus versicolor. The sequence goes on from JAHTLZ010000016.1 coordinate 2,530,932, forward strand.
AGTAAAGAAACATGTTTTATTCTTTCACTGACCAACTCAGTGGTTCTCAGCCTTCCTAATGCTGCGACTCTTTAATACAGTTCCTCATGTTGTGGTGACCCCCTTGCCCTGCTTGGAAGAGGTTGCAAGCCCCGTTGGGCAGACCACTGCCACAGGTGCCATAGAGAACTTCCCTTTGCAGGCACCCTCAGCCAATCGCAGCCTCCGGTGCCATTGACTGACATTCCTTCCAACCTATCACTCTTTCTCCCTTCCTCCCCCCTCCTCCAGACCCAAGCCCTTTGTGCCTTTTTCTTCAGGGGCTCATGGTGACCCCTGTAAAATGGTTGTTCGACCCCCAAAAGGGTCCCGACCCCCAGTTTGGGAACCACTGGACTAACGCTTCATAGCGAGTTATTGTAAATGCCAGCGAAAGATTAAAAAGGAGGTGGGGTTGAAGCTATTCTGCTCTGTAACTCCCTGTATGTCTGCAGTGCAGCTAGAGGGTTTTTAAATACATTCAGAACTCTGCAACAGTTATTGGGATGAAAATGTTAGCTGAGAGGGAAAAAAAACTGAACGATTGCTTTAATTTGCTTAAGAAGTAGAGATATGTGAGGAATCCAGTGGCTGGTTGTCCTTGTGTTGCGCCTCCCCCCCCCCCCCACACACACTTTGTTAATCTGCACTCCCTTCAATGAGTAGGAAAAATGTACTTTGGAACTGACAAGTTGATTGATAGAAAAATATGCACATTTGACAACTGCATAGAAAAAAACTGCACACATTTCAGCTAAATTTAAAACACTAATTAAACACAAAATGTTCAATGAGGCAGATGCATACAAGGAACAAGTCTGGTAAAAAGCATTCACACAAACGTGTGCCCTTTTTAAAACAAACAAACAAACCAAAAACAAAAAGGGCTGGTAGATAATTGTAGGATACAGACTTTGTAGAGATTAACACCCATTAAGAATGGAGGACAAGTAAGAAACAGGAGGGAAGTTTTTATCATATGTAGTGGACTTGTAGCAAGGTTAAAAGCTATTGGGAAATGGTACATGAACAAAAATACTCTCTGCTGTCATACCTTTTTAAATCAGAAGTGTTTTTGTTGAACATTATGCCTGAAGTGACAGATGTAAAGAAGAAACATGTAATATTACATATAGTAGCTAATGTAGCAAGGATACGATATGCAAGAGACTGGAAAAAGGAAGATGTCCCAAAGAAAGAAGAGTTACTGGAAGAGATTTTGGAAGTGGCAAAAAGAGACATTTTAACATAGATTTTAAAAGAACAAACAGTACAAAAAGCAAAGGAAAAAAACTTGGGAACTGGTATATAAATGGATCCAAGATAAGCTTGGAAATTCACCTTGATATATAAAAGATGTAAAAGATGTTAAGTGGATGTGGAAAACAACAATTACTATTCTTAGGGTAGAAGACATAACAATGGTCACAGGATTATTATAATAGGGATGTGTTTTTGTGTCAACCACTCCCCCTCCCCCTTTCCCTTTCCAATATATAAAAGAATTGACGATACAATGGACAAAAGAAGAAAAACACAACTGTGACAGATGGGCATCCCACCCCCATATGCCAACTGTCTACATATCTGACATTTGTGAGACACAGCCTTATATGTAGGTGACAGATGGGGTCTTCCCAAAACCTTCCTGATAATGTTTGGCATTTTTTTTTTTTTGCATTCCAAAAATGTACTCTACTTCTCAGCTATGGCCAAGTAAGTGTAGCAAGTAGAGATGGGCACGAAACGGAAAAAATGTTGTTTCATTTCATTCCGTTTCGTCCCCCTGCATTTTGTTTTCTGTTTTGCATGAATTTTTGCATACAAATTCATACGAATTGAAACAATAATGAAATGTTTAGTTCCACCAGCCAATGATAGGTCGGCAGGAGACGACTGAAAATGGCCAGGACACCAGTGGGAGAAAGTCCTGACCATTTTCAGAGGGATCCTGCCGACCTGTCATCAGCTGAACACTTTTAAAAATGGCCCAGCCAGCACCCCCGAGTGCACTGGGCCATTTTTAAAGGGGTCCAGCTGATGACAGGTGGATGCAGGAAAGCAGGCTTTTAAAATTCTTCCCCCTGCCAAAGCCCGCTCTCCAGCTGCTCAGTGGTGGCTTGGCAGGAAAAAAAGCCTGCTCTTTCCTGCCGTTGGAGTGCATGGGGGGATCCGCCAGACCGTCAGCTTTTCCCCATAGGAATGCATTGCTTCAATGCATTCATATGGGAAAATGAAAAACAAAGTGAACGAAACGGAAATTTCCGTTTTGTTTCATTTTGTTTTTCTTTGATGGGTTCCTTCATTATTCGTTTCGTTCCCTAACAAAATGAATAACGAAAGGAATAAAAAATTCACTACGTGCCCATCTCCAGTGGCAAGCAGAGTTTCTATTTTCTGGTGTGGCTGTCATTTCCACGGTGTCTGTTTTTAGATAATATCAAGCATTCTGTTGCAAATTGTTGTGCCCACAACTAAGGTTGCACTCTTTGATGAGACGTGTGTGGCACAACTGGTTGTGGAACTTGTAGCACAGCCAGCCATGTAGCAGACAATTCACCAAATAGTACAACTTTCTGTGCAACATCTGTTGCCCATGTAGAAACCTCCAAGAGGACACTGGTCAGTGCTTTCCATCTGGTCTGTAAAACTAGCATTGTCTATCATGATGACGCATGGACAATCAAATGAACAGAACTCGCAGAGCCCAAGTTGCTCCATTTCACTCCATTCGCCTTCTTACAAATAAGTTGTGAAGGTCAGAGAATGCTTAGGTTGTGCCTTTTATTGTGTTCTATATAACACTGTTTTGGAAAAACAAGCCATTTAGTCATCTCTATAGAACCATGACCAGATTTTTTTTTTTAAAAAAACAGCCATTTTCAACTGTTTTTGATACCTTGAAGGACACATAGCAAGGCAGACAAATATATCTATTCTTGCTTCACCTCTATAATCCAGGCTGATTGACTATCAGATTCAGGTAGTGTCACGTGGTAGCCAGGATTAATTTTACCTCATTAATGAGGTGTTACTTTGCACCTCATTTATGAGATGTTGACTTCAACCACTTTAATGAGGTGTTAATTTGTATCTCATTAATGAGGTGCAAATTGCAAGGGATGTGGCATCAATTATCCCACATGAACCACATTTAACTGCAAATAGGTGGCAAACCTGCTGCTCAAATGGGAGTTCTAAGTGTGATTTAGCATTCTGTACAATCATTTAATTGAGAAAACAATAGTGTTGTGTGTCTGTTTCACCAATGGTTGTGGACCTGGTCAGATTGCCTATGTATGGAACATTTATTGTAATTATTGGCTGGTCAACAGAAAGCACACAAATAACTCAATAAGGACAAATCTAGCAATTTTAGTTTAAAACAATTAGGAAAAGTACTAGTGTGTGCTCAGTTTATGTCCTGGTTACAGTGAAGATCTTTGAATTTGCTGGAGTAATGGAAGGAATTGTGTCAGAGGAACAATATGATCTGCTAAAGTTGAAATCGTGCCCAGTAAGCTTAAAAAACAGATAAGATAATGTTTGGTCTCATATATTGTCCCTAATTCAGCCAATTGAGATGCTTCTCCAGGAATAAATGTGGTGCAGTGGTTAAACTGCAGTACTACAGCAAACGCTCTGCTCATGACCTGGGTGCAGTCTCAGGTTAGCCAGCTCATGGATGTCTTAGCCTTCCATCCTTCTGAGGTCAGTAAATAGAGTATCCAGCATGTGGGGGGTGAGTCAATATATAGCCTGAATAATTAAATGGCTAATAACCAAAAGTGTGCTTAAAGCATTATGGGGAAGTTTATAAGTAGCACAATTTTGCCTTTTAAAGTAGCAGTACCCAACCTTGGGTAACCCAGGTGTCCTTGGATTTAAGCTCCCAGAACCCCCAGCCAGCACAGCTGGTGGTGAGGCTTCTGGGAACTGTAGTCCAAGAACACCTGGATTATACAAGGACATAAGAACTTAATAAGAGCCATGCTGGATCAGGCCAAAGGCCCATCTAGTCCAGCTCCCTGTATCTCACAGTGGCCCCACCAAATGCCTCTGGGAGTGCACGAGACTAGATATCCTGATACCACTCCCCTGCATCTGACCCTTGAAGTACCCAAGTTTTAAGACTGGAGATTACAAATCTCCATCATGGCTTATAGTCTGTGATGGACTTTTCCTCCAGGAATCTGTCCAATCCCCTTTTGAAGGCATCCAGGCCAGATGCCATCACCACATCATGTGGCAGGGAGTTCCACAGACTAACAACACACTCCCTCAGCATGTTGGTCCCTCAGACAAGGTTGGAATCCACCACTGTACAGGTCTGTGAACGTTTCCAGCACTGGCCTCACCCCTTCTAAGATCACACTCTCTTCTATGGTGTAGCAGTGGGACGAATCCCCACAGTTATGACTGACCACTTATTGGAAATAAGTGGCATTCCTACCATTTTTCTCATTTCCAGGGGAACGGGGATGGAGCCACGTAGCACCTGGGGTGCCACGCAGCTTGCTTTGTAGAAAGTGTTTCATGGGCACGGTGCCCATCTCTTGCAATAATACTTACTGGCCCTGTTGCTTAGTGAATGTTTAGTGAATAGCTACTAGAATAGGTCCATTAAATCAGCTGGGATTTGATGAGTCAACTGCTCCATAATTCCTAGTTATTCAAATGAGCCTACTATAATTGTAACTTACTATGCCAGGCAACAGAATTTCAGGCGCTGTGTTTGCAGCCTGATTATTATTTCCTCCATCTAGCATATTCCTGTCTCTATGGAAAGGGAGAGAAATGGAGAAAAATGAGAGGGAGGAGAGAGAAGAAAAGAAAAGAAGAAGAAGAAAAGAACGGTACTTAGAGAAAAATCTACAAAATGACCTCCCTGCTCTGCCTTGCCTCTGGAGTGTTTTGGGGGGAGGGAGGAATGATATAAAGCAAACAATTTTCTGGAAAAAAATATTCAACTTAGCTTTACTTTATTTCTATTTTTTTTTAACCAATGTGCTCTAAGCAGCCAGTTATATTTGTTTGCTTGGCTGGTTTTCTCCACAAGGATCAATCTTCAAAGTACATAATATAGGAAGGGAACTATAAAGAATGATTTGCATGTATCCAGTTTTTGTTAGAAATGGTACTAGATTTAACAAAGTGTGTATGCAGTCGCTGTGTTTTGAGTAATTGCCTCCTGTGCTTTCTCCCACTCACATTTTACTCTAATTGAAAACAGCATTACTCGCTTTTCCTTTATTTTGTACAATAACACAACTGTGTGAATTGATATGCTGAGCTGCTGGCATCAATTCCCAGGTGGTAGTCACAATAGCTCTTGCGTCCTGCTTTGTAGGGATCATCTGCGAGACCATGATATGTTGAATGAGTCATGGTGATGCAGGTGACTAGGGCAAGGTGACTAATGGTGGCCATTTCAAGATAGCAAGGGCTTTTCCTTTGTGATTTACTGTACTTTGCATGGTGCACAAATGGTAAATATAGCAGCTGATTTTTTTGCAAAGGGTTTCTAATGGATAGGTCCCCATGGCTTGGGACCTATCTGTCTGGTAGAGCGGATCTCCCAGAGATCAACCTCATCCCGACCAACCAGAGCTTCATCCTCACTTTCTCCCAGAGTGCCTACATTGAGAGAGGCTCGTAGGGCTTCGACCCGGAACCGGACCTTTTCGGTGGTGGGCCCGGCTCATTGGAACAAGCTGCCAACTGAGATTAGGCAGGCAGATTCACTGTCAGCCTTTAGAAGGGCCTTAAAGACCTGTCTCTTCAGGCAATGCTTTGGGGCCCTCTGAGCACACTGTCATTGTGGTTGTGGTTGCATTTTTTTTAAACTGCAAGCACCAGTCTGTCTTACCAGATTCGACTTAGTTTTGGTCTATGGTGCTATGTTTCTTTTATCTGCCATTTGTTTTAGTATTATTATATAGTATATGTATAATGATTTGTACTCTGTTAGGATTTCACTGTTTATTTCTGTTGGGGATATGTTTTATGGTTGTAGTTGGGCAGTCGCTGTTTGGGTGATGTGTCGTACACCGCCCAGAGTTCCCTACGGGAAAATCGGGTGGTCAGTAAGTACAAGAATAAATAAATAAAACTAAATAAATAATCTTCCAGCTGGCTACTAGGGCCTGTTTGAATGGCAGTTTCAGGTGGAGGGGTGGATCGGGCCACAAAGGGTCTGGTCTGGTGAGGTTGAGAATCTGGATGCACCATTTGTCCTACTCCTCCCATTTGAATTGTCAATGACTCACTTGTAGCCTGATCAGTTATCAAAGCAGAATCAGGAAACAAAGAGGTGGGAAAAGGAAAGAGAAAATGGAAGAGTGGAGAAGAGGGGAGTCATACAAGAGATTATGATGGAACAGGCTTATGAAAAAGATGCTGCGCTTAGGCTTTCAGTGTGCAAAGCTGGACAAACCAGAGACTTGATATCTTCATCCTCTTTCTCTCCAAGACAAATAGCTGTCCACTTGAGTATGCTGCTTCAGTACATTACTTTAACACGACTTTCTGAAAATTACAGCAATCGGATGTTTAAGCTGCGCACGGCCCTAAATTGCAGTAAGGATGAATTTAATACCTTGTTTTTCTTTCTCAGCATCAGGGTGGGAACATACATTAAAAAGGGGTGCTGTAAAACATGAAACATGTTTTCCCCATTAGCTCTTATTATGAGGGCTTCTACAAGGAATATATTTTGTGTCAGGGCCTTGAGGAGAGTTTAACCTCCCAAAGTGGGGAGAGAAATGAACATGCTTGTCCGGGCATTTCCTGTTTGCATCCCCCACACTGCAAAACAAACAAACAAACAAAAAACAAGCAAACAAAAACTACCTGTGAAACCACTGTTTCCAAGTCTGGTGCAGCTATCGGAGGATAAAAATAAATAATATTTTCCAGGTCACCTGAGACTGAGCACCTCCACTGTGCATGATGCAGCCACTAATTATTATTATTTTAAAATAAGGTCCTATGTCTGTCTATAGCAGTGATGGCGAACCTATGGCACGGGTGCCAAAGGTGGCACTCAGAGCCCTTTCTGTGGGCACCCGACATCACCCCTTCACAGCCACCTGTATACAGGTTAAATTACTGCATTGGCACTTTGCAAAAAAATTACTGGGTTTTGAATTGCAGTTTGGGCACTGGGTCTCTAAAAGGTTTGCCATCGCTGGTCTATAGTCTCCTATCAATCTTCACTGGGCAGGATCCATTGGTGGACTTCCATGGGCAGAAGAAGAGAGTCTGAAGGAACTGGGAGTGGGGGACAACTGCCCAGTCCAATTGCTTCCAAATCCATGGTGAAAGTCTGTGAAACCTTCTGCAGCTGGTTTTCAAGGAGGAAGGTAGAAGGGAAGCAAAGTCCCATTGTAACTGCTTGTGCAGAGGTAGCTTTGGCCCCTTTACTGATTTTAGAGATCTTAGCTGTCTCTCCAGATCTACATTTACACAACTTGCCTCTTGATGGCACTGCTGTTCTTTCATGTTCCCACTTCCTGCTGCATCTGAGCATCTGGAAGCTCTGTATTTTGGCTGCTATCCCACAACCAGAAAAAACAGCTCAAAAGAAAAGCCAGCTTTCCCCAGTGATGGTCAGAGGTGGGTCCTGTGTTCCCACACAAATGCTCTCCCCTCCACTTGAAAGGCAGGCAGAACGGGGACGAAAAGGTTTTGATGCAGATTTTCAGAGTCCCCATGGATGAAGTACCGGTTAAATATCTGCATCGGAACTGAGACAATCTTTTTTACTACCTTGCTATCAGGTACTTCTAAAACTCACTGGGCTGTGCTTAAGTGGGTGTGGTCACATTTTTTTTAAAGTCCACTGGCTGTGGGGACACAATTTTATTAACCGCATCCTCAAGCCATTTGAAGCAATTTTTAGTGGTTGTGGGATAGCACCCTATGCTAGTGCGTATGATCTCTGAAATAAGTGGGTTTCAGCTGCCAATCAATAAGAAGCACTTTATTTGATGTGGCCAGTCATAGGCATACAAAAGGCAACTTAAAAGGTCTGAGCTTCTGAGAATATTGCTCAGCTTCCTTCTTCCTTGGGTAAAAAACTTTCAAAGCTTTGGATTTATATAATTAGAGCCAGAATCCTATTGATGTTTTCATAAGTTTTTGTGTAACTTAACATGACCAATTGCAGCTAATAGGTGAGGTGACAAAGCATGTATCAGTCAAGTGACTGAAAAGCACGCTATTGCTGGGAAAAGTGGTGCTGAGATGGCAGTAGGAAAAGAGAAAGATTTAACATGAGATGGGTTGATTCAAGAAAGGGATCAGCCTATGTTAATTTGCAATAACTGAATTTAACTTACTTGAAAAGACAATAATGCTAGAAAGAGGGATCACAGGAAGAGAGAACAATCTAACATGAAAAGTTGCAGATTTGTAGAGCTGCTACTGATAGGATATTTGGGAAATTATCAACTCCTATAGAGTTACCACCCATCAGAAGTGACTTGATGGCACAGCACAGTCACACGTTAACAATGAGTCAGCATAGTTCTGCAATATATACAGATAAGAGTGCATCCTTCCAGGCAAGGCAAGGCAGGGCAGCAACTGAAAATAACATCTACAGAGAGGTAGGTTCTAACATTAGCAGCTGAGCTCAGTTCTTTCAAATAAAGAACATGTCCAGATGGGTATATAACCCATAGTTTTTGATGCCATTTGGTTTGAATCAAAATGTGGCATCCAAATGTATTTTGATTGAGTGATCTAGCCTACCCCTTTGGGCACAGCACGCAGGGCTTCGGGATATGTGTGTGATTTGGTTTGTTCCTAATGATCCCATTCTGTGGCTCATGTGGACAGTTGATTTGCACAAAACAGAGCTGTGGGTGGTGTTCTCTGACAATCCTGTGACTTTTTGGTGATTTGTGGCCTTGAAAGGGATGACAAGGAACCCCCTTCTCTTTTTTCATCTACTCTATTGTTTTAAAATGTTATTGTCTATTTTCCTATTGATGCAACAATATTCTAGATAAATGAGATAAACTGAGGCATGATTACCATGTTTCCTACTTACTTACTTACTTACTTACTTTTACTGTCTCATTAGTGCCTTTCCACCCCAAGCCCCATGACTTTAAGGCAGCTGTGACACACACTAGACATAGAGAAGCTCACCTGTAGACAGGCCCATAAATCCCACAGTCCAAGGAGACCCATGATGGAGCTACTATAGAGCCATCAGCTAACAGTGCCCCATTGAATTAAGCCCTACCAACCCTCCAACCTGCATTCCTGTAGAACTTTTGTTCACCTATTTAATTTGACCCCCTCCCCTATCTGTCCATGAGTGACAGGTGTAGGAGAGGGAAACCTGACCAGTTTTGTTGAATATACCTATCAGATAGTCTATGGAACTCCCTGCCACAGGATGTGGTGATGGCATCTGGCCTGGATGCCTTCAAAAGGGGATTGGACAGATTCCTGGAGGAAAAGTCCATCACAGGTTACAAACCATGATGGAGATGTGTAATCTCCAGGCTTAAAACCAGGGTACGTCAAGGGCCAGATGCAGGGGAGTGGTGCCAGGAGACAGATATCTGGTCTCATGCGCTCCCAAACGCATCTGGTGGGGCTACTGTGAGATACAGGAAGCTGGACTAGATGGGCCTTTGGCTTGATCCAGCATGGCTCTTCTTATGTTCTTATGTTCTTAAAATTAAAAATTTCTATCTGACATCAAAGTAATCAGAATTACTCATCCTGAACTCACAAGGCATTGGAATTTTATTTATAACTTCACATGATATATGTAGTTTGGGTGATTGAGAGGGACTTTTCTGTGCTGGGATAATTATCTATCTAGCAGTTGCCAATCATTCAATCTAGCTTTGGAATTCAAGGAAAGCCCCATCTTTCTGCAGAATGCTTCTAATTTATTTACTTACTGTTGGTCTGTTCACTCGGTTGCTATGTTTGTGTGCAGTAAAGAAAGCAACACATATAAATCTGCAATTTCAAACAATGGTCAGTGAAGAAATGTCTTTGATCTTTTTCCCCTTATACATGTCTCTGAGATTTTAAGTGCCAGTTAATGAGGAAGAGGTGGATCCTGGAGAACCTGCAGCTGTTCTCTTTTGTGGATCTCTGTATAGGATTCTATTGTGTAGCAAAAGGAGAATTTTATCAGAATTTCAAAGCTAATAACCAAAAGTGTGGACTGAGCAGAGCTTTGTGGTAGGAAAGACCTTACGTACCTTTCCTATGCAGTCTTAAAGTGTTCATGTGGCAATACACATACAGTCACCATGTGACAGCCATGCCTCTTTCTTGAAGACAGCAAAGAGCCCTTCCCCTCAAGCCACTCTTGGGCAGGTCACATTCCTGTCAGTTTGGAATTATTGTTTAATATTTTTTCCAACATTACTTATATTATTTCAATGGTTTTTGTCTAAGACTTTCCCCATCTATAGACATTTCAATATACTTCCTTATATGTACAGTTTGTGTGCTCATCATTCTTTAATATGCACTTTTTTATATGAGACATCTCATACACGCATTTTGGCATAATATTCCTTGATATTCACATTTTGGGATGCAGTCTCTGAAACATGTTCCATCACAGCTCAAGGGTTACTCTTTGCCTCTCTGCACATTAGCTGAGAAACCAAAAAAATGAGGTAGGTTCAGGAAATATATACACAGAACTGGAAGAAGGAGCTGTATCCCATTGATGGCTACAGGAAATTGCTTTCTTTAATTGAAGTACGGTTAGCTCTCCAGTTTGAAAGGTGAGTTGTCTGCTTTGCTCAGACTTATCTCTAGCAGGGAAAGGTGATGCTGTCCTCTGGGTTTGTTTGTGTTTGGGTCTGTATTAGAAACTTTCATTTAATTCTCTCCACACAGGTGTATATCAGTTTTAAGGAAGAGAGATGGAGTCTGCTTTAGCTTACACAGAAAGAAATCAAATCAAAGCCACACTTTGTCAGAGAAAATGGAATGGCAGCCTAGCTCAGACAGGGTGGGCAACCACTAGTAATCAGGCAGGAGAAGGACACATTTCAGTCAACAACAGCACAGAAGTTAAAAGAGGACAAGGAAAAAAGAAAAAGAGAGAGGAGGGGAGAAAGGGAATGAGAAAGGGAATAACTTGATAAATCTATGAGAGCAAACACAAATGAGATGGGCATTCAGCATCACTTGACTGAAAGGAGAGCAGTACTGAAGTGAATCAACATGTACCTTTTAAAAATACAGTGGTACCTTGTATAAAGGAATTAATTCATTCCAAATGAAATTATGTTAAGCAAATTTTCCTTTATACAAATTCCCATAGGAATGCATTGAAAATGGAGTAATCCCATTTTTATGTTGTACGGATTTTTCCCATAGGTGATTATGTTAAGCAAATTTCCCCTATCTCCGGAATTTTTTATGTTGTACAAATTTTATGTTATACAAGCTGTTTGTTATACAAGGGTCCACTGTACATGTTTAGGTTTTTGAAGCATGATATTGTGGATTTTTCCACCATGCCTATTGTGGAACACGTGTCTCAGTCTCTAGCTTCCAGGCTACATCCAGTCATTGCTAAGTGTTTTCACATTGGTGTTCAAAAGAACAACACTGCTGTGTTCCCCTTCCTTGTAGTGCAAGTATGCCCCCTGTTGGATGCTTGTTCAGTGAGTATGAGAAGGGATCCAACACATATCTTGACTGCCATAAATAATCAGAAGCTTAGTATGACTAAGCTTCTGATTGTTTCCTCTCCTCCTTTTCATCAGAAGAGCAGCATGGAGGTACATAATTTGGATACTTTTTATTTATTTATTTATTTATTTATTTATTTATTTATTTATTTATTTATTCATTCTTTATTATATTATACCTTTGAACATTATATATTATATTATATTATATTATATTATATTATATTATATTATATTATATTATATTATACCTTTGAACATAGAGGAGTGCAACCATCAACATATTATTTTAAGAATAATAAATTTATTATTGTTTTAATCATTTTAAGGTTCATGTCCCTCCCCTGGAACCACTGTTTCAATATAATGGAAATACAGTAGGACTCCAGTATCCACTGGGGGTTTGTTCCAGACCTTCCCATGCATAATGAAAACAGTGGATAACTTATCCTCTCCCAACTGTGGATAACTGAATCAGTGGTTAATGAAGCAGTGGATATAGGGGTCCTATTGTATATTTTATGGCCAAAAGCAGTAATGAGGATGTGATGTGTCTTTCTTTCTTTCTTTCTTTCTTTCTTTCTTTCTTTCTTTCTTTCTTTCTTTCTTTCTTTCTTTCTTTATTCAATTTTTATACCACACCATCTGACCAAATGTATTGTCATGGAGGAGACAGAAACTGCTGCAGGTAAAGCTCTAAAGGTCTCCCGGCTCAATGATAAATAAGACTCCTGATTTCTTAAAAGTCTACCTCATCCTCAACTGTATTTCCTGTGATTATTTTTTATTTTGTAATTGTATTTAATTCATTCTCCGAGACAATTCGTTATACAAAAAATTCATTATCCAAAAATGCGGTTTCCCAATGAACTGAATGGGAAACTGATGCATCAATTCTGGAGGTGCAAAAAAGGCAAAAAATAAAGTGCACTTTAAAGGCATGCACCCCCAGAACAATGCAAAATTGTAATGCAATGCAAACATGGAGAAAAAAAAGCAGCAAGACTACCCCATCCTGTTCCCGCCAAAAATGCAATGGGGGGGAATGCAAACATGCACAAACACAAGCAGCAAAAGAACCCCAGCCTGTTCTTGTCTGCAGAGTAATGGAAAACATTGTAAACATGGAGAAAAGAAAGCAGCAAGACTACCCCAGCCTGTTCCTACCAAAAATGCAATGGGGGAAAATGCAAACAGACAAAAGTAAAGCAGCAAGAGAAATCCAGCCTGCTCTTGCCTGCAGAGCAATGGAAAAGATTGCAAATATGGACAGAAGAAAGCAGCAAGACTACCCCAGCCTGTTCCCACCAAAAATGCAAAGAAAAGCAGTACAAAGATTAATAAAAGCTAGCTCTCTACCTTTCCAAGTTCAAAAGGTCAATATCCCTCAGAAAAAATGTCCATAATGGCTCCAAAACACCATAAAATGCTCTAACTCCTCCAACCCCTCCACAAACTACAGGGGGTGCAATGCATCCTGGGTATACTTTTTTGCAAGGCATTATTATCTGAGGCAGCCCAAAGGCAACATTCGTTATCCAAGGCAGCTCTATACCCAGAAATTTCCATTCGCTATCTGAATTAAGTGTGATTCTCTGGGTTTGCAAATGAACTGCACAACTACTGACAGTATTGTCTGTGATCTCTCTATAGCTAAGAGATCTGGAATGGTCTGACAATTAGATTTAGTAACCATGCTCGAGTATTTGGCAGACAATTTAATAAATGTATGTATGAAGAACAAAAACGTTTAAATATTTCGTCACAGATTTCAGAATCAAATATACCCATTTGCACAGGGATAGCAACATGATTTAGTAGGCTCGACACTTGCTTTCTCCACCTCCCTGGACCCACCATGGCAATAAATGAATTTCATTGCCAAAAGTTATCATTGAGGATCTGGTGTGAGTTGCCATTATGGGCAATTCAACCTGGACTTTAATGCATGATCACCAGAGAGGAGGAAATGCTTGTAAGACTAACACATGGGGCAGCTTGCATGACCACCTTCTTCTCCTTACTAATTAGCCAGGACTCTTCATTTGGTGGGCAATTGTATTACTGTATCTTAAATTGTATTATTATTGCCTTTATTTAGTGAGATAATCTTTTGGGACACGAAAGAGGAAGAATGCTGTTTTCAGTTTCTTCAGTTCTCATGGCCATCATTTTTCTCCCAGACATGCAGCCTGAGAGAATCCACCTTCTGGTTTTACTATTTTAACCTTTTTTCTTCATTCCTTCAATTAACCTTTCAAGCTCTGTAACTTTAATGAAACCTTCAGTAACCAAGTGCAAGCCCACCACTTGCAGCCTCAGTGGGTAGCTTCTTTGGGCTGTTTCCTTTAAGCCTTCCAAATATGGAGATGTTTGGGGTTCAGGAGGCTAAGTTATTAAACTCCAAATTGGGTCCCCCATGGAAAAAGAGGAAGAGGAAATATGTGTCATTTTAAACTCAAGCCTCATTCCCCTATGTGCTGTGGAATGTGAAGGAGGGGGGTAGAGGCGAGTGCTGATATAGCAATAAAAAACCCAATTTCACTCTCTGAAAGTGCAAGAGAAAATGTATGGCTCTGAGCCTGTGTTTCCTTCTTTTAGGGAAAAGCAAGCAAAAATAAAACAATTATTTCAGCACTTACCTCAACCTCCCTCCTTTCCATAGGACAATGAAGCTTGAGTTTAAAACACCACATTCTTCCTCTGCCTCTTTTTCCATGTGGGGCCCACTTTTGAGATTAACAACTCAGTCTCCTAAACCCCAAAACTCTCCAAATTTGGAGGGCTTACAGGGAAAAGTCCAAGGAAGATACCCACCAAATTTGGCACCTGTAGGATCCAGGGGAGTCATTTTAGAGCATAATGAATCATTTCATTTCATTCTGAAAATTATTTTTAAAATTCATTAATAACAAAACAAAACAAAAAGCAAAGCAAAATGAAATGAAATGAAACACTATATTTTTGTTTCGTGCCCATCTCTAATGACATCTTCAAAGTCTAACTCAACCTCATGTGACCTGGAGATGTTTAGTGCCCAGACCTTGACAGACTTGGATTGATAGTTACACTTTTCTCTGTCTATTTCCAAGAGTTTATGCTTGTCCCCAGAACCCTTGATGCTAGCATTGCTGTTCCCTAAGTACATTCCAATTATCCTCCACTTACCTTCACCAATTGATGTAGCCAGGCCAATAAAAGTGGGCCCACAAAGATAGGCAAGGAAAATTTTGACTCCCCAGCCCCGTCTGACTAGAGATGGACATGAACCACCATTTCAGTGGTTTGTGCTGATTCATTAATCAGGTGAACAGGTGTTTGGGGCTTTAAGGTCCCTTTGCCTCCTCTGGGCACATGTTTGAAGTGCCAGACTACTGCTGAACTAGCAGTTCATGCCATTTCTAACCATGACACAATGTACTGAAACAGCCATCTCAGGGGACAATGGGACCTCTAATGTCCCTTGGTCCTCCGGCTTTTGCACTCTAGCACACTCTTAACCTGAATGTGGAGAGGTGGCAGATTACCCTTTAATAGTATTGACTCTGTCATTAGGTAAATTGAGAAAGCCTTCTGATGTGGCTGAGTGCTCAAGATGAAAAGGCTGCCACTTCTACAAAATGTCCTTTACTTGCTTTGTTTTGTGTTGTCCCTAGATACCCACACACTTTCCTTCTGAGTGAAAGTTCTCAGACATGAAACGTGGCCCTAGTCATGCCTATTATACATAATCGTGGTTGCTGCTTTCAAGGACAAATTACACTATTTGTTCCTTAATTTGTCTAATATGCATGGATATTTAGGGTTTGTAAGGAAGTAAAAATATTCCTAAATGATCTTGTCCTCAGTGAAAATGAGTGTTGTGATACATTGAGGCATACTATGAAAAAAAAAGATTGTCAACTAATGGGAATTTTTTATTTGTTTGTTTGTTTGTTTATTGCTCTTGCACAAGAACACTATTTCTGGGTTGCTCTGCAGCATGTGAATTTTAAATGTTTTTGTTAAGTTTATTTTATTTGCAAAATATGTTGGGGTAATGCAGCATTTGATTTTGGCTGAAGGGTTCTTTCTAGACTGGGGTATATGTCAATCAATCCAGCAGCAACCAATTGTTCTCTCTCTGCCTCATATTTTGAAGACTAAAGTTTCTTTTTACTGTTCTTTTTATTCAGACATCTGTGGTCAGTTTGACTCATGTAGTGGGTCAGTCATTAAACTATTCAATTTTTTTCCAGAATGATGTGAGTAAAGGGAACATTTTATTCTTTCTCTTACAAAGCAAAAGTGTTTTGCTTATATACCGCCCCATACCACTTCAAATAGTCTCTGGGCAGTTTACAGTTGAATTACAGTATGCAGGCTACACATTGCCCCTCCCAGCAAGCTGGATACTCATTTTACCAACCTCTGAAGGATGGAAGGCTGAGTCAACCATGAGCCTGCTATCTGGGATTAAACCCCAGGTCGTGAGCACAGTTTTACTCACAGTACAGGCATTTAACCCACTACATCACGAGATTCCTTAGGTTATCTAAGGCTGCTTTCAAACGACCTCTAAGATCTGCTGGTAGCTTAAATTCTGATCCCCCCCAGCCAGATATCATGTGGGTTTTGTTCCTCTTCCTGTGTTCCCACCCTTCTGCACTCTGTTGCTTTTGTCTGCGGTGAGGGGAGGGAGGAAAAAAGGGAGAAAAAATGCAGGCCCACCTCCGCTCACCTCCGTCTACCTTCAGAGCAGCCCGTAGGGATTCCTGTCTGTCAAAGGCGCAGCGGGGACAACAAAAACAAACAGAAGGTGAGGAGAGCCCAGAACCCACAGCTTTACAATCCGCATCAGAATTTTTTTTTACCACCGGAGACCAGGTACTTGTAAAGTGCGCTGGGGCGCGCTTAGGTGGGTGTGGGTGTACTTTATTTATTTTTTTTAAAGTCTGCTGCTGGTGGGAAAACAATTTTATGCTCCGGATCTGCAAGTGTTTTGCAGCGGATTTTAGGGGTTGTGTAAAAGGGCTCTTAGTCAGTTATTATTAAGAAAGTAAGTGGCAGTTGATGAGAACCAATAAAGGGTTGTCTACTTTGGGGAGACTTATAGTTAATTCTGCTTTGTGGCTCACTGTACTTTTTCATTGTGTAGTTAGAGGAAGCCAAATGTTTGTATTCTGCCAAAAAATGTCCATTAAAAAAAAATACTGCCCAAATACCTGCTTTTGAATGCATTAGCTAACATATCTGAGATGGATATTTATTATATTGTCCAGTTAGGATTTTTGGAGGGGCCTGTAGAAATATTTCATGGTCACTAGAAAGAATGAAATAAACGAAGATATGCCTCCCTATGGACAAGACCCGGTGACTCGAATTTCTTATATTGCTTTAAAAGGGGGCTAAGAGCTTTAGATCTGTATGAAGGCATTCATCAGTTTCTCAACAGGAAGTCAGATGAAGGAGAGTGTCTGAGACACTTCCAACTGTTACACCAGTTTGACCTCTTGACAACCATTTGGTCCAACAAGACGTGTCAATGGAGAGGTATTCACTTGAAATCCTAAATTCAGGAATCAAATTATAAACCCAGGTTTATGTCTCTATGCAACATTTTCCCTGTGGCGTGCAATGTTACGATCTAACTGCTTATATTTGAATTTTGAAGGTGTTACTACTACTAGGCATCAGATTTTTCTCACATTCTTTCAACAACAGAAAATCCTGTACTGTTTAATGAAACAGATATTCCCCATGTTTTTACAG
The DNA here is from genome assembly GCA_023846285.1 of Phrynocephalus versicolor. Taxonomy (NCBI): domain Eukaryota; kingdom Metazoa; phylum Chordata; class Lepidosauria; order Squamata; family Agamidae; genus Phrynocephalus; species Phrynocephalus versicolor. The sequence continues at coordinate 2,548,394 of JAHTLZ010000016.1, forward strand.
ATGTTCTAGGATTGGACGGATGTCGTAGAACCTAGCAAAGGAAAACAACTCCATGCTTTTGATACCTATTTATTGGAATGAATTGGCTGCCAAAAGCACAAGAACTCAAACCACCAGAAGTACAAAAGAAAATAATATGTCTTACCGGTTTGGGTCGCCCATAAAATAAATTCCTCGCTGAAGAAGGAGGTATTGTGCTTGATTAAGAGACTCTTGTATTTGTAACACTTGACCTATGAAGAAATTAGTGAATAAATAGCCATTTTCCCCAACTCCTTTAAAGATTTACTCTGCTGTTGCTCTTTAGAGCTTACCTTTCTTGAAGGCAGTAACAGGGACAGGAAATAACCTTTATGTAGGCTACTGTCCCTTCTTGTCTAGCAGTAAGCTACTGTATATTAGATTAAAAGGGATTTCTCTGTGGGTATATACAGAATTGTGCTCAGAAATAAAAGAAAAATTAATGGAAACACTGCTGTTGTTTTAAACTCAGATGAATCTCTGAACAGCACTTAGGGCTTATCGTAAACTGTAAGGAAGCTGGCTATCATATTCAGTCTGAGATACACTGCAGGGTTGTCATAGCCCTATCTCTCTTAGCCATATCCCTATCCACCATTACATATGACAACATGGAAGACCAATTCATTTGAAGGCCTTCAAGGTTGGGAAAGGGTAAAGGGATCTAAGGAGGATATGATATGGCATATGTTAGGTGGTCATTTAATTTTCTATAAAATGGCTCTGGTGCTAATGTACTGACCAGCTTTCACAGAATCATAGAATCACAGAAGCACAGAGTTGGAAGAGACCTCAAGGGCCATCCAGTCCAACCCCCTGGCATCACAGTATTTCTGACAGATGGCCATCCAGCCTCTGCTTAAAAACCTCCAAAGAAGGAGATTCCACCACCCTCCCTAGCAGCTTATTCCACTGCCGGACGGCTCTAACCGTCATGAAATTCTTTCTAATGTTCAAATGGAATCTCTTTTCCTGTAGTTTGAAACCATTGCCCCGAGTCCTAGTCTCTGAAGCCATGGAAAACAAACCTGTTCCCTCTTCAATGTGACATCCTTTCAAATATTTAAACATAGCTATCATATCCCCTCTCAGCCTTCTTTTTGAAAGGCTAAACATCCCCAGCTCCCTAAGCTGCTCCTACCATCCTGGTCACCCTCCTCTGTACCAACTTGAGGTTGTCAACATCCTTTTAAAACTGAGACACACAGAACTGGACACAGTACTCCAGGTGGGGTCTGACCAGAGCATAATAGAGTGGTACTATCACTTCCCATGATCTAGACACTATGGTTCTGTTTATGTAACCAAGAATTGCCTTGGCTTTTCCGGGCTGCCATGTCATGCTGTTGACTCATGTTCAGTTTGTGGTCCACCAAGACTCCCAGATCCCTTTCACAGGTACTATTTTCCAGCCCGGTACCTTTAATAGTAAGGAAGTTATTTCCCCCCTTGATATTCAGTTGAAATCTGGCTTCGTGTAAGTTGAGCCCATTGTTGAATGCCCTGTACTCTGGGATGATGCAGAACAGATCCTACCCCTCCTCTGCATGATGACCTTGTATTTGAAATGTGCTACCATGCCTCTTCTCCTTCTTCTTCTCTCCAGGCGAATCATGCTTCTTTCAGTCTTCCCTTGCAGGATTTGGTTTCCAGACACCTAATCATCCATGTTGCTCACCACTGAACTTATTCCACTTTGTCTGTGCCAATGAGGATCTCAAGGATGCCTACCACAATAACGTGGTAGTGACAGCCTGGTATGTATCAGAAGTGCAAGTGTTCTTGTCCCCAGCCCAACCAATATCTGCTTCCTAAGGCATCTGCTTCATAAATAATCAATGACAGAGCTGTGAACAAGCAGATGGAGTGGAATGGATGAGTTCCCCCTGGACAGGCAATAACACAGTTAGCAGTTATGTATAACAAGGATCACAGAGAATCAGCCTCCTATGTGTACCTGGTTCTACTGCTGTAAAGAAAGCAAATCATACTGAGCAGAACATGAGTAAAGCTGGAGAGCAGAAAGATAGACCCAGGACAAAATCCCAAGCCACACAATTGATGCCATTGCAGGCAAATTAGAGAAATTGTATTACCTTAAGGTTAGTAGTGTAGAAACATATACAACAGGCTTTTATTGTGCACCAACAGAAGCATCATGACTAGATGAAGGGAAGTGATAGTACCACTCTATTCAGCTCTGGTCAGACCCCATCTGGAGCACGGTGTCCAGTTCTGTGCATCTCAATTTAAAAAGGATGTTGACAATCTTGAACAGGTCCAGAGGAGGATGACCAGGATAAATGAGGTTCTGGAAAAAATGTCATACGAGGAGTGGCGTAGGGAGCTGGGGATGTTTAGTCTTTCAAAAAGAAGGCCTAGAGGTGTAGGGGTCTGATTCATGGGATGAGGCCTAGAGAGCATTTCATGAAAAGGGAAGACCCTCCTGGTGCATTCTAGCTGAATCCACATGTTTGCAGACCTTGTAATTTCCTCAAACCAGCTTGGGTAAACTTCAATCACCTATTACGTACTATTTAGCTGAAGCATTAGTTACTTTTCATTGATTCAGCTTGTGTATTCACTCAGACTCTGCGCTTCTCATCTCTCAGTTATTTACTCTTGGTTACTGGGCTAATTCCGCTTACTTTTCATTTACCTCAGCTATTCTTGTCCCTTTGTCTCCTTCTCATTAAACAGCAAGGACATGGGTTATGGTAATCAATCAATAACTGGGCAAGGCATGCTCTGTTCACAAGGCGACCCCCTATACAGCAGCCAACCAGCATATGCCAACCTTTCCCTTGTGACCAATCACTGGTGCTGTGCATACTCTGGGATGTAACCTTTCTCTTGTAACCAATCACTGATGCTGTGATACTCTGGGATCTAATTGATATGTAATAAAACGTGCCAGATGGCAAGGGGCGGGATCGCTCTGCTGGTCGGACAACTGGACTCGAGTCTTCTTTCTTCATCTGGATCCTCCCACAGAGAGGGGATATGATAGTTATGTTTAAATGTTTGAAATGATGTCACATTGGCTTCAGAGACTATGACATGGGGCAATGGCCTTAAACTACAGGAAAAGAGATTCAATTTAAACATTAGGAAGAATTTAATGACAGAGCTGTTCGACAATGGAATATGCTGCCATGGACGGTGGCGGAGTCTCCTTCTTTGGAGGTTTTTAAGCAAAGGCTGGATGGCCATCTGTTGGGGGCACTGTGATGGGGGTTCCTGCATGGCAGGGGTTTGGACTAGATGGGCCTTGAGTTCTCTTCCAACTCTATGATTCTAAGAATCTATGCTATTATGCTCCCAGAGGGCAAAAAGCTATAGTGCTGGACTTGTGACTATTCAATGAGAAATCATTACTTTGAAGCGTAGGGATAAGGCAAAAGGATATGGGAACTCAGTGCATGGGTAGTGTAGGAGGTAGTGTACAAATGCTTAGAGGTGGCTTCCTTGTGTCCAAGTTTGCTTCTATCTGGCAGTGATTCCCAACAGTGTGTTCCCAGATGATCTTGAACTACAACTTCCAGAAATCCTGGCATGACTAATTGTGGAGGCTTCTGGGGTATTTCCGTTTTAGTCCAAGAACACCTGGGATCTAAGATTGAGAACCACTCTTTAAGATGAAGGGGGGAGAAAAAACAGGAAGTGATAGAAAAGGAGGAGGAGGAGGAGGAAGGAAGGAAATGCATGAGAGCACCCATCTACATATAGATTCTGAAAAAGTGAGAGGGAAAACACATCCAGCTATCTAAGTCCTTTTTACCCCTTTCACCACTTGGAATCCTTGCAACATGCATTGATGCTCCATTCCAATACCAGCTTAAGTATCCACCCAGCCTGTCAGAATAGTTGATCAGTGTGATCCAATGTTAACAGGCCTCATCCACCTTTCCAGAGCCAATGTGCCGAATGGGGACATAATGTTCCTAACAATTTTGAACATCACCAGTTTTGCAATGTTAGGACTTGGCTCAAAAATAAGAATGAAAATGCCAAAATGTGTTTTGAAAGGATTATTTCAGGATACAGCAATCTTAGCAATGCACAGATTTAAATAAAATATTTATACATGCATACATTGTGAGAAATAAGTGTTGCAAAATATTTGATTCGGCATGCATGCACACCTTTCCATGGTTTTTAAAAAAGTACACATTAATATGTAAACAAGACAGACAGGAAGAATACATGCATGTGAAATTAACACAGACTGTCAGTAAAGTGATGGATCCAGCCATATTGCTTTGCAACATCTTTGCCTCAGACTATGCTCTGAGCTAGATGGAGCACCTGCCTCACCTGACTCCCACCCACCTTCTGACTAACCTGTCTTCAGTGGCAACAGGCTTATCTACCCCCTAGCTCCTAAGTTCATTGAATACCTCTACTGCAGCACTCGAAGCATGAGGGACCTCAAATCTGGGCCTCCCTGGGTCTTCTCTATGCAGTCCTAGGAAAACTATCTTGTTCTACGCAAAACCAGTGTTCTTTCCTTCACATAAGGAATATAATAATACACCACCCAAATCGAATCTTGAGTACAGATGGCCACGAAACAGAAAAATAATGTTTCATTTCGTTTTGTGCACCACCTCCATTTCATTTTGTTTTGCTTCTTATGAATTATTTTTTTAAAAATTATGCAAAATGAAATGGCTCCCCTGGGTCCTAGAGGCACCAGATTCCCTGGTGGCGACTGGACCATTTTAAAGCCTCTTCTGGATCCCTCTGAAAACGGCACCCTGGCAACAAATATGGTTCCTCTAGGACCCAGGGGAGTCACCCCCCACCCGTCTCCCAGTGGAGAGGAGGCCGGAAGCTGGGGCTGAGAGGAGGAGGCAGGGAGCGCTGGAACGGCTGCAGAGACCCACCTCCTTCTCTTCCCTCTCCTGGGCTCCAGCAGTGGTGGTGGCAGTGGCTCATTGGGAGCCCAGCAGGTAAGGGACCCATTTCAGCTAGAAAAACAACTGTTTCATTTCATCTGTAACAAAATGCTGCTTCCTTGTTTTGTTTCATTTTGTTACCTAACAAAATGACAAAATAGCATTTCATTTTTCATTTCAAGCCCATCTCTAATCTTGAGGCAACCATGTACAGTCAACCATGCCTGCATGAGAAATGGACCTAAAGAATGAGAGGGCCCCATGGCTTGTCACTGGGACTTCTGAATGGTTGTGACCTTCAGTAAATGTCTAGTAGTGGCTTTTTAGGAGTGGTGCTTTTGAAAGGAAAACAAGAAGTCCAGGCCACACACAACAGCTCTATTGTTGCTAGAGAACAAACACTCTTCTCAGGCCTATTCAGATTAGAGTCAGTTTATGGTAGCACTTGAGGAGTGACATTCTCATTCATTTCATGCTATTGTTGGGACAAGAAGGTGCTGTTCAGAAGCCCTCTCATGCCTGTGACATACTCATCCCAAAACAATGAATTTAACAATAGCTGGGATGTGTTAAAAATAAAAAATAAATGCAAAGACAAAGACAAAATAAGGAGATGAGGATGACAAAACGGTCCATAAAAAACCATCCCAAAGCATTTTCTGTGTTGGTTAGTAATTAATCTGTCTGTTATCTTGTATGCTGTTATTTATGCTACCTGGGAGATAATGCAGCAGTAAGGGCAATCTCTGTGTTTTCGGCAGATAGCTTAAATACTACCTGACATGTCCCTGTTATACTAAAAAATCAATGCTGAGTGCTGCTGTCACCCCGTTCATTTTCAAATTATCAGATTGCCAACACTCCCCCTGCATTTTCTAATTAAATTGTGCAGAGTTTACCAACAACAGAAGCCCTGCTTGATCCTCTGTTGAATCTTGCATTGTTAGCACAAGCCATAACTATACATCAACTGGGGCTTTCCCTCCCCCACCGGCATCGACTGTAGCAACATTTGATTTGTCTTCCCATACATTTTCAATCAGAAAGGCAAATCTCTGCTCCTAAGGCTGGTGGGTTACTCCTACATCACCTTCAGAAAGGAAAGAGGGCAGCTTTGTGGCCTGAATACAAGAGGCATTGTGGTATATTTTAGTATCTGTTAATTAGATATCACAAGCTCATCACATGGCGGATTGGCTGAAAGAAAACCCATGGAGAAGAAGAAACACAACTTTCTCTTCTTTGCACAGACCATTGCTTTCACCTAGCCTATTAAAATGCTGTCTTTTAATAGATTGAATTAATCCACTCTATAAAAAACGGAAATTAGACTGTTGGTTTAATCACTAGCACTTTCATCTTGGTTTCTCCTCTGCAATACAAGGAGAGCTTATGACCCATTTCATTAAGGAATTACATGCCATTTGCATGGATTCCACACAGGAAATGTACCATTCAAGAAGTGAGGAGGAAGCCATTTGCCAGATACCTCTGGTTGCTTCTGGTTAATCACCATCGCCATTATCAAAAATTAGCTCAGTTATAGGGTGCCCTTGTTTTGGAAACCCTGGAGACTTTCCAAAATGTGTGTTTCCCAGCCTGGGTCTAGGAATGTGTTTCTGAATGTACTGCTCATAGTTTGTACACTGTACATCCTACCTCACTGTGACTTTTTCTACTAAACATTTGTTTTGAAGGGTGGCAATGTCAGTCTGGGTGGTCGCATAAGAGATATACCAAACACAACTACATTTTGAGCTCTTGGTGCAATATTAGTTAAGAATGTTAAAACTCGAAGTACTAAAAATAGAAAAATTGTTACTGTGTTCCATTTATTTAAAGTATTGCTTTTAATCTACCAGAAGTCTTAGAAAGAGCCACTTAGATGAGTTAATCAAAGAGAAGTGCTTAATTAAATTAATCATTTTAAGGTATTTTATCTTTATGCTCCTTGATAGCTTGTGAACTGCAGAAAGGCCAGTAGTCAGGTGGGCAGTATATAAATCCATCAGACAAATACATACATTACAAATTTAGGCAATCATGTGATCTATGGGAAACTGCACTCCAACCCAACCGTAATCTATGCCCAGGCTCAACCATTTTGGGGCTGGGTAGGAGCGATTCCCTACCAGGTGGAAAGGTCACTTTAAGGGATCCGCTTTCAGGTGATCCTTTCCAGTGTAATAAGCTGTGTGCCTTTGCAGCAATTTGACTGAATTTTCAGTTTCATTGTTCCCATATTCATGTGTGTGTGTTTGTGTGTGTGTGTGTGTGTGTATAAAACCCTGTGTTCTTTCATTCGTGAATATGAAGACATGTATACATCTTTGACAACTCCTGACCCTGTGTAAGTTATATAATATATTACTTTTTCCAAGTATGGGAAAACTGGGGATAGCTTCTTCCAGGTCCCTGTTTCACTGAACCCCATTGTTCTGGCCTACGTTTGGACTCTTAGTTTGGCCCTGAGTTTTACTTAAGAATTTCCTGTCCAGAGTGTTTTCATGGGGAAATACTGAGTGTTAACGCTTGTCCATGAAAACACTTTAGACAGGAAACTCTGAAGTATGGATGTTCATGAACCTCCCAACCCTGCCTGTGCATGGATTGATCCAAGGTGCGCCTTCTGCTCTCTTGAAGGCATTTCAACCAAGGCCTTGCTTGGGTCCATGCTGGAATTTATCTGTTGCTGCATTTCTGCAGAGACTATCATAATTACTTCTGGCAGAATTATTTGTACACTGCTAGCCTAGAGTAGAGAACATGAGAAACACAGCATCTAACTCAGAACAGCTTCAGCTGATGTTGTTTCTTACATAAACATAAACTGTTGAGAAGGAAAGATCAGTTAATGTGAGAAGCAGCAGAACATCTACGTGAGTCAGGTTTGTATCAGCATCTCCAAGTTGTCATATTGGAGAGGGAACAGGTTTGTTTTCCATGGCTTCAGAGACTAGGACTTGGGGCAATGGTTTCAAACTACAGGAAAAGAGATTTCATTTGAACATTAGGAAGAACTTCATGACAATTAGAGCTGTTCAGCAGTGGAATATGCTGCCACGGAAGGTGGTGGAGTCTCCTTCTTTGGAGGTTTTTAAGCAGAGGCTGGATGGCCATCCGTCGGAATTATTGTGATGGGGTTCCTGCATGGCAGGGGGTTGGACTGGATGGCCCTTGAGGTCTCTTCCAACTCTATGATTCTAAGATATTCTTCTTGTTTTTTCTTTCTTTTAATGGCTGTATATTTTCTATTATGGTTGTTTTTTTTAAAAGAACACCCATTGTTCTCATCAATATTTATTTATTTATTTATTTATTTATTTATTTAGCCGCCCCACTACCAGATGGTCTCTTGATGCTGAATCTAATTGTGCTTACTGCCATTTAACTTATATAATCAAAGAACAAGATTGCGCCAAGGTCCAGGCTCTGTCCTTGAAAAAGCAGTCACTGTCATCCATAGACATGCTTAATGGCTGACTTTAAATGCTAGGAGTTTGTTAAAGGTGCCGTTGGCAGAGAGAGTAATAGATTTATGAGATAGCTACCGAGTGTCTTGGAGAGAAGGATTCCACTGCCAACACAGAATAGGTCAGCCAAACTGTTATAGATGCTTTCATTATGAATTATCCCACGATGAAACAGCTGTGGTATTGTCCATATGGAACAAAAGGCAGTAATCAACCAAAGAGCTTTGGAGTGAAAAATAGCCATGGGTGCGGCGATGGATTTATGATGCACCAAGAGATCAAGGCTTGCAACTTCTGCATGGAACACTGATAAAGACAAGCGATCTGTCCCTCATTGTCTGAAATCCAATTGAAACATTTCTGCAATTTATCTGGGATTTTTTTTCTAACAAGAAGTAGTAGTAGTAGCAGTAGTAGCAGCAGCAGCAGCAGCAGCAGCAGCAGCAGTAGTAGTAGTAGTAGTAGTAGTAGTAGTAGTAGTAGTAGTAGTAGAAGAAGAAGAAGAAGAAGAAGAAGAAGAAGAAGAAGAAGAAGAAGTGAAGAGAGTTCAGCAGGCAACAGTGAGTGAAGCTCTGCTCCTCCAAAGCTGATGTTTTGTTCCATCAAGTTGGAACCGACATTGCAACCTCAATAGAACTTTTGAAGTAAATGAGATATTTAAGGGGTGGCTTTTTCAGCTCCACACTCCCAGGGACTATCCATGGATGAGGGAGGATTCAAACTCATGTTTCTGAATCCTAATATGTCGCTCTCTCCATTAGGTAAAAAATTGACGGGGGTGTACTCTACTCTATTTGGGTGCCAATCACAATGGAACAGACATCTGCAAAGGAACGGAGTGCAACACCCGCCCCTCTCCATGACTTTTCTCTCTATGTGGTAAAGTGACAAGGGGAGAGGTTCCTCGTTGTGTAGAGAGCTTCTGTGTGAGCATCAGCTGTTGATTTCCAAACATTATTGGTTGCACAGAGAACTGTATATGGACAGGAACATTTCTTTACGCTAGGTTGCTTTCCATGTGAAGAAAGATATGAGTGTGAGTAGACTGAGGACTTCACTCCATGCATGTTGACTGCAATGCAGCAACTAATGCTTGAGTAGACTTTGGTTGAAGATTCAATTGATAGGTGGAAAGTAGTACTTCAAATGATCATTTTATTCATAATACTCAGATGTCATTGTAGAATTTTATGATCTATGGTAGGGATAAAAATGCTCATTATTTCATGTGGTAAAGGAAAACCCAGATTTTCCCCTTGGGGAAAAAAGGGCTGTGCGATGGCAACATTTTTGTTTTTAAAATCTGCATTGAATAACATGTGTACATTTTCCTATTTTTTGATTCATTTCTGTAAAGTAAGGTGGGCAGTATTTATTTATTTATTTATTTATTTATTTATTTATTTATTTATTTATTTATTTATTTATTTATTTATATACCACCCATTTTCTGAAGGAACTTCAGGCAGTTCACAACAACAACAATAATAACAAGCAAAATAATGAAAGAAAAGAAAAAAATAACAATAATAATACAAATAAAAAATAGTAATAATTAGAGATGGGCACAAATAGAAAAAATGATGTTTCGGTTTTTCGATTTTCATTGTGGGTCCGTTTTGGTTCATTTTCATTTTTTGTGAAATTTTTTTAAAAATCCATTTCATTGGTTCGGGAGTCCGTTAATCGTTTTCACCACTTTGCCGCGTGTGGGCGTCCCTCCCCCCTAGACCAGACAGAAAACATTAAAAAAAATTTAAAAGTTGACAACTTGACAACTGCACAGACTGGACTGGCAGCATCAAGGCGTCAGCGGAGTCAGTGAGCAGCGGCAGCAGGGGCTCTTTCAGGTGCTGGCTTGGGGCCAGCACCTGTTTTTTTTTTTAGTGCACCGACAGGCTGGAGGAGGAGGAGGACGCGGCCGCCTGAAGCCAGGCATGGATTCTTCTTCGTGCTCTTGAGGCTGAGGTGCGCAACAGGGTGATCCTCCGCCTCTCACACACACCCTCCGGCGGTTTTCCTGTGCTTTTTCCAGCCTCGGATTCTCCCCTGAAGCGGGAAACGCGACCAGCCAGGAGCCTTCGCCAGTGCACCTACAAGGCAGGCAGTGGCTCCTCTGATGGGAGTGACCCCCTATTTTGCTCCCGGGGAGGCAGGGGCAGGTGCCTTGTTGCCGTCTCGTGTTCTCACCTCAAGCCAGCCTGATGGCAGGCACCACCGCCGCCGCCAAGCTGGCTGGTGTCCAAGGCATCCAAGGGCAAGCTGCACCGAGCCCGCCAGTCACGCTCGTGCTTCAAGACGCAGACGGTCACCTTCCAATGGAGGAGGAGAAAGCCAAGAAGTCCTTTCTGCAGCAGTCCCTCCTCCTCGAGTGCCTCCACCAGAACCTCTTTTTTTACTTCCGGGTTTCCTGGCCCCATGCTACAGCTGTAGTGCGGGACTTTTATTTTGGTTTTTTCTTTCTTTCAGTGCCTACAGTGTGGCCCCTGGGCCCCTGTCGGTGCTGGGGTTTTTTAAATCATTTTTTTCAGATTTTAGGGTGCCAACCAGGCCACCCCTGGGGTCCGGTTGGCACTCCTTTTTATTTTTTATTTTTTTATTTCCTTTATTTTTAACTGCCAACCGCATGGCCGGAGCGTGGCAGTCGGCCCTTCCCTGGACCAGCACCAGACAGGTACAGGTAGGAGACATCTCCGGCTCTGCCCCTCCCCATTAACGAACCGAACCTAACCGAAAAAGTTTTCTCGGTTCTGTTCGGTTCATGGTAAATTTGCCCCTAGGGTCGTTATTCATTTCGTTAGTAACAAAACAAATAACGAACAACGGAATGAAAAAAAGTTCATTTTGTGCTCATCTCTAGTAATAATAATCATAATCATAAAAATAAAACTACAATAAAAATTAACTGGCAAGACGACATTCTAGCAGCTCGGGCCTCAGTTGATCTCTGAGAGATTCACTCTGCCAGGTATTCAGGTCTCAAGCCATGGAGGGTTTTATATTGGGGGCCAGCAGGCTGTTTAAACCATCCAATGGCCTGCCACGGGGATATTCTGGGTGTGTATATAAACTGGCCCTTGCGCCTTTTTAGCAGTGCTTTTTATCCCTTTGCAACGTGTGCTTCTGCTATGAATAAAGAGCTGAATTTCACTTGGGCGTCGCCTGGTTTCATCAGACCGCTCAGTGTCCATAAGCCTTCGGGGCGAGCCCAAACAAGAGGCCGAGGCTCCCTGCGGGGTGAAGCAGCAATCGACAAGGAAAAAGACAGCAGATGATTGGAAATCACAGTGACTATTGCCTTCTTGCATGCAGTGGAAGAAGTGGTTTGCTTGTGTTTTTGTGATCAATCAACCTGCCCATCTGTGCATACTATGTGTTACAGCTTATCTTTGTTAAGGGAAAATACACTGCTTTTGCATAGACAAAAAAGGAGTTTAGTGCCTATTAGATGTTGTGCCCATTATGAACACCACAATAGGGAAAAATAGTATGTTGGATTTCATGGGAATTAAGATCCCTTGAGGAGCTGATTGATCCCAGAGATATCCCAAGAGAACCAGGGTGAAGACAGCCACTCTTAATTAGGATCCCAGCAATGATGAGATGTCTTCATAGCCATAACATATGACAAGCAATCACAAAACATTTACATAGTTTCTAACTCAAAATAAGTCTCATGGAGCATAAAAAGAAGAGGGCTGTGACTTAAGTGGTACCAGCAATGTCTGAATTGCATATTCCCTTCTTATTTTTGTGCTTATGAGGCGAACAGTCAACAAGAAAGTAACACAGCATGTTAGAAAACCAGCCACATTGATTTTTAATTTCAATTTTATTTTATTTTTTGTCCAAAGATAATTGTTTTGTGTGATATGAGCAATTGATTTTCTTCTCACTTCATTAAATAATCAGTAAGTTCATGAAAAATAGCCGTCGTTTAGTACCATATGCATTCTGTGTGGACATTTTGCTTCAGATTAAATGGCCCTATCTCTTCCCAAAACCCCACTTTGATTTGTGAGGAGCACAACTGCATAATGTGTTCTGTTAACTTTAAATCACAGATAGCAGTCAAATAAAATTCTAATTCAAGTGAATGTTTCACACATTTTTAAAAATGCACAGAGGCTGTTATCATCCTTCTATTCTTTTAAATGGCATAAATAAGCTTTTGATTTATTTCTCATTCCATCCGTGGAGGTGGAATTAGATCACCATCATTTATGTACCTCAGACCAGTTAATTTTAACCATCCCAGAGAGGCATTCACAGTTTGTAATTAATCCTTTTATTCAGTGGAACCACTGGCACCCCCATAGGGACAGATTACCACCAGACAGTCTATGCCAGTGAAGAACAGCAGAGGGCAGGCCTCTTGATATTCTAGTCATCTCACTAGCCAAGCATCTTCACAGGCAATATTGGATTAGTTTGGGCTACTGTCGATTTGATAGCAAGGGACAGAAACAAAGAAAGAACTTTAACTAGAAGGGGGAATACATAACCGCAGTCATGACTGGTTGGGAGGGAATGCCTTTGCCTTCTTTCACATCAAGGCTGGGCAGCTTTGTGGAAACCTGTGGCCATTTCCTTTCCCCTTTATCATAGTCAGTCTGCCTCCTCATGCCTCATTTTAATCCAAAGGCAGTCCTTTGTGGGGTGGTTGGGAGGGACATTTAGTGGGTAAATCATGCCCCTTAGATCATCCAGCCAGCACAGAGGGAAGAGGAATGGTGCTCTCTGCTACTGCCTTACTGTTGTGCCACCAAGTTAAAGCAAGAAAAGAAACAATCACCTTACCCCATCAAATATCGTGGCATTTCTGACTGGAACACTCAGCTCTGACTCCTTGTAAATGGTGTCAGACAGATAAATAGAACCTAAGCCCCTAAAACCTATCAGCATGGGTGTGAAGAAGATGCTCTGGCCATCACTGGTAAGCCATCAACCCTTCCCTGTAGTCCCTGGTGTACCTGAGAGAGATCCCAGTGACAGGGCAGAAAGGGTGTAGAAAGGAAGAGTGAGGTCCTAGATTGGAGGAAGGAAGTAGAAGCAGATAAGCTGCACCTGGGAGAGGAAGTGGAGGCCAGGCCAAGTTGGTGGGACCCTGACTTGGAGGTGGAAGAGAATGACTGATCAACCTTGACAGAGTCAGATTTGGAGAAGTGGGCAGAGACTGCAGAAGAAGTAAATCCCATATTGTGTGCTGTTCTTCTACTTTCCATTCTTTCCGTGCTTACCTTTTTTCCTCTGCCTGTTGGACAAATGCCTCTTCAAATTTATGTAGACCATGCTGTATCTCTTGCCTCCAGACAGTGCGATCGGAGGTCAGGGTTTCCCATCTGTTGAGGTCCATTCCCAAGGCTTTCGGGTCCCTCTTACAAATATCCTTATACTGCAGCAATGGTGTCCCTCTGGGGTGCTTTCCCTGCACTAGTTCTACATATAGAAGATCTTTTGGGATCCGGCCATCATCCATCCTCACAACGTGTTCAAGCCAGTGTAGGCGTCGCTGTTTCAATAAAGTGTACATGCTAGGAATTCCAGCTCGATTCAGGACTATGCTATTTGGAACTTTGTCGTGCCAGGTAATGTTGAATATTCGCCTAAGACAGCACATATGGAAGGTATTAAGCGTTCTTTCCTGTCGGGCATGGATGGTCCAAGACTCGCTGCAATACAAAAGAAGCTGACAGAACATACAAAGATACAGGTCTATAAAGCTTGTGTGCTCAGTACACAAGCTTTATAGACCTGTATCTTTGTATGTTCTGTCAGCTTCTTATTGAGCCATACTCTCTTTGTTAGTCTGGAAAACATAGTAGCTGTTTCACCTATACGTTTATTCAGCTCAGACTCTAGTGAGTGTGTATCTGAGATAGTTGAGCCAAGATACACAAAGTCATGGACAACTTCCAGTTCTTTTGCAGAAATTGTAATGCGAGGAGGAGAGTCCACATTCTGGCCCATTATTTGTGGTTTTTTTTCAGGCTGATTTCAAGCCCAAAATCTTTGCAAGCTTTACTAAAATGATCCATGAGTTGTTGGAGATCTTTGGCAGAGTGAGCAGTAATGGCATCATCAGCGAAGAGGAGATCCCACAAACATTTCGCCTGTACCTTAGACTTTGCTCTCAATCTAGAGAGATTGAAGAGTTTTCCATCTGATCTGGTCCGGAGATAGATACCCTCTGTTGAAGTTCCAAAAGCATACTTCAGCATGGTAGCAAAAAAGATCCCAAACAAGGTTGGCGCAAGGACACAGCCCTGCTTCACTCTGCTTCGGATGTCGAAGGGATCTGACACTAGGCCATCAAAAACTACATTGCCCTTCATATCCTCATGAAAAGACCTAATTATGTTAAGGAGCTTGGGTGGGCATCCAACCCGGAGGAGTATTTTAAAGATTCCGTCCCTATTAACCATATCAAATGCCTTTGTAACATCTATGAAGGCTACAAAAAGTGGCTGTCCTTGTTCCCTGCATTTCTCCTGCAACTGCCTGAGGAAAAATACCATATCAGTAGTGGACCTGCTGGTTCGAAAGCCGCACTGTGATTCTGGGTAGACTCTCTCTGCAAGTATCTGGAGCCTCTTCAGTATAACACGTGCAAACAGCTTCCCGACAACACTAAGAAGAGAGATACTGTGATAGTTGTTACATTCGCTCCTGTCACCTTTGTTCTTATAAAGCGTAACAATATTAGCATCCTCCATATCCTGTGGTACTCCCCCTTCCCTCCAGCAAAGGCAGATGATTTCATACAGTTCAGTGGCAATGATCTCTTTGTAGCACTTCAGAACTTCAGCAGGGATGTTATCTTTCCCGGGTGCCTTGCCAGAGGCAAGTGAATTCAGAGCCACATTTAGTTCTTTTAGTGTTGGTTCATTGTCAAGCTCCTCCAAGACAGACAAGCACTCAATATTATTTAAGACTTCTTCGGTTATTGTGTTTTCTCTGGAATATAGTTCAGATTAGTGCTGCACCCAGCGTGCCATCTGCTGCTCACGATCCTGGATGATCTCACCCAAAACAGTCTTTAAGGGTGCAGTTTTCTTATATATTGGCCCTAAGGCCTGTTTAATTCCATCATACATCCCCTTGATGTTACCTGTATCAGCTGCCATCTGAATCCGATAACACAGTTGCAGCCAGTAATCGTTAGCACATTTCCTGGCAGTCTGCTGGACTTTATTACAAACAGCTCGCAGGGCCTGTAGGTTGCGCTCAATGGGACAAGCTTTATATGCAGTCAAGGCTCTTCTCTTTTCCTCAATAGCTGGCATCAGCTCTTCTGAGTGGGCTTCAAACCAATCTGCTGTCTTTTGAGTCTCCCTGCTGAATACTGATAAAGCAGTGTTATAAACAACATTCTTAAAATGCTCCCAACGTTTAGATGCATTATCTTCAGCAGGGCCAGGAAGAGCTTCCTTGAGTACATGGAAGAATTCCTCCACTTTTCCTTGGTTATAGGTCTTACTGGCATCAATTTTTGATCTTCTTTCCTTCTTCAGGTGGTGCAATCTCTTTATTTTCAGTTTTACTTTGCTATACACCAGGGAGTGGTCTGTGTCACAGTCGGCACTCTGATAACTGCGTGTGATTGTAACGCTAGAGATGCTGGAGCGCCTGACGAGAATCAGGTCGAGCTGATGCCAGTGCTTTGATCTTGGATGTCTCCAAGAGACTTTGTGCTGGGCCTTTGTGTTAAAGAATGTGTTGCTGACACAGAGACCATAATAGCAGCAAAATTCCAGCAGGCATTGGCCATTTTCGTTCATCTTTCCAATGCCGAACCGACCTAGGCAGGTGGGCCAGGAGTTTTAATCAGCTCCAACCCTGGCATTAAAGTCACCAAGGATAGCTATTGGTCTTTTCTCAGGGATTTTCTTGATAGTGGCAGGTAGATCATCATAGAATTTGTCTTTGAGTTCTGCTGGAGATGATAATGTTGGTGCGTATGCACTGATAAGTGTAACCAACCCTGCTGTAGAGT
The DNA here is from genome assembly GCA_023846285.1 of Phrynocephalus versicolor. Classification (NCBI taxonomy): domain Eukaryota; kingdom Metazoa; phylum Chordata; class Lepidosauria; order Squamata; family Agamidae; genus Phrynocephalus; species Phrynocephalus versicolor. Next base: position 2,564,785 of record JAHTLZ010000016.1, read on the forward strand.
GTAGTTGCATGGACAGGATTCTCTCACTTCCTACATCAGGTGGGATAATGAGACCTAGTAAAGTATTTCTAACAGCAAAGCCAAAACCCCACATTCCCTGGTCTCGTTTGATGGTTCTCCCTGCCAGAAGAACGTAAAGTTCCTCTCCTTAACAGATCCAGAGTCAGGTAGCCTTGTCTCTTGGAGAGCAACAATGTCCATCCGCAGTCTGCACAGTTCCCTGTCGATGACAGCTGTCTTTCGTATAGTGCCCATTTCTTGGAGATACTCTGAACAGCCAGGATTCATTGTCCTAACATTCCATGTGCCCAACTTTAGGCTTGAGATTTTTTATGTTTATTGCATGGTGCGGAGTCAATGATTCGTTTGCTGGTTTCCATCCTGATCCGCCTACACCCAGGTAGCTGCCGCTTCCTGTGATGTTCTCCCACTATTCACTGCAAATGGTCCTCTCCAGGACACAAGGCCTGGGTAATTCAATATGGAGATTAGGCTGTTACCCAGGCAGCGAAACTCCCCTCTCCACGTAGCTAGATACAATTAGTTCTAGCTGTGTCGCAGGATTTGCCAGAACCTGATTGTATACAGTCATGAACTGTCTCCGGGACTCCGGCTCCGGCTTTTCCCTCGAGGTGCACTCCTGAAGCCTTTTCCAATGAGGGATATAGCCACAAGGCAGTGGAGGTTTGAAAGAGTTTCCTTCTCCTAAGGGTGGTTCTTCCGCTTTTTCTGCCATTGGGGCAATGAGAGCCCTCTTCAGCCTTCAAAACCGTTGACCGTCCTCTCCTGTAACCCCAGATGGGGGCCCTTACGAGATACTATCAGCCGGGCCACCTGGACCAAGGTTTTTAAAGGAGGTATTACTCCTCCAGTTCTCTTCTTGCTCCTTGGAATCCTGCCCCAGGTTGCCCATTCCGTAAGAGCAAGTTCTATAAAGTCCCCGTAAACTTTCTTATAAGTTCAAAATATGCCCTCCTATTTGTTTTTCCTATTTTCCAAGTTCTGCTTCTTGGTATAAAAATAGTAAAATTAGAGATTTTGTGCACCGTTAGGTGCACACTCCTGGGTTCCCTCCTGGGAGCCTAGAGACTGTTTCCCCTCAGACCCTGTGCTAAAAGAGAGCAAAAGGGAGGAGCAAACGCTTGCCCAGGGCAGAGAATGGGCAAAGCATGCAGTCTCCAAGGACAAAGAAAGGCAGAAGCAAACGCTCACCCAAGGCTGAAAAGTTTACCTCAATTTAGGCTGTCTTCCCAAAGATCCCTGCTTGTTTATTCCTTCTGTTCCCCCTGCAGTAAAAGCTCCCGGGGTCCCTCCTGGAAGCCTAGAGACTGTTTCCCCTCAGGCCCTGTGCTGAAAAACTTTTTGAAAAAATGAAAAAAAAAAAAAGATGCTTCATGTCTCCTTTCCACTAAAAAATCGCCCTCAGTGAAGAACCACTGCCCCTCAAGTCCAAAGAAACCACCATGGGCCCCACCCTCTTGAGTTTTCCTCCCTCAGCCTTTTCCCCTCATGGCTTCCTCCTCCATCACTCAGCCACTGCCCAGGTCCCCTCTTCCTTCACACTGCCACTAGCACTGCAATCAGAAGAGCTAGAAACTCAGGTGGAGAGAAATGCAGCACTGCCATTGTAGCTACAGCTTTTCAATCCTGCTCCCATCTTCCCAGAAGGAGCCATGCATTCACCTCGTTCAGTCCTCTTTGAGCCAGGCTAATGTCTAAAGAGCTGATGTCAGTCCTCCGAAGGTGGATATACAGGAATAAAGAGAAATGAGCCAGAGATGCTCTTTTGGAAAGCGTAAGAGTGACATGCATGAATAAAAGAAAAATCTACCCATGGGGTACAGAAATAACTAAGAACTCTAGGTTGCCTTCAATTCCAGTTTAAATTAAAATTATCTCTCTCTCTTCCAAGAAGTTTACAATAAAAGAGCATTGTGTATACCATATTAAGTATAACAAATATAAAAACAATTGGATCTGAAAATAACCATGAGGATACCCCCACCCCCACCCCAATTTGCAACCCCCAGGTTGGGGCCCAGTGCTATAGACATTTTAAATCTGCAAAAATGCTAAGGAGATCTCTCAAGAGTCTAATTAGCAGGTTGGGGTGGAGGGACTCCTAAGCCTGCAGTGGAGCTCAATGTTGTTAAGCAAGCCATATTGCTTAAATGGGGGGATCTCAACCCCACACCCCACCCAGCAGGTATCTATTCATTTCCTGCCTTCCCTGCCCAAAACATGGGGTTTTACCATTTGTTTCCTACTACAATCAGTGACACAAAGCTGCTGCTCTTCCAATGACCTTGACCTGAATTAGTTTTGTTTGCTCTCAGCATTGTTATGTAATCCCCTCTGATTGGAGATCTGGCAAACAGTATCAGGAAGGAGACCATGCATTTTGTGTTGTGAAATAGCTTTGTTTCCTCTTCAACAACTCCAAACAATCACTAAAATGATACTCGTTTTTATGAGACATCTTTTGGAGTAAAACTCTTCCCAGGTGACATACAATAGAACTTAAAAACACAAAGGTAACAAAACAGTATGAAGACCAAATCTGGGCGGTGTAGTTGAAGAAGGATAACAAGAAGGTAGAAGGTGCATAGAGGATGGTGATGCAAGACAGTCAGGGGTCTAGAAACCAATCTTATGAATAATCATTGAGTGAGCTGGGTTTATTCAGGAGAAGGCTTTGAGGTGATATGTTTACCTTACCACCATAAATTATTTGAAGGGCTGTTGTGAAGAACAGAGCAACAGTCAAATGCCACCCCCCCCAAAAAAAAAAAAGCAAAGTGTGCTGTTTATATACAAAAGGAGTTTTTTCATTTCATTTTTCATTTTTCATTTTTCATGTTTCGTTTCGGAACAAAATGGAAAACAAACTGATTTTTAAAGAAAAATGAATGAAATGAACTGGAAATATTCAGTTCGTTCTGATTCATTTTTCATTAAGAGTGGCATTGCTGTGCAATGTAAAATAAAAGGATTAAAAACAATTTAAATCAACTTTACATCAAATAAAAATGACTAATGTCCATTGATGTCCATTGTTTAAAACATGTGATTCTGTGATTACTCTGATCAATTTTTAAAATATCTTTTATCATTATGCAAGGGAGGAAAAAAATTAAAATGGCAGAAGAGGCAAATATATTCTGTTCCCTATATATATATATGACTTGATTTGTGTGTAAGACAAGATTATTTGGAGATAGTGTTTTAAGAAAAAAACAAAAACAAAAAACAAAATGATTTTTTTCTTAAAATTTTGTTAAAAATGAAATGAAATGAAAGAAACAAAACAAAACAAAACACAATTTTTCTGTTTCATGCCCATCTCTACTACCCATATCAGTTAAAGCACTCTCTGGACAGTTTGCAAGTTAATTATGTAGGCTGAACATTGCCCTGCCCCCAAAAGCTGCTTTATCCTTACTGACTTCAGAAGGATGGAAGTCTGAGTGAACCTTGAGCCACTATCTGGGATTGAACCCTGGCTCATGAACTCAGTTTTGGCTGCAGTACAATAGTTGACCCACTTGACTGCAAGGCTCTTCAAAAAGGAGACTTCAACTGAACATTAGGTGTAATTTCCTGAAGTTAAAAGAGCTGTTCGATTTTGCAATAGATTATATTTAAGGAAGATGCATTCCTTGCTGCTGGAACTTTAATGAGAGGTTGGATCACCAGCTATTAGGAATGCTCTAGCTGGGAATTTCCTCCATCTGCCCTGACTAGAAGGCCCCAACAACTCTTCTAATACTAAAGCTTCATGATTATGTGATTTTATAACGGCCCTAGGGCAATGGCCCTAGCAGAGACCTCACTCCAAAGGAATCTACAGTAAACAAGAGAATCTTCAGGGACTTCGTCAAGGCCTGCAATGAAACAGCATGATGAACAGTGTTTGGCATGGAGTTCCACAAGAAGGAGACCTTAGGGATTGGACAAGGGGTGCCTTTCACTCAAGTTTGGTTGAATATCAAGTATCCACTTATATGGGAAGAAAGAGAAAACAGGGCATTCAGAGACACTACAGAAAGAGAAGGATTACTTCTGCTCTGGTCCCAGATGATAGGCAGTGAACTCAATACTGAGAAACAAGTCTGCCTTGAGATCTATCCAGACGTGTATCCGGGGGGGGGGGGGCAGACAAGGGCTCCTGCCCCAGGGTGCAGAGATCTAAAGGTACCATAAAAATCCTCCCCGTATGAGTGTGGAGGAGCCAGCAGAGTTGAGAGCACCCTGAGCTCCCCACACACCGTTCCCTCGCCAAACATCATCACAATCTTGGGAATGGCAGGTGAACTCTCTCTTTCATCCCTTCATAGAATCATAGAATCATAGAATCATAGAGTTGGAAGAGACCTCAAGGGCCATCTAGTCCAGCCCCTTGCCATGCAGGAACCCCCATCACAGGACTCCCAACAGATGGCCATCCAGCCTCTACTTAAAAACCTTCAAAGAAGGAGACTCCACTACTCTCCTTGGCAGCATATTCCACTGCCAAACAGCTCTAACTGTTATGAAGCACTTCCTCATGTTTAAATTGAATCTCTTTTCCTGTAGTTCGAGACCATTGACCCGTGTCCTAGTCTCTGAAGCCATTGAAAACAAACCAGTCCCCCTCCTCTCTGTCGGGCTGCTTGGATCCGCCTGGCATTCTGGCACCAACATTCCGAATCCAGGCACCGCCCATGCACCTTGTGCTTCTTTTGCCACCAGTGCAGACCCCCTTTGTCCTGGCTTCAGTGGCCACCCTTTCTTGGAAACATTTTTTTCTGTTTCTTCAGCAACGTTCCACATAACTTAAAAAAGCTTTGAGACTCGTTCTTAAAGAGGAGAGGGAAGAAATAAAGCAACCTTTCTTCCCCTTTCAAACTAGGTGCTTTTAGAAAGACAGGAGCTAAAGTGGTCAATTACTTCAGTGGTGCACTGCAGACATTTTAAAAGTAACTCATTTCTTTAGAGATGCCCCTTAGGTGTTGTCACCAGGAGTCGATACGAGACACATGTTGAAGAGAGCATAAGTGAAAGGAAGCCGTGTACTGTGTAGCTCTGGAGAGCTTCCAAGGGAATTCATGAAGGGTTTGTTTTCTTCATTTCAGTTCTTGGCTGTCAGATAAATATTTCATTTACTTCTGTGCTGAGTATCAGTTAACAGCTTGTTAGGATGAAAATACATATTAAAGGAGCCAGACTTGTGTTCAAGTGGGACAATAGAGATTTGCATTTGGTGTTTTTTTTTTTTGTCAAAAGTTTTTACCCGAACTTCACACTGATTTAAGATCAATCGCCAAATTTGATGAGCACTCTAAAGGTTTCTGAAATTTCAGCATGTGTTGGTGATGGTGCTTACTTTTTGAAGCCAGGTTTTTAACCACTTCCAAGGATTCTGGAGTTCCTTTATTTTTGAGAAATAGATGGGAACTGGAGTGCAACTGAAACCATAGTCTCTCTCTCTCTCTCTCTCTCTCTCTCACACACACACACACACACACACACACACACACACACACACACACACACCATAGTGTGTATTCTTCTGATGCACCCCAATTTTTCTGTCTTATTACCAATAAAGGTGTGCCTTCAAGTCAATTTTGACTTAAGGAAACCATTTTCCAGGATGAAAATTCTCAGAAGTTGCTTACCATTCCCTTTTTTTTTGGGGGGGGGCATCCTGGGATCCTGCAGCTTACTCAAAATCACACAGACTGTCTCTTCTGTGATACACAGTGGGATATTCAACTCCTAGCCTCTGCCTCCTCAGCTAGATTCCTAACTCACTGAGTTTCTGTGAAGATTCTCAGTCATCCACGTGAGCTTCTCTGGAAATCGAGTCATGCCCAAGTAGCTTCCTACTGGGATGAGAAGTAAAACATTTCGATCTCACAAGAAACCCAGTTGCCATGACTCAACTTCCAGCTAACTCACTCAACTATCTAGCCAATTTAATAATCTTAGAATTGTGGAGCTGAAAGGGACCCTATGAATCCCTGAGTCCAGCCCTGGAAACAGGGGGCAATCAAGCTTACAGCCTCTGGCTCTGCAACCAGATATCACAGAGCTGTCTAGCAGTTTACATTCTCTTAATCCATCGACAGGGAATGAATAAAATGTCAGACTACATTTCTTATCCTTCCTCACATTATTAATGCTGGCTAGGATGGATGACTAAGATGGGACTTGTAGTCCAACAAAATTTGGAATGTGGTTAAAAACTGTGCCGCTCAACAAAATTTGGACTGCCATCAAGATCTGCATATATACACTGATGCTGTACTCTCTTATAGAGATGGGCATGACTCAGAAAAATTGTTCGTTTTCGTTTTCGTTTTCATCTAGGGGTCCATTTCGGCTCGTTTCCGTTTTCGTGAGCTAATTTCAAAATTTTTCGTTTTCGTTTCGTTACGTAACGAAAACGAAAAAACAAAAACGAAAACGAAAATTTTTTCGTTTCTTCCCTTTTACCTCCATTATGTGCTTTTCCAGTAACGAAAAATGAAAATTGGCTCAAAATTAGTCGTTTCGTTTCCGTTTTCGTTCCAGTTCTGAGCCGTTTTTCGTTTTTCGTTTCGTTACGTAACGGAAACGAAAAACGGAAACGGAAACGAAAAACGGAAACGGAAACAAAAATACCGCTAAGTCGTGCCCATCTCTACTCTCTTATATTAAAGTGTGCACTGACAATCTAACATTGGACAGGCGCATCAGAGTCTATGGTAACTGTAAACCCTGGATGACTGCCAAGGTAAAGTCACTCCTGAGACCCGGGATGCTGCCTTTAAGGCAGGGGATATAGGCACATATAGAGAAGCAAGATCAAACTTGAGAAAAGGCATCAAGGCGGCAAAACATCAATACAAGTGTAAGGTGGAGAGCTACTTAGTAAACAATAACACAAAGCAAGTGTGGCAGGGGCTGCAGCATCTTGTCAATTATAAGGGAAATACTAGGAATACAGTCAAGGCTGATGCCTCGTTGGCAGAAGAGTTGAACATCTTCTTCGCCCGCTACGATGTAAGAAGATCAGGCATCGTAGCTTCTGCCTGCCAGCCTTCTAATTCTCAGCCACTCATTCTACATGATCATCAGGTGAGAGCTGCATTGAGGGCTGTGAATCCCAGCAAAACTGCAGGTCCAGACGGGGTGCTGGGGATAGTGGTTAAAAACTGTGCCGATCAACTACCAGGGGTGCTGACAAGGATTTTTAACATCTCCCTGCAAACAGCTTGTGTTCCATCATGCTTGAAAGCAGCTACCATTGTCCCAGTCCCCATGAAAACAGCAGTTAACTGTTTCAATGACTACAGACCAATTGCATTAACATCAGTGGTAATGAAATGCTTCGAAAGACTGGTCCTCCAGCATCTTAGGACATGCCTTCCACCGGACTTTGATAAACATCAGTTCTCCTAAAGAAGGAATATGTCAACAGATGATGCTACAGCCACTGCTTTTCATCTTGCAGCCAGTCATCTGGAGAAACCTGGTAATTATGTCAGGATGCTGTTTATTGACTATAGCTCGGCTTTTAATACCACCCTTTCGAGCATCCTTATTAAAAAGCTGACTGACTTGGGCCTTTCTTCTAGTACCTGTGACTGGATTAAAGAGTTTCTGAGGGATCGGTCTCAAACAGTGAGGATCGGGCCTGTGACATCTACCTCATTGAAGCTTAGCACCAGCTCCCCACAGGGCTGTGTGCTTAGTCCCTACCTGTATTCATTGTATACTTATGACTGTGTAGCATCTGACCCATCCACTGCAATCATTAAGTTTGCAGATGACACTACCATAATGGGTCTTATAACAGGTGGAGATGAAGCAGTATATAGGGGGGAGGTCCAAAAATTATCCTCATGGTGCCTAGAAAATAATTTGCATGTAAATATCAGCAAAACTAAGGAGATGGTATTGGACTTCCAGAGGAAAAGAGAGGAAGCTGCTCCACTGTACATCATGGGAGGCCGGGTGGAGAGAGTCTCCTCCTTCAAATTCCCGGGAGTTCATTTCAGTGAAGATCTTACCTGGAAAATTAATACAACCCATATGGCCAGGAAGGCTCAACAAGACTCCATTTCCTCAGGTTTTTGCAGAAGAACAATGTGAAACAACAATTGATGACCTCCTTCTACTGGTCTACAATAGAAAGTGTCCTTACGTACTGCATTACAGTCTGGTATGCTGGTTTGACAGCCGCAGACAGAAAGACTTTACAGAGGGTAGTGAACACAGCACAAAACATCATGGGCTGTCCCCTGAGTCCACTGGATGATATCGCCAGGGACCGCTGTCTTAGGAGAGCAAGGAAAATCATCAGGGATGATTCACACCCTGGTCAGCACTGCTTTACTCTCCTACCCTCGGGTAGGAGATAACAGAAGTATAGCTAGCTGTACCAACAGGCTAAAAAACAGTTTTTATCCATGGGGTGTTCGACTGTTAAACGGGACATGACAACTCGTGATAGACTCGTGGGGCTGGCGAGTTGTGCAGCAAGCACACAGTGTGAATTCAGATTGAATGGCTTTTTAGTGGGATGGGTTTTTTTGGGGGGGGAGGGAGGGAGCTCAGCCAATTTCATTGTACACTGGTTGTACAATGACAATAAAGGTTATTATTATATTATATTCAGAAGCCTTGTGGCACAGTGGTTAAATGCCTGCACTGCAAGTAAAACTGTGCTCACAACCTGGGGTTGAATCCCAGGTAGCAGACTCATGGTTGACTCAGCCTTCCATTCTCATGAGGTCGGTAAAATGAAAACCCAGGATTCGGGGGGGGGGGCAATGTGTAGCCTGCATTACTTTATTTAAAAACAGTAAACCGGACAGAGACTACTTGGAGTGGTATATAAGCAGAACACTTTTGCTTTACTTCATACTTGTCCTCTGGCATCTTCCACATCTTGTTGCTACTCTTTGAATGGCTGTAACAGAGTGATGGTTCCAGTTGTAGAGTCATGCATGAGCATAAAGGCTCCACTGGAAATAGGCACAAAATGAAAAATGGCATGCTGTTTTGATGTTTTGTTACATAATTAATTGTTTCATTACAAAATGAAATGAAAGAAACTGTGTTGGCCCAAAACAAAATGAACTGCTTTTTTTTTCAGTTTGGAAACTGAACCGGGAGAGCTTCCTTGGACTCTTCCCTGGAAGCTCCACAAGTTTGGAGTGGTTTGGGGTCCAGTGTTTCAGACGATAAGGGGAAAGGTGGCAGGCTGCAGTGAGATCGCCAGCACCCTCCAGCTAGTTTTGACAGCTTGGACTGTGAGGAGGGGGATGCTGCTTTACTCCAGCCGCAGATCTCACTGCAGTCTGTTGCCTGAAGTGAGATCTGTCACCTGAAGTAAAGCTGCACCCCCTCCCCACAGCCCGAGCTGTAAAAATGAGCTGTATGGTGGTGGCGAGGCGGGAGGCTTTATTCCAGCCATGAATCTCCCTGCAGCTCATTGCCTGAAGTTAGATCTGTCACCTGGAGTAAATATGCACCCCTTCCCCACAGTCTGAGCTGTCAAAACCAGCTGAGTGGCTGTGGTGATCTTGCTGCAGCCTGCCACCTTTCTCCTTACCATCCGAAACATAAACCGCTCCAAATTTGGGGAGCTTCTAGGGAAGAGTTCAGGAAAGATCCTCTTCATAGACTTCTGAATCATTTCCTTTCCTTTCCTTTCCTTTCAAAAAAATTGTTACTAACAAAATGAAACAAACTACTAAAAAAAAAGGAAACAAAATGAAATGAAATGCTATATTTTAATTTTGTGCTCATCTCTAGGCTTCACCACTGAAGTCAGTAGCATCTACTACTACTGGCCAGATGGTGACCATGTATTTAATGAGATAGAGCCCTGTCATGACAAGTCTACAATTCATGGTGTCTTTCACCAAACTAATAATTAGATTAAAATTACATTACCAGTCCATCTTCACCTATTAATATGTGGAATTTAATCCCCTCTTTCTTGAAATCCATCAGTTCCAGAACACAGCTCTTCTATACCTTTGTGGCAGTAAAATTAAAGACATGGAAAATTGCTGCAACTTTACTTCTTGCTAGTTGAAAGGCTGCTATAATTCACCAAAGGGACAGCTTTGCAATCCATTTACAGCAAGCTACACTGTTAATGGCTTATTGTTTCAGAAAGGAGTGATGGATAGGAAAAATACAACTCTCTTCTCTCAGCTTTATGTGTCAAGAGAGACCTGGAGGAAATTTATTCTCAAGCAACCAAATTTATTTTATTTTGGTATCCATACATAACCACTTATGGTTTAAAATTTGAATCTTAGTACGTTGTGAAACAATATAACATCATTTAACCGGTGAAGAAGAGTTTTAAGGCTCCTCATTGCACTACAGGGATGTATCATTGGGCTTCTAGTGACTACTTGAAAAAAAGACATTAGCTATTTTATCAATCATCATTCTGGATGTCTAAACCTCTAGCCTTGTTTAAAACAATTACAGCTGGTTACATGCCTCTTTCAGTAACTTTGTTTACCTTGGTCTTGTGAAGAATAACCCAAGCTATAGATGATGAAGCCAGACTGCTGACCAGAACTGGTTATGGGAGCTGCCCTATTACAGCAACCCCACTGGCTGGCAGAGTGTTCCAAGGCTCAATTCAAAGTGCTGGTTATGACCGTAGAAGCTTTGTTTCAAGTTATCTGATGAACGGTATCCTGCATGAATCTCCTTGGCTTTTGGGATCATACGAGGAGGCCATTCCTTTAGTTCCACCATCCTCATGAACATGTTTGGTGAGAATGTGAGTAGGGATGGCATTTTCTGGATTACAACTATCATAATTCTCCATTTTGAGTACTCCCCCTACCTTACAGGCCCTTACAAACGTCTCGATGTGATGCACCTGAACTAAGGCCTAAATTACCAACAGCTTAAAATGTTGTCTCTCCTGATCCTGCTTGCATTGTAGGTGTATTTTAGCTCTACTTCTTGAATTTCCTTTACTATATATGCTGCATTCTGCTGTCCCCAGTACATGCTGATATAGATAATGGCATTGGCAATGCATGTATTAGTTTCTAAATCCTATATGCAGTGAGATTTGGCTCTGGACAGGCAATTAATGGAAACTAAAAGATACACCAGCTGTAGTAGCTTCCCATACCTGTGAAGTCTTCCCCTGTGCCAGCTGGGATGGGAGAAGGGAGGTATAGTGTGTGTGTGTGTGTGTGTGTGTGTGTGCGCGCGCGCATGTGTGCAAACACACACAAAAAAGGAATGAATGCACATGAAGAGGGACACAGCACCACAAGCTGAAGGGAGATGTAGGTGTTCCCCACGTAAAAAGGAGAAGAGGAAGTCGGCTGGAGGTGTAAGGGGGTAAGCAAGAGGAGGAGTGGATTGACAGTTGCCATAGCAACCACACAAACTGGTCAGCAGCCATGGGAGCTGGCCAGTCTGTGTGCACATGCTCAGGCCTAGCAGTTGCCTTGTGCCATTAGGGATATATAGCAGGCAAGAGGTGCTTTGGAGAAAGGGGGGAATGGGGAAAGAAAAGAGGAGAGGGGCAGGAATGGGAGCTGCAATCCATTCACACTACTTTTGCAAAGAACCAGCCATCTGAACCTCCCCTTTGAGGCTGGGGCACTCGCACTGGGGGGGGGGAGCTCTCCTCCTCCTTCTCTTCCCACTCCACACCCAGAGCTCTGCCAGAGAGAAGAGCAACGTGGTGGCTACGTGGGTGGAGGGGCTGCCAGGGCTGGTCACTGACTCCCCCTGCTTGCCTTTTCCCCACCTCCAAAACATGCATGCCTCAGCGCAGATCAGGCCTTCATATTCTGGCTGGGGCTGCTGGCCCGCTGCTCCACCGCCATAATGCATGCTGCTGCTGCTGAGGTGACAGGGTGGGGACTCCCAAGCACTGTCTTTCTCAGGACAGCAGAATCTGAAGGCTCACCACTGGCCAGTAGAGATGGGCACAACCAGAAAAAATTATGTTTCGAGTTGTCGTTTGTTGGAACGGGTCCGTTTCGGGTCGTTTCCGTTTGTCGCAAAAATTTTCAAAAATTTGTCATTTCCCTTTGTCGTTTCTCATTTGTTGTTTCCACAGCGATTTAGCGCGATTTGACTTCCCAGATCATAGGGGCGTCCTGCAATCAGGGCCGGCGCTAGGTGTTTTTGCGCCCTAGGCGGCGGACAAGGGAGAGGTGGGTGGCGGGGGGAGGTGCGGGTGGGCGGCGGTGGCTGGGGCCATGGGTGGGCGGTGACAGTGGCAGGGGGGAGGCATGGGCGGGTGAGCTGCAGCCGCGGGCGGGCGCATGGGTGGGCAGTGGCGCAGGCCGCAGGTGGGTGGCGGCACAGGCGGACGGGCAAGTGGGCAGTTAGGATATCACTTAGGATAGGATAGAGGTTCTGTTCTTGGCTTGCACCCCAAATGTGTGTGTGTGCAAGCAAATTGAAGTTGGGAAAATAGAAAATAAATGGTAGTATATAATATATATTTAAAATAAATCTACACCTCCCACTCCCAGTTGAACCTCCCCCTTTATCCAATATCAGAAAAAATTCCTCACAAACTGCCAGAGAAGAAATAAAGAATAAACTGCTATTCGCTTCAGCAGACAAAGCTGCAGGGAATCAAAAAAATTATTTTCTAAATTCAGTTCCCTCCCTGCCTGCCTAACTTAAATCCTAAAGCCTCCAGCCTCCCTCCTCAATCTCGATCGGATCACACCAGCACCAGCAGCCAGCCCTCCTCCCTCAACCACATCCATACACCCGACTGCGATTTCTGGAAGGTGCCTCGGCTTTTTATGCCCTCCGAGACATCCAGAAGTGTCAGTCAAAAACCTGGCGATGCCATTGGTGGAATGGTTCAAAAAAATTGCATGGTCCCATCCCATGCCCAGCCCAAATGGGCAGGTCTAAAAAAATAAAAAATAAAATAAAATCAATATGTTTTATTGCTATAAAAAACCCCACTGCTGCTACTATTAAAATTCAGGCATTTAAAATAAATAAATTTCACATGTTTCTATGGTGATTTGGTGTGTTTTTTGACCACAATTTCTAAAGAAAAATTGTGGTTGCCATTTTGGATCCCCCCCACCGCATGGCGACTGGCGTGACAATGAGGATGACCCCCCCAGCCTGGTGCAAGCAGCCCAGGACAGGAGAAGAGGGGGGGGAAAGGCCGGGGACCCCCCAGAAACCACCCCTCTGGTAGGTGGCAAAGCCTCAGGCAGGCATATTTTTGCCTGCTTTTTTGGCCGGGAGTCGGGATTTTTAAAAAAACTTTTAAAACCCTTTTCTGTGCTTTGCATTGCGCGATCGCCGCGATGCCACAAATGACAACAAAAAAACCGACCAAATTTTTCTTTTTCGGTTCGAGCTCGAGTTCTGACGGCTTAATTATCATTACCGTTTCTGTTACATAATGGAAACAAAAAACGGAAACGGAAACGACAATTTCGCCTAGTCGTGCCCATTAGAGATGGGCACGATTTAGCGGTATTCCCGGTTCCGGTTCCGCTACTCGGTTCCGTTACTCTACGGAAACGGTAATGGGAATTACTCCACCAGACTTCGAGCTCGAACCGACGAACGAACAATTTTGGTCTGATTTGTCGTGCTCGTTACTTGCATCGCGCGATCGCGCGATACCACGCGGCACAGAAAAAGTTTTTAAAAATTAAAAAAAAACCAGTTCCCGGCCAAAAAGCAGGCGGAAAAATGCCTGCCGTGCCTCAGGACACCTACCAGAGGGGTGGTTTCTGGAGGTCCCCGGCCTCCCCCCATCCCCCGTCCTGGGCTGCTTTGGTGGGACTCGCTGCAGGCTCGCAGCCAGCAACAAGCCCAGTCTCGCCGCCGGCCACCGCAATTAATGCGGAAGCAAGCGGCACGGACGGCACAGGAAAAAAGTTTTAAACTCTCCCCCCACCCATTCCCGGGCCAAAAAGCAAGCAGAAAAATGCCTGCCTGACTAAGGGCGCAGGGCACCTACCGGAGGGGTGGTTTCTGGAGGGGGGTCCCGCCTCCCCCCGTCTCCTGTCCTGGGCAGCCGGACTCGAGTCGCCAATGCCATGCGGTGCAGGTGGGGGATCCAAAATGGGGCGGCAAACGCAATATTGTTTTTGAAATCGTTGTCCAAAAACACACAAGCACAACAGAAACATGCGAAAATTTATAAACTGCCAGATTTTTTACAGTAGCAGTGGGTTTTTTCTTGCAACAAAATGTCTCTCCTCTCCTCCTCTGTCCTCCATTGATTTTATTTATTTATTTATTTTACACCTGCGCAATGATGGGCTGGCCGAGTGGCCATGTGGGAGTGGACCATGCAAATTTTTGGAGCCATCCCACCAATCGCATGGCCACTTGGCCACGGAGACTTCTGGGATGTGCCAAAAAGCACCCTAAAACGTGCCCTAGCCCCCTAACTCTAACCCTAATCCTTGACTCCCTTACCCATACATCACAGACTGTCTTCTTAGTGGGTCAGAGAGGCACCCAGAGGTGCAACCCACTAGCCCACCGTAACCTTACCCGTCACTAGCCTAACCCTAGCCCTTGCACTAACCCACCTTAACCCTAAGCCAGATCTACTTGCATTGCACTACACGCAAGTACGATTCCCTTCTTTGTGAGACATAGCGGGTGCGACCCAGTCTTGACTCAGGGTTCTCCTGGACGGACGGTCATGCACCAGTGCACTGGTCTCACTAGTCTGCAACTGGTATGCATATCCATATGGCTATGCATGCCCTTTTGTAGCAGCAGGTGAGGAGAGGAGACCCCCATGTTGAGGGGTCTCTTGGAGCCTGCTTCCCCTTCCTAGTGGGTGAGGATAGGAGGCACCCACGGGTGCCTCCAGGAGCCCGCTTCCCCTTCCTAGCGGGCCAGAGGAGGCACCCACCCCACAGAGGTGCCTCCAGGAGCCCGCTACCCCCCCAAAAAACCAGTACTAACGACAACGAAAAAATAAAAGAACGAACCGACTAATTTTTGCGAATTTTCACGAAAAACGGAAACGAGCCGAAACGGGCTGCCTCCGACACACGACAACTCAAAAACGTCATTTTCCCTAGTCGTGCCCATCTCTAGTGCCCATGTCTACTGGCCAGAGTAAAAAAAAGTGACATTTCCAGGAAAAAGGATCACCTCAGTTGGGAAAGAGTGGTAAAAATGGAAAATGCTACCCAATATGGGACACTTGACAGATCTGAGATTTGGAATGGACACAACTCCTTCCCCTTGTGCTGGTTAACTTCAGACCTTAAGCATTGCAGGCTCTGCTAGAATAACTGTTCTGCTGGTTGATCTTGACCAGGACAAGAGAAGGAGATGAGGAGGAAATGAGTCATGCAGGAAGCAAACCCCTCTCAGTCTGAACTGCTGGCACTCACTTCATATTTTTAGTATGCAGAATGTATATATATCCAGTGCAAATCCCATCAGGTCAACAGTTAAGGGTATCTACTCATGCTGTACATGACTATAAGTAGGTGATACAATAATATATCTGATGGAGATCACAAGTGATGGACTGGCACAGTACCTTGAAAGGCGGTTTCAGACATCCTAACCACATGTTAGGGCTGAAGCCTTGTTGGTTCTGCTATTACCAAGGAGACCTGTGAATAGCCCATGGGTGTGTGTGATTCTAATTGGGATGAATTGATTGGGATTTTGGGTGCATATTGAATCAGATGGATCTTAAATAATGTATCTTCAGTCCAAAGCAGGCTCTATCCTGAAGCACTGAACTGGCTTTTCAATCCAGACAGGAGAACCATCCACCCTCTTAATGAAAAACTCCTGTTCAAAGTGCCTAATGTCTTCTAAATGCCTAAGGTTCACTTTTCGATATATTCTTAAGCTAGAAATAATGAAGGGCCTATTTCATAGACCTACCCTAGTTTCCAAATTATCGCTGATTATTGACTGTCTTCTCGTATCCTATTAAAGAGCTCTGTCTTTATGGAGTTACACAGGAAATATTTTAAGCTTGTCTCATATTTCATCCATCCATCTAACTCATGAGGGAAAATGGAAGGGTGGGAAGGAAGAATATGTTGCCATGGGAACCAATTGTCTCAGGTGTTCGGCTCCCATACAACTATTAACCCTCTAGTTCATATTTATTATTCACTGGAAATAATTGACTGGAGGAGGGAGAACAGAATTAATTCTAAGCGGGTATGAGCTGAATTTTACCCATTTGTATGCAGTGAAAAGAAAAGTAAAATAATGGCTCACAGGAATGCCTCAGCCGCTATTTTCTGTCTGTCATTAACATTAAAATATATGTTGACTTGAAGGCTTTATAAAGATGGCTCAGATGATATTCATCTGTCTCTAAAAGAGTAATGCTGTATTGAGGACAGAGGGAGGGAAGAGTAACACCAAGGGTATATTTTTTTTTTAGGGCTGTGGAGATCCATTTTGCTTTGGGCATCAAGAAATGTGAAGCTTCAAGTGAAATGGAGAGGGCCATTTGGCTCTCTTTAGCTCCTCAAAAATCAACAAATCAAAGGGGTGGTCCTGCCAAGCTCATCTACTGTATATTGTTGGAGGCTATTAGAACACAAGAAAACTCCATACCAAAAGCCTACCTACCCCAGCATGTTGTTTCAAATAGTGACCAGCCAGTTGCCTCTGGGAAGCTTGCAAGCAGGATAAGAACCCTCTCTCATAGACAGTTACTTCACATCCACTCTTCTCCTGGGAGGAAGTTTGTTGTGTGTTGATGTCGGTCGCGGTCACGTGGTCTTCTTGCAGTTCTGTCCCTGTTCCCGTGTACGCACAGGCGCGATTGATGATACTGGCATGACTGTTTCCGCACATTCTCATTCTGTGATGAGATGGGCAATTCCATGCCTTTGTTCTCCATTTTTTTTTCCGGCCAGACCTTCTGTTTTTTGATGTTTCAATTCTCCGAAGCCTTGCCTTCAATGCGTTACGGGGCTAAGTTTGAGGCACTTGTCTTTTTATCTCTCTGCACTGCGTTGCTGACTCCATAAGGAAAGTACTGGCGAATGGCACTTCGCACTCCTGCCATTAGATGAAGAATAGCACGTTGCGTGACGAGCCTTACCTCATGGGCACTCGTATCAGAATGAGAAGCGAGATGGGGAGATTCTCGAGGCCAGGGAGGGGAATCTCTCATCACGCTTAGATTGAAGCTCAGGGGGCGTGGTTGGGACGAACTCCCCTCATCCTGCAATGTGCGGTTAGATTTCTTCGTACTGGTCCCCAGTGGGACTGCAAACAGTGATGAGATGGACGTGAAGTATCAGCCATAGTTATTTCCTTTCAAAGAGGCAACTCTGCACACTGACTTTGTCGCTGGAGGGAGAGTACAGCTGTCATGATTTGTGGCTGTAGCTTGGCCATGCACTTGTCTCAATTCTGCATAAGACAATTGCACCACTTTTCAGTACAGTAAACATTTTATTCCTGTGCTGTTACTCCCCCCGCTTGAAATTCCTCAGGGTAGGTGGCAGTGATATGTAACCCTTTCTCTTTTTAAATATCCAAGTTCTGGGGACTAATGGCCAAGTAGATGGAAACAACTTCTTACAAATTGCTTGCAAGCAGATTTATATGGAGCAATTACAGGCAAGTATTGGCTTGCACTTTCTAAGATTTCAGAATCACCAGTAAAACATTACACCAATCCAGGATAAGTAGCCTTGTGATACTGTAATGGCAAAAGAGTGGATTGAGTTCTCTTCCTCGATCATCTACAGTGGCCCCTTGTATAACGAAGAGCTTGTATAACGAAAAATCCGTGCAACGTAAAAAATTTCCATCCCCCCTCCCCCTCCCCTCCCTGTCCAAAATGGGTGCAGGCACTCTCTGGGGCTCCTTACCGAAGATGCAAGCTGGCAATGGAGGAGGAGGAGGAGGAGGAGGAGGGCTAGGTCAGCCTGCTCGGCTTGCCTAGGCACTCACAGCAAAAGTTCCTCAGGGGTGCGCGCTCATCTTTCCCTTCCCCCTTTCCGTCCCTCTTTTCCTTCCCCCTTTCCGTCCCTCTTTCCCTTCCCCCTTTCCGTCCCTCTTTTCCTTCCCCCTTTCCGTCCCTCTTTCCCTTCCCCCTTTCCGTCCCTCTTTTCCTTCCCCCTTTCCGTCCCTCTTTCCCTTCCCCCTTTCCGTCCCTCTTTCCCTTCCCCCTTTCCGTCCCTCTTTTCCTTCCCCCTAACCGGGCGGTTTCGCTTTCCCCCCCGAGCAGCAGCAGCAGCAGAGAAGCGTCTCTGCCGTCCGTTGTTGAGCGCTCAGGTCAGGAGCAGATAGAGAGAGAGGGAGAGGGAGAGGGGTGTGTGTGTGTGTGTGTGTGTGTGTGTGTGTGTGTGTGTGTGTGTGTGTGTGTGTGTGTGTGTGTGTGCAGGGAAGGAGGAGACAATAGAGGATGGTTCCTAGGCTTGGCCTGGGAAGAATTAACCCTTGTGCTGCAGCACTCCGCCTGAAATCAATGTGTGTGGGGGGTGTCTGTTTGCATTTTTGCATTTCTCTTCCCCAACATTATACATGTACAGTACTGTAGTTTGTGTCATTTTTCTCTGAACTGGAACGGATTACTCCATTTTTCAATGCATTCCTATGGGAAATTGTAATTTGTATAAAGGAAAATTTGTTTAACATAATTTCATTTGGAACGAATTAATTCCTTTATACAAGGTACCACTGTATTTGGTCCAAGGAAACCCCCATGAAGCTCACCATATGAAGGTTAGAGAGAGAATTTATTTTCATTTCGGGATTTTCCAAATTTTTGCACATTTCTTTGTATTCTGAAGATTTAAAAGATGAGAATGTGGGAGAATCTGAAACTAAGCCAGGTTTTGAGTGTTCAATCTTAAAAGGATGGTTTCAAACAAGTTAGTGGTAAATAGGTTTGTGTGCAGTGAAGATGGGGGACAATTTTGTTTTTGAAGAATTTATCAAAAACTGGGAGTCACTTATTTGGAATAGAAAAAACGTGTTAAAAATAATCTGAATTTATGGAAGCCGAAAACTGGCAGGTTCTCCAAAGCATCTATGGTAATTTGGAATATTTCACCTTTGGCTTCTGGTACTATTCAGACATTCTAAACTCCATTAAGTAAGTACAGCAAAAGCATGGACTGGTATGGCATTTTGACCCTGTATTCTTTTCACAGGGAAGATGTATATCTGAGATGTTGTGAGGCTTTCCATGTGGTTCTGACTCTTGATGTACAAGATGTAGACTCACATGGAGAGCCTTCACACCTAGGGGAAACTTACTTTGGGGGCAAAATGCAGGTGGTAGTCCCAAACAGAGGAGACCCATTGATTCTATAGGATCTAAATAATGTGGTACCTCGACTTACGAATGCTTTGATAACTGAAAAATTTGACTCATGAAGGCTCTCCACAGCCATGCCAGACAGCTGATCTTGACATGTCAGACATGTCAAAATCAGCTGTCTGGCATGGCTGCAGAGAGCCTTCCCATGGGAACACCAATTAATCTGAACACCAATTAAACTGATTCCTTTTTTTTTTACTTTTTTCCCAACCACCAGAATGGATTAAATGATTTTCAATGGGAAACCGTGCTTTGACACAAAAAATTGACTTCTGAAAATGCATTAGGAACAGATTAATTTTTTAAGTCAAGGTACCACTGTAATTGGTGTCTCATGTGAGTACTTTTTAATGCATTTGGATATATACCTTACTCTCTGTTTAAGGAGAGTGGCAATGGGGAGCGGGGCAGAGCAGCATTCTTCAGATGAGAATGTTGGAGTGTTTGCAATCTTGTATGCTGTATTTTGTAGGTGTGGCTAGGAGAGGTCATTCTGGGCTGGGGGGACTGCCAATTAGAGATGGGGACGAAATGAACTTTTTTGTTTCCGTTATTCGTTTCATTACGTAACGAAACGAATAACGAACGTTGTGATGAAATTGGAATGAACTGAACAGAACCATGAAAATTAGGTTTGTTACGTTTCGTTTTTTGTTAATGGTGACACGCAATGAAATGAGCTGTTTTAAATGTTAAAAAACGCCCTGAACATCCATAAAAATGCAGCAATAATTATTTATACTGTCTGATAATACCTACCGGGGGGGTCCTTAAAGTGTTTGTTTTTGTCTTCTCCCACTGCAATATAGTTTTCTTTTCCCTTTAAGGATGACAAAATGGATGTTGCCAGCCACAAAATGGAGGCAAGCCATGTGATGGGATCATGTAAATTTTTGGACAACTTCAACCAATAGCATGCCCAGGTTGCAGAGTGGGCAGGTCTGGCAGATACAGAGGGCATAAAAAGCTCTGGCAGCCCCTGTCCTCCTTGCAGTCTCCGGTGGGAGTTAGGGTGGGATTGCTGTCTCTGCGACTCATTATTTTCACTTTGGGCCAGCCAGGCAGGTGTGTGTCTCTGTATTCCTGGCAGCTGCAGCCTGGCTTTTGGGGGGAGAAAGAAGAGATTTATCTCTAGCTTCAGTCCTGCAGCCTCCCTGTGTGCGTGTGTGCATACCTCTTGGTGAGTACCCTCCCCTGCCCCGCAGTGCAGTCACTCTGCGGCTGCCTTGCACCCTGGGCAACGCCCGCTGCTGTCTTTGCAGCCTCCCTGCAACCTGGGCACGCTAGTCCAGGTTGCAGTGAGGCGTACCTAGTCTATACTGTGTCTCTGCCAGCATCAATTTATTTTAGTGTTTTCCCTCTGGTCTGGGGCGTTGGGGGATGCCCATACACAGAAATGCTTTAAAATTGTGCAAAAAGCGGGTAAAAACAAAAAAACAAAAATGAATAAATGAAAATGAATATTTTTCAAAAATTCACAAAAAATGAAAACGAACCGAAACGGACCCCTTCAATGAAAAACAAAAAACCGAAATGCCATTTTTTCATTTCATGCCCATCTCTACTTCCAATCTATCCAGCACTGAGCAATCATTCCTTCCTTGCTTCTGAGTCCATAGAGAGCCCTGCTTCTCTGCTCAGTGCTTTTTCTTCTCAAAAATCTTTTGGAAGCAATCACTCTATTGAGGTCTTTGCTGAAAGTTGGTCAGCCATGTTTGACAGATTGTTCTTTGATCTGTTCAAGTGTAAGTAATGCAACTTTTATTCTTTCTCCTGCTAATGTCTCAGAATGTGTTACTGTACCTGTAGGGGCTAGTTAATGAGCAAACAAGGTAAGGGGTTCGGGCCTATTATGCTCTGTGAATCCCTTCACTTCTGCAGCACAGCCAGAGAAATTTATCCAGAAATTCAAAACTCTGCAACAGAGAACATGTAAATAAGGCTAGTATCCTTCAGCATTTTACTTGACAAAAATATGCCTCTGGGGCAGACAACATGTGGCTCCTCAGATGCTGTTGGACTGCAACTATCATAAACCTTGTAGGCTGTTTGCAAGTTGTTGCATGAAACTGACCTGCGCATTTTGCAGACTATTCCAGTGAACTGAACTCTGTCCTTTGCAGACACTGTAGGCTTGATGAGAAAATGTTCACATCAGCAGAAATCACAACTGGCCGTGCCCATTTTTCTCTGCCCTTGTTCATGTCTTCCTGCTCATTTCCTTTTGGGGAATTAATTTGCCCCTAATGGAAATTGGCGTCCTGTTTCAGAATATGAAAATATATGTTTGATTTAACCTTCCCCTCTCTTCCACAAATACATGAGTACATACATACTGAAAACTGTGTCCTATTGTCAACTCCTGAACCCAATCTGACCCTCATCAGTGCTTTATTCTTAGAACCTAATACAACTTGGCAAGTTCAGAATACATCATATAGCGTAAATAACTGAAACAGGGTCTGTCATCTTGGCACATTGCAATAATGTCAGCTCTTTAAACAGAAGCATATTAATTTCTCAAAAAAACTGCCATCATGTGCCAGCTTGAACATTCATTTTAAACAAAAACACAACAAAACAAATCAAAATCCATTGTTACTCAAATGCCAGCCATATTGAACGAAGGAGCAGGAATTGTTTCCAGTGAGCACAAAATACTGAACTCCTTCACTGCTTTGTGTGGGGGAATTAACATGATCTGAACATGTGCCACCTGAAATTCTTTCCTTTAATTTCCCTGCAAGAAATAGTCTATCACCCTCCATGAACTACCCTTGCAGAGAAGAACACACGTCTATAGGTGGCAGCCGACCTACACTGCAAAGCCAAGTTGGGGTTTTCAATTACCTTCAATTACTTGTTCATAATCGCTTTACTTGGGTAAAGAAAAGAGTGTGCACAGATTATCAGCCTGTGGAGGAGAAGGGAAATGGTGGGACAAATATACTGTCGTAGGGAACCATAATTCTAACTGCTGAGCAGAGGATGGAAAGGTGAAACAGAGGAGAAAGCTAGAAAAGCAAAAACAGCTGGGGGAATACTTATGGCATCCTACCCCAAATTCAAACCATTTACAATTTCCTTGCTGTAAATCTACCACTTGGGAGTTAAACAGCATTCCAGAGCTATGCAGTCTTCAAATTGCAAAGGGAGACTATTTCAAGAATTCTTCTTCTGGGGTGCTGCTGTTTGTTTTCTTTGATTTGAATGCAACCATCGTGTTCCGTTCTGCCTTTTGCATATGCCTATAGTCAAGAGATATTTATGGCAAGATGTTCTAATCATGCACCAGAGATTAGGTGGTGATGCTTCAAGAGACCAATTAGCCACTGCATTAGGTTTCAATGGCTGAAAGTGATTGTGAAATGTTCTGTTGCCATGGTCCCATTATCTTCTGGCTCTTTTCAAGAATCATTGCAGTAAGAGGTGTTTTTTAAAGAAGTGATTACATTCAATTTATTGAAAGATAGGCCATTAAACCCTTGATGTGCATTGCATTCCGCACATCTGATTTCATAGTGGAACCTGATTTTGTACGGAGATAATAGAAATTAATGAAGGTAGATGCTATTAGAGAGAACCAGGGTTCAGTGCTCATCGGAACCATCAATATTTGCATATTAGGCCCCAAGGACTTCTTCACAGGACATCTGGTTTATTAACAAGACTACATGAGGCAGAAAGAATTTTGCATAGGATTATTCAGAACTGTGGAAAGATGTGTGTGTATGGGGGGGGGGGACCTGTGCAGATTTCTCCCATGGTATTTTTAACACCTTGCAAACCAACCAGAGAGAGAGAGAGAGAGAATGAGAATGAGAATTTGTGGAATGAGATTTCACTTGGGGCTCAAGAACGTATCTGTATTGCCTAATACAAGACATTTGTAATTTCAGAAGCAAACAGTTACATGCAATTATTTAGTGGACCCAAGAAACACAGAACAGTGCCAGTATGCCACGGGTAAAAGTAAAGGTAAAGGTTCCCCCTGCACATGCGTGCTAGTCATGTCTGACTCTAGGAGCGGTGCTCATCTCTGTATTCGAGCCGAAGAGCCAGTGTTGTGCAAGTCTTTGGCCATGTGGCCAGCATGGCTGCAAGGAAGCACTGTTACCAGAGGTACCCGTGTCTTTATTGTGAGGTGCTACAGCACATTATCTGGGTGGATAGAAAAACTAGGAAGGCCAGGTTTCTTATTATTCTAGGCAATGATTCTCAAACCTGGGTCCCCAGATGCTCTTGGAGTAAAGCTCTCAGAAACCCTGGCCAACAGAGCCTCATGGTACAGTGGCTAAAGTGCAGTACTGCAGCCAAAACTCCGCTCACAATTCCTGGGTCAACTTAGCCCTCCAATCCTTCTGAGGTTGGCCATTTTATGTCCAGCTTGCTGTGTTTCCTTTGGAGACATTCCATCCTGATCTTTCTGCAGATCCATGATGGTAGGGATTCTGGATAGTGGAAATCTGCAAAGTTGAGTACTCTGTTTTATATTTATTTCTCCTCCTCCTCCTCCTCCTCCTCCTCCTCCTCCTCCTCCTCCTCCT
>JAHTLZ010000016.1:2590855-2643136 GCA_023846285.1 Phrynocephalus versicolor
AGAGAGAGAGAGAGAGAGAGAGAGAGAGAGAGAGAGAGAGAGAGAGATCTGCTTCTGAGCCTGAAGTAATATTTTCATCTGGAAGTAGCAGGGAGGCCAGCAGGCAAGTAATATTTGCACACTCAGACCAACAAGTAAAACAGGAAAATAGGTGGTGGGGAGAAAGATAGGTATCCCAACTTAGCTACTCAAAGCCCATGCAAGAAGATCGGAGACTTTCAATCACAATCTCATGCATACTCAGTCTTATTAGTGTACAACTTAGTAAATGAAGCTAGATAGGAGAGAAAAATAAAGGAAATTCTAGAATGCACATGTTAGCTAATGATGCTGCTGCCCGTCTCTCCCCTTCCCCTGCTCCTCCATGAAATGCTTGGCCAATGGGATAGGTGGCTCGCAGTAACCTCTATCTGAGCTTTAGTGGTTGCTCAGGTTTGTCTAGGAGAGTCTTGGTTTTGTTGAGGGTCAATCTGTTCCTTCCTCTGTGTCGGTTCAATCTTCCTAGATATAATGTATTCATTTTGCTTTCCCCTTTCTTATTTGGAATCATGGCCAGTCCTTTGGTTTTTTTTAATGTATGATTAAAAACAAAGGATACTGGGGGAAGGGAGTCACTTCACGCTATGTGCAACAAGCAGTGATTTGCTCTGCCCAATGGCTGCCCCCAAATCAACCACAAATATGTATCTTGTTTGTATTATTTGTAGGCTGGATATTTTCCTGGTGAGGGGAGCCCAGTGTGACTCACAGTGTTACAGAAAGTAGTATTAAAAAAACAAAAACAAATTAGGGATTAAAACAACTCAACACGATTAAAAATCCATTGACTACTTTAAAAGTATTGTCAACTTTGAAAACAAACATATAATACTAACCATGCACTGTCAAGTCAGTTCTGATTTATGGGCACCCCTTTTATGGGTCCTTTTTATATACTGTATATACTCATTCCCTAGACTAAATGGGACCCTCCAGATACTATTGCACTGCCATTACCTTCGCCATCAGTCCTTTCCTCTGTTTTTGCCAATGATGGGAGCAAAATCTGTTGACAATCATGTCTTCATTTTCGAAGTATTTATGTCTTGAGTTTGCTACTTGGTTTTTGAGCTTACTGTGAAAACTTTCATTGTAGGGAGAATCAATGCAAAAATATGAGCTATGTGGTGCAGAGTAAAATCTCAAATCTCTTACGTTACCATCTTCATGTCTCTAAATATCAATAATGTTATTTTTAAGCCACTTTGTTTGTAATTGGTGAAGTTTTCATGATGACCCCAAATTTAGACCTCTTGTATCCATTACCCCATTCAGATCTCATCTTATAATCAATGTTAAAAGAATCTATTTCTATAATTACTTTCCCAAAAGAAAGCTTTCAAAGTTCCATTTGGCACATGAGCTGATGTTAAGGTATATTTCTCTCCTACACAATAGCTTATGGCCAATGTGTATCTATCTTCTGTGTCCTATCTTGTTTCAAAACTGTAAAATTTAAGCTCTCCTTTTCCCCAATCAATGTACTTTTCCTTTATTGTGCAATTATTCCTACATACATATTGCCTTAAAATTGCATCCATTAAACTGATGTCTCCTGTTCCAGTATGTGTCTCTTGAAAATTATGTCAGATTTTGTTTTCATAGATGGTAGGCTTTTTATTTCCCTTTTTATTGAGCTTCGGATTCATTAAAATTAAGATATTGGGCTTAAATCCGACACCAGACTAATGCATCTCCTCTAGCATCATGGCACTGTCATCTCTGATTGTTTATCCTGAAAACCAGAATCAGGTGATTCTGCTTTCCAGAGCTATTTTGGAGGTGCATGGGAAGCTAGCTGTGCAAGAGAGGATGACCATGCCTGGTTCAGTGATAGAAGCCATTCCATTGGGAGGGATAGCTGTTTTGGATTCTGGAGTGGAGATCTAGGCCTCCTTCTTATAGGTGATATTTTCACTGTGAAATGTACATGTGAGGTTATATCTGGGAGTTGAGTCATGGCTACTGGACTTCTTTTTTGAGAGATAGAAACGTTTCGCTGTTCATCCAAACAGCTTCATGGACCGATGAAGCTGTTTGGATGAACAGCGAAACGTTTCTATCTCTCAAAAAAGAAGTCCAGTAGCCATGACTCAACTCCCAGATAAACGCACCTGGATGACTGAGAATCTTCACAGATGTGAGGTTATAGGTAGGATGAAGATTCTCTACTCCATAGGTGCATTGTTCAGCTGAGGAAAGCAGTTCCATCAGAAGAATCCTGTTGGATCTAGATGTTCATGTTATAAATATTTTAAGAGCCAAGTGACCATCAACATGAACAATTAAATTAATCAATATAGACTGAACCCAGTTGCTTAGTGTAGTACATCATGCTAGAGTAGTCCCATCACATCACTGGGGAGTTGGTGGATCCAAACTAGAGATGGGGGTGAATTAAAAAAATGGTGATTGGTCATGATTTGTGATTCATCTCCCCTTGAAAATGCTGTAATCCTTGCCCCAGCATCTAGAAGCCCCAAATTTTCAGGGATGCTTCCCCTGCCTCTCCTCTGTAATCTTTACCAGTTTGGTTAATATAGGGGTTCAGAAGTACAAGCTACATACTCACAAAAAGGCCTTCTCGGGAAATGGCCAGCCAGACACCTAGACACACCAAACTTGTAGAGTGGATTCTCCCAACTACCCTCCACAATCACTTTAGGTTGGGGTTTTAGACATCTGAGTTATCCACCCACAAATGGTGTCCCCTAGGAAAGTATCCTTTAGAAAATTGGTTGGAGAAACCCAATATTCACCAAACATAGAGGAGCTGTACAATAGATTCAGAGGAAGCTTCTTAGCAATTGCATCCATTAGACTCTTTAGGACTCTCCTGGGGCCTGCAGATAATTTTTCTGGGGGCACTACTTGGGGGTGCATAGATCAGACATCAAAAAGCCAGTCTCCACCAAACATGGAGGAAGAGATTCAGGGGTTACCTCCCTCCAGATTTGGCATTTCTAGCTGTTTTGGGGGGGGGGTATTTTATAGCCTGATGAATTGACAAATCAAAAACAAGTCAAAAATCATCCGTTCATATTTGTCGGGGCACCCGATTTATGGTGAACATAAATTGACAGTCAGTCAGATTTGTCAGAAAATGTGATTCATTTTTCAATTTGTCTCCATCTCTACTCCAAAGTCTCACAATAATTTGGCATGGTAAGTTGCAGTAAGAGTAGACCCACTTGATGTAACAGAGCTTATTGAAGAAGTGATTCCTCTATAATTCAGTGGGTTAATTCTAGTCTGAAATACTACTCTAACCAACAGGATGTCATCCATGTAATAAGATATTAATCATTAGGATTCAAATCAAGCTTGAGAATCAATAGCACTAAATAACAAACCACTATGATTCAAAATATATGGGCAAGGATATTGCGCAATATGGATTCTGGATTCATCAGAACTCAAAATATTCTAGTTTCAATAGAACTCATTGTGTTACTTATTATTTTCCACAGCCAGGTTGCTATTACTGTTACTGTTCGTCCAATCATGTATGCTCCTCTGTTAAATTAGATTAACTATTCCTAAGTACTCTTGGCATTATCTCCCTTTGAAGGGCTTACTTGTGGATTCAGGCCGAGTTGGGGGACTGAGACAGCCCTGGTTGTGCTGCAAGATGATCTTCTTGTGTGTGTGTGTGATTTGTTGGTTGTTCTGGATCTGTCAGTGGCCTTCGATACCGTCAACCACGGTATCCTGCTGAGTCAGTTTTCTGAGGTGGGGAAAGCTTATAGGTGGCTCCGGTCCTTTGTTGAAACACTTTGCTTTTGGTGACTGTTTCCAGTGTGTTCACCTGGGGGAAGAGTTGGACGCTGCCTCCTGGGGTGCCCCGGGGTTGGCAATCTACCCCATACTGTTCAACATCTATATGAGGCCTCTGGCTGAAGTCATTAGGGGATTTAGAGTCTGCTTTACCTTTACCACCTCTGCAGAGGAGGTGGTGTAGACCCTTGACTCCTGCCTGAATGCAGTCATGGAATAGACCAGGATTAACAGGCTCAGACTCAGCCCAGAGAAGACCGAGGTTCTGTTCTTCGGGGCATCCTCTGTTGGGTACAGTGGCTCTCCCCCCCAGTATTACCCTTCAGCTGCTGGATAGAGTAAGGAATATGGCTGTGGTCTTGGATCCGTCCCTTTCCCTGGAAGCCCAAATGATGGTCATCCCCAAGTCCACTTTTTCCCATCTTTGGCAGATTGCCCAGATCTGCCCGTATCTAGCCTAGGCCATGAGGTGATCATAGAATCATAGAATCATAGAGTTGGAAGAGACCTCAAGGGCCATCTAGTCCAACTCCCTGCCATGCAGGAACCCACATCACAGTACCCCCGACATATGGCCATCCAGCCTGTGCTTAAAAACCTCTATAGAAGAAGAATCCACCACCCTCTGTGGCAGCATAATCCACTGCCGAACAGCTCTACTGTCATGAAGTTCTTCCTAATTTTTTTTAAATTGAATCTTTTTTCCTGTAGTTTTAGACCACTGCCCCACATCCTAGTCTCTGAAGCCATGAAAAATAAACCAATCCCTTCCTCAATGTGACATCCTTTAAAATATTCAAGCATTGCTATCATGTGTCCCCTCTCAGCCTTCTTTTTGTAAGGCTAAACATTCCCAGCTCCCTAAGCCACTCCTCGTAAGACATTTCTTCCAGACCCTCAATCATATTGGTCACCCTCCTCTGGACCCATTCAAGATTGTCAAAATAGTTGTGCAGGTGCTTGTGATCTCGAGGTTAGATTATTGCAATGCTGTCTACATGGGGTTGCCCTTGACCCTCGTTCAGAGATGACAGTAGATACAAAATGTAGTGGCTAGACTGGTGGTGAGTGTGACAGATATGACTGCATCACCCCAGTTCTGGCTCATTTGCATTGTCTGCCCATTGTGTCCTGAATAAGGTTCAAGGTACTGGTTTTGACTTACAATACCCTCCATGGCTTCGGACCTGAGTACCTGACAGAGCGGATCTTCCAGAGGCCAACTTCAGATACCTGAAGGACCGTCTCCTTCCATATGAACCTACCCGACAATTAAGATCTAGCCAGAGGGCCCTCCTGAAAGAGCCATCCCTCAAGGAGGTGAAAGGGATGGCTTGTAGGAACAGGGCCTTTTCGGCAGTTGCCCCCAGATTATCGAATGCCCTCCCAAGCGAGACCCGCCTGGTGCCAACATTGATGACATTCTGGCGCCAGGTAAAAAATTCCTGTTCAAGAAGTTTTTTAACTGATTATTGTGGGTCCTGGTGGCGATTTTAGTGCATTGTTTTAATATATTGTATTTATTGTATAAATGTTTTGTTGTTTTAATTTTATTTCAATTTGATGTTTTAATTGTCTAAATTGTTTACTTTGATTATGAGCCTCCCAGAGACCTTTGGGTAGTGGGCGGCATATAAGCTATATAAGCAAGCAAGCAAGCAAGCAAGCAAACAAACAAACAAACAAACAAACAAACAAACAAACAAACAAACTGAGGCCCGACCCACCAGAATGTCTGAGGCACTCTCACTTTGGGTGTCCACTCCCAGAGAGGCCCAGAAATCAATCACTTGAAGCCCGGCCTTCTCTGTGGCCACCCCTTCACTTTGGAACAAACAACCGAGTGAGATTTGCCTAGCACAGTCCCTGCTGGCCTTTAAAAAAAGTGCTCAAGTCCTTGCTTTTCAGAGAGGCATTTGGTGACCAATAATTTTGTTGTTGTTGTTCTGTTCCACCATCTTGCCAAGTATTATTATTTGTTTGTTTGTTGCCATTTTTATTGATGTGTTTGATGTTTGTTTTTAATTGTTATATACAATTGTTGTACACCGCCCGGAGTTCCTTTGGGAATGAATGAATGAATGAATGAATGAATGAATGAATGAATACTGGGGTGATCTTATCCCCTGTGAAAGTGCTAACGAACATTTAGATGCCTTAAAACTAGCAGTCTACTTTATCAGACTCATGGAGCATAATCTGAGGGAGCTGACATTTATACACAGTTTTAGGTGACGTGTCTTTGTAGAAGAATAAAAATGAAGGCACAACATGTCAAATGTCTTTGGTGGGATCCTGATATTGTCCTTGGAATATTCCTCCCAGTCTTCCAACCCTCAATGGGAGAAGGCAGTGCTTCCATCCTTATACTTGTTGGCTGCCGTGGGGCTATGCAACCCTTCTGAGGGAGACTAGAAGCAACTCTATCCTCCTTTCTAACCAACAAGCAAAAACCTTCTTTCTATTGAGACAGCCTTTTGGCCACTAACCAGCTGCTGAGGGAGGGTCTTCCAAAGGGTTTAGATGTCCACCCTTGCCATGCATTTAAATTATTTAAGTCTTCAAAAACAGTACTGTGTCAATGGGGTGTACCTGAAAATCCATGTGGGGACCTCCTACCTATCTGTTAAACTGTTAAACTGTTGTTTAAATCAATTTTGTTGTACTATGTATAATGACAATAAAGTATCTATCTATCTATCTATCTATCTATCTATCTATCTATCTATCTATCCTTGATTTAAAGGTAAACCTAGCTCAAAATATTATAAGATAGAGTTTAATAATGGGTTGCATAGCTGGCTGTGGAATCAGAGGTTAGGAGTTAGAATTCATCACTGTGCTTTCTTGATCCTGGACAATCGACGTGATAGCATATTATTATCACATGCCAGGTGGTATAATAATAATAATAATAATAATAATAATAATAATAATAATAATAATAATAATAATAATAATAATAATAATAATAATAATAATAAATTAGAGAAGGAAAAAGTGTGGATCATTGATGTTGCTATACCACGTGATAGAGTCACCAAGAAATAACTTGAAAAAAAATTACCCGATATCAGGATCTGAAAATTGAACTTCAGAGACTCTGGCATAAACCGGTATAGGTGGTCCTAGTGGTAATCAGCACAATGGGTGTGGTGCCTAAAGAGCTAAGCAAGTATTTAGAGTTGACAAAGTCACCATCAGTCAGATGCAGAAAGCCACCTTGTTGGGATATGCTCGCATAATTCGCGTTTGACTAGTGATTTGTATTACAAAATCCAGTGTAGTTAGCTGTGTGGTTAATAAATAAATAAATAAATAAATAAATAATGTATGTCAGTGGGGGGAAGTAATCCAAACTGAGTGCATTGTGATGTCCATCAAGTGCAGTTACAGGACAGCAGCACATGGCTGGTGTTTTCACTGGAGGCACAGACCAGTTTCCAGCGAAGTCAAAAGAAATAGAGGTGATCTCTCTATTAACTGGAGCATCAGCAACCTCTTCTAACTGAAGTGGCCTCATAGCAATGAAACACTTTGATAACTGGAGCTGAACTCCCTTCTGCTTCACAAATGTATAGTTATTTCCCCTCTTGGATGCTATGTTTAAAAAAAAACAACCCACTAATGTATAAACATCCAATTAACTCCATTGGCAGTATCTCACAAAACAACTTGTTGCCTCAGTACCAGATGTTATATTTCCCTGTGTTACTATTCCATATACTTGTCAAAATCAGCAGCAGGTGACTGAGTGCATTTTTTAGGCCTGCGAAAGATTGGAGTGATTGATTTTTTAAGAAACTTTCACTGGAATATGAAACTTTGCTTAAGGAAGTGAAATAAAAGCTAATGCCATACAAGAGAGTTGCTTTTGCCCAATAAGTGTGTGAAGCTAATTATGTGCGTTTTCCCAGACACCAGAGCCTCTTTAAAAGTAGACCACAAGCTGTTTGGCTCCTTTGTATCTGGGTGTCCTTGGTATGTGATTCCTTCGACCTGTGATATGTCCACAGTGTCGTTTTCTATAGCAGTAGAAATGGGCATGAAATGGAAATATAGTGTTTCATTTTTCTTCGTTTTGTTTCAGTCTTCATTTTGCTTTGGTTCATTAATAACAGATTTTTAAAAAGAATTTTCATCATGAAACGAAATGCTTCATAAGGTTATAAATAATGGGGTGCTTTCTTTTTGTTATTAACAGGGAGCCCACTGCCCTAAATCAAAGACCCTCAAACCTTCAAATCAATTTGCTTTCAAGCAAAGAACCCTCTGTGAACAAGCTAGAAACCTAATAGTTAGCTGCTGTAGGGAGAGATCGAGGAGATAAACTCAAGAGCTAATCAACCTGGTGGGGGAAGGAAAGGCAGGTGGCCGGCTTGGCGTGCGGGCAGGGCCGGCTGGGGCGGGGGGTAGTTGGGGGCGGATGGTGGGGGGACGGTGATGGGTGCAGGGGTGGGCGGTGATGGGCATGGGGGTTGGCGGCGGGCAGCAATGGGTGGACGGTAGAGATGGGCACGACCAGAAAAAATTAGGTTTCGAGTTGTCGTTTGTCGGGACGGGCCCGTTTCGGGTCGTTTCCGTTTGTCGTGAAATTTTTCAAAAATTTGTCATTTTGTTTGTCGTCTGTCGTTTGTACACTGCTATAGGGGGAGGGGTTGGGTCTGGGAGGCACCTCTCTGGGTGCCTCCCTCTGAGTTGACCCAGAAGGGAAGGGAAGTGTAACTCGTATCCGCTGCATACCAATTATGTTGGGTTGTTAGTGTGACAGGAAACCTTGTCGGCACTTCGCTGTCTCACTAAGAACAATAGAACATTATAGCCATTAGAATAGCCATATTAGCCAGGGTTGGGGGTTAGTGGGTCAGAGGCACCTCTCTCGGCACTTCTCTGACTCAGTAAGAAGGAAAGCATACTGGCGTACTCGCGTACAGGTTACGCTTAGGGAGGGAGTGGGTCTGGAGTTGGAGGCACCTTTCGATGCACCACTCTGACCCACTAAGAAGGGAAGTGTACTTGCATACGAATCTGGCTTAGGGTTGGGGTTAGGGTAAGGGCTAGGCTTAGGGTAATGGTTAAGGTTAGGGTGGGTTAGTGGGCTGCACCTCTGGGTGCCTCTGGCCCACTAAGAAGACAGTGTACTGGCGTATGGGTTCGGGTTCGGGTTCGGGTTCGGGTTCGGGTTCGGGTTGGTGGGCTTTTTATGCCTGACTGGCACATCCCAGAAGTCTCAGTCAAAACCTGGCCAAGTGGCCATGCGATTGGTGGAATGGCTCCAAAATTTTGCATGGTCCCATCCCATGACCAGCCCATCATTGCGCGTGCGCAGGTGTAAAAAACTAAAACTAAAAATAAAATAAAATAAAATAAAATCAATGGAGACATTCTGTTGCAAGAAAAACCCAGTGCTGCTACTATAAAAAATCAGGCATTTAAAATACCTAATTTTCAAATGTTTCTGTGGTGATTTGGTGGATTTTTGGATCACGATTTAAAAATAAATATTGTGGTCGCCATTTTGGATCCGCCCCCACCGCATGGCAAATGGAGATGACAAGGATGCCCCCCCCACCCTGGTACCAGCAGCCCAGGACAGGAGATGGGGGAAGGCCGGGGACCCCACCCCAGAAACCACCCCTCTCTGGTAGGTGCCCTCACTGAGGCAGGCATATTTCCGCCTGCTTTTATGGCCGGGAATCGGGTTTTTTTTTTAATTTTTAAAACTTTTTTTCTGTGCTGCCTGGCATTGCGCGATCGCTGCGATGCCATGAACGACAACAACAAGTCAGACCCAATTTATCTTTCTCGGGTCGGGTTCGAGCTGGAGTGGAGTAAATGTCGTTACCGTTTCCGTTACATAACGGAAACGACAAATGGTAACGGAAACGAGAATTTCGGTGCAGGGGTGGGCGGCAATGGGCACGGGGGTTGGTGGCGGGCAGCGATGGGCGGACGGCAACGGGGGCTTCGGCAGGCTGTCCAGTGCCCTCTCTCTATTTTGGCGCCCTAGGCAACTGCCTAATTTGCCTTAATGGAAGCGCTGGCCCTGAGTGTGGATACATTCTGTAGGATATCATGCTGCATTAGTGCACAACAATGGGCTC
Organism: Phrynocephalus versicolor; assembly: GCA_023846285.1. Lineage (NCBI taxonomy): Eukaryota > Metazoa > Chordata > Lepidosauria > Squamata > Agamidae > Phrynocephalus > Phrynocephalus versicolor. The sequence goes on from JAHTLZ010000016.1 coordinate 2,600,776, forward strand.
AAGTTATGAGAACCTAGCTTTTGGGTGAATATCAGAAAAAAACTTCCTAACTGTTAGAGCAGTACAGCCATGGAATCAATTGCCTGAAGAGATGGTGAGTGCTCCAACACTGGAGGCGTTCAAGAAAAAAATGGATACCCACCTGGCAGATGTCCTCTGATTTGTATTCTTGCATGGAGTGGGCGATTTGTCTTGATGTCCTTGTAGGCACCTTCCAACTTCCAGCTTCCCTATTCTATGATTCTGTGATTAATGTCTGGGTGTCATATCCACTCCCAGTTCCCTGCTGGCATTAGGGCAGACTGGTTCAATATAAATATAGCCACATGTTTCTTTTGGAATAGCAGAAAATGGTTACTTTGTTTGTCATGCTCTCTTAAGTGTACAAGCGCACAAACTGTGCTCACGACCAAGTGCCCATATCGAGTATGTGGGCATGTATGTACACATAAGAGAGCATGATGAACAAAGTAACCATATTCTGCTACCCCTCCAAAAAGGCATGACTTCAGGTGTGAAGGCCCATTTAAACAAAAGAAAAATAATTGCTTGAAAAATAATGGAAATGTCATTTTTGTTAATCCTAGAAAAGTAGAAGAAACTATTTTGGAGGAAGATTTGGGAAAACAGGAGAATTATCCCAACCAAGTGTGCTTTCCCTGTTTTATTTCCCACTGAGCCTTCATATCTTCAGCTGAGAAAGCTACTATGTACTTATTATCAGTAAAAGGCAATCAGGTTGAAGGAATCATTGTGGGAGAAAAAAATACTTTCTAAGAGACAATTTCCTAATTGCCCAGCTAGCATAAATCGGTTAGCTAGCTGGATATCTCAGTGAGTTGAGTGTAGAGCCAGAGGATCTGTGCAGATGGAACCCAAAGTGGGTGGAGAGATAAAGTGGGAGGAGCCAAACAGCAAGACATTAAGACAGGGGCACAGTCCCACAATACTCCTAGAAGAAAGGAATGGTAAACCATTTCTGGGTATTTTAGAAACCCTAGAAAAAGTCACCATAATTAAGGATAAACTTAAGAGCACATTATCATTATTGTTGTGATTGCTTAGCATGGGATATTGCCATACTGTGAGATGTAACCCAAAAAGTAACTCTCCAAGCTCTTTAAATGGATGATAGTGCATCCCATTGATATCAGGTCATGATCTAATGGCACAGTGCTTACATTGCAGTGCTGCAGTCAAATTTCTGCTCACAGTTGTTCAATCCCAGGTAGCCAACTCAAGGTTCCCTCACTCTTCCAGCCTTCCAAGATCAGCAAGGTGAATATCTATTTTGCCTGGGGGCAAAGCAAAGTATAGCCTGAATGATTACATTGTGAACCACCCAGAAGGTGCTTTAATTGCTATAGGGTGGAATATATTTATTATTTATTTAGAATATTTTTACTCCACCTTTCTTCTTGGAAAATGAATGAAGGTGGCTTACAGTAATGCGGGACAATATACAATGTCCAGAAGTTTTAAGACATATTCAAGTTAAGAACAGGGAGTTTGAAGAGGCATCTTAGAACATTAAAAGATAACATCAGAGTTACAAAGAGCATGCAAGAAGAAAAGAAAAATCCATTATGAGGGGTGAAAAGCAACATGGAAAACACTAGTGTTCTTATGGAATCAGTCAATTCAATCATGCATGGTAATCCGTATAAAGTCACCTAGTAGGTAGTCCATCATTCAATATAAGCAGCATATTTTTTCTTTTTCTTTTTCTTTTTCTTTTTTTCTTTTTTTCTTTTTTCTTTTGCTTTGAGCCCTTTGCTTGTCTCTTCATAATCATGCAGGCTGGACCCAAAGCAGGTAGAGAGTTAATTATGTTCCAGTTCCTCAATATTAAAATCTAACATTTTAAGCATGGTGTCCTCCATGACTGACATGGCTGATACTTCACGTCCTTCTCGCTGCAGTTTGCGGCCCCGCTGGAGACCGGTTCGAAGGAACGTAACCTCACGTCCTTGTGGGGTCAATCCCAGTTCGAAGGAACGTAACCTCACGTCCTTGTGGGGTCAATCCAAGTTCAAAGGAACAGAACCTCACATCCTTGTCGGGTCAATCCGAGGTCACCCCGACCACGCCCCCTAAACTGCGCTCCAAGCGGGGTGAGAGATTCCCATCCTGGAGCTCGGGAATCTTTTCAATCCACTTCTCGATCCGTATTGAAAACCGATTTCAACACGGAGGCAAGTTCACCTCGGCTCGAGGAAGGACGTGAAGTAACCACCATAAACTGATGAAAAGAAATACAATCTCAGTGCATGAAAGAGGCAGCAAAGTAATATGTCATGACTTGAGCTAATTTTTCTAAGGGTGGGACATAATCAAGCAAACAAAACAGAAAATAGATGTATTAAACATTCTGTGTTCATAGGAAGCCTTGTTCGGAGATATACGAAAAGAGAGACACATATCCTTAACTTTTATTTGATGAACAACTTCACTGAATTCATCGGTCCAAATTGAATTTCATATATATGTGTGAACATGTAGGAGTGGTTTACCAAAGTGAAGCATGCAATTTTATTGCATATAGACACTGCTAAACACTAAGAAAATATTTTAGCTATAACAGAAATTTAGACCATCGCATAATAATCATATCTTAGGCCATTTATTGAACCACTTCCTTTCAGTGTTAACAATTATGCTTTATTCTTTCAATCGTTTGTTTGAAGCTGTTGCTTAATCTTCGAAAACACATTCAGGAAAGGAATTCATCTAGATGTACAATTGATAAAATGAATTCAAAATATAAAGCAAACCACCCAGAACTACTGAATAGATGTTACAGCCTCAGTGTCCATATTATGTTTGGAATCCCAGCTTTGAAATGCTTTCAAAAATCTTTGAATTGTCATAAATCTTTCAAAAAAAATGGACATATGTTTTTAATGGAAAATATTTTGAAGTGCCTGCTAAAAAAGGGGAAAGAATTTCAAATACCTCCAAATATGTTTTAGAACCAAATGTTCTTTCATTTTATTATCCCCTTTCTCTCCAGATAAATTGGGAAAGATCTCAAAAATGCAACAGAATGAGTAAAGAATTTTTTAAAAAGAGAATGAAGCCATGAATTACCAAATGTTCCCTCACCGTTCGCTCTGATAGCCAAGATATTGGAGTCCCAAATACTGCTTGGTGTTTCATCTTTTTACCTCCTGAACTGCTGAACTTAAAGGGGAAGCAAGGAACATGATGAAGTTAACCAAGAAGAAGCTGGAATATGGAAGAGGTAAATGCAGAAATGTTGCAGAAATGGCAAGGTCTGTGGCAGTAATATTCCCCTCCCCAGGTGAAAGTTGCAGTAAGGCCCGATCCTCACTATATGACCTATGGATGATGACAGCAGAAAGGGTGACAAGATGGGGTTGCCACAAAGGGCCTTTTTACACGACCCCTAAGATCCGCTGGCCACTTAAATTTGGACCAGAGATCTTGGGGGTTCATTGCTCTTCCTGCGTCCCCACCCCTCTGCACTTCCTTGCTCCTGTCTGCGTGAGGGGAGGGAGAAAAAAGGGACAAAAGAATGCAGGCTCACCAAACAGAAGTGAGGAGAGCCCGGCACTCACCAGATTATATCCAGATCTGGGGATTTTCACCCTCCAAGAGCAGGTACATGAAAAGTGTGCTGGGACGCGCTTAGGTGGGCGTGGCCGCACTTAATTTCCTGCCACCTCCGGAGCTGGTGGGGAAACAATTGTAAGCTCCGGAGGTGGCAACCATTTGCGGTGGAGTTTAGGGGTCGTGTACAAATAGGAAAAGGCTGGCCTCTATGTACTCAGAGTAGCCACAGTAAGGAAAGGCAAAAGCACAGACGAGGATTTCAGTCATAGGACTTGCTGTCAAGTCAGACTTAAGTCAACCTGGTGACTCAGATATTTTGCTGCATTGACTCAGACTTGATTTATGACTTGGATGTTAGCCACCTTTGCCTTCTTTCTGACAAAGGCTTGGGCTTGGGGCTCTGGACCAAAGACTTAGACTTGGATTTAGGACTTGAGACCAAAGATTTGGACTCATGACTCAGACCCAAAGACTTGCCATCTTCTCTGAGCAAAAGCAAAAACATCACCTGATCATCCTTCCTTTTTTAGATGATAGGAAAATGCTCTGTGCTTTAAAAAAAAGAAATCCCCATTTTGAAGCCAGGGAATGTATTGCAAGGGTTCTTTAAGGGAGAAAATGTGGTAGGACTGTGAAGGGAAGCAGCAGAAAACCCCCGATTATGCGAATGGAATCAGAACATGGAGGAAGATCCAGGAAAAAATCCTACAAAGAACATCAGCAAAATAACGCATGTTTCTAATATGAGCAACATTTGAAGAGTCTAGAAGTTGATTCATGGCAACTGGACTTCTTTTTTCGAGAGATTGAAACCTTTTGGTGCTCTGGGTCTCAGCGTGATCCATTTTTCTTCTGGGTCTGGACACTGCTTTGTTGAAGGCCCACTCTGGATAGCCCCACCTCCACAGAAGCAAAGAAGAAGGAAGACAGACACCTAAAGACAGCATTTAAGGCCTGTGGATATCCATAGAGCCTCGTGGCACAGTGGTTACATGTCTGTACTGCAGGCAAAAATGTGCTCACTACCCAGGGTTCAATCCCCGGTAGCCGGCTCATTGTTGACTCAGCCTTCCATCCTTCTGAGGTTGGTAAAATGAGTACCCAGCTAGCTGGGGGAGGGGGGGAAATGTGTAGCTTGCATAATTAAATTGTAAAGCACCCAGAGACTTCTTGAAGTGGTATGGGGAGGTATATACGCAGAACACTTTGCTTTGCTTTTTTTGCTTTTTGTTCAGTGGCTCAGTATTGCTAGTGAATTGTTCTGTAAGCTCCGGGAAGGGAGGGATTGTCCCAAAGGAAGTCTGGCCCACCACAGTCTAGGAAACAGAAAGGCTCCCATCTAGGATTGGCTTATCTCAAGTATTTGAGTAGCTTGAGCTGGAAGCTGTAGGAGACAAGTAGGAAGTATTTTGTAATTTTCTCTTCTTTGTCCTGGTTTGAATTATTTCTGGGTAGCAGTAAGCCATAATCTTGATTTGGTTTCTTTCTTTCTTTTCTTTTTTCACTTCAGCAGAGAGGTATTGTACAGAAAAGCCTGATTTAAATAGTCAAGTTGTGACGTTCTGTCTAATGAGTCTGAACAGATGTGGTTTATTCATAGGGCCAATTTCCGCCCCAGAAAACCCATGTGTATGGATGGATTTCCATTTTTCTCTATATGAAGGAAAGCATTGTGTGGGAATGGTGCATCCGGCAATCAACAAATTTTGAGTATATGCAAATATTTGCTGAGAAACAGATGATGTAAATCAACAGACAAGAGAGTGTATGCAATATCCAATCAATGGATCCACATGAATTGAATGATTTTGCTCTTTCCCCCATTCTCTATTTATAATAACAAGTGTTCTCATTGAAGAAAAGTCATGTGAAATGTTTTTCATATGGAAATGTACTTTCAACATATCTAGTGCCCCTATAAAAATTAAACACAGTGTTAAATATGTTATCATAAATAGTTCAGAATGAGTTCTGAAGGCAAACTACCAGTTTGTGCAATTTATTTTACAGCGATTATGGGGCTATTCATATATTTTAAAAATAGCAGCAAAAACATAGTGCAGGGATTTATAATTATGTTACAATCATTGTAAGTAATATAGAAAGATTTACATATAGATTGGGTGAAGAAAATGGTGGCCGCTATATGAATGGCTGGGGGAATTGCCATCTATGCTTTTGTTATGTTTGATTATTTTAAGAATGCAGAGGCATATTTTTAGTAGCTGCCATTAGACGTAATTTGACTGTGAGAGTGTGCGTTGTGGAAAAGACAAAGAATAGCATTAAGGTTGCAAAACTTTAAAAAGAAAGATGAAGTCTGTGCAGTCCTTGGTTCCAAAGGGAATTAGGTTATTACGGTCGTTTGATGGAGAAATGAGGTCATAACCAGCTAAGCTAAGCAACTGTGCTTTACTTATTAGTAAGAACCGAACTCAACCTCCTGAAGCATACATTTTCATGAATTTGCAAAAGTCGAAATGAAGAAATTTTTGCTACACTGAGTATAAATATGAACTGGCCATTAAAGTAACTGGGGCAGAGAATTTAATCAAGAAATCCCTTATTAACACAGGTTTGATGTCAAAATAAAGCACATTCTTTGACAGATGTTTGATTCTGCAATTCTTTTTGGCTTCTTCTTCCACTCCTGCTCCTCATTATGAGCCAGCTTCTGCTCATACCAGTGGGAGTTTTCTTCTTTACTAGTAACCATATGCAAGGCTGCCTGAAATCGTCATACAATGGTATGCCAATGGGGAATCATTTCAAATATCTTGATATCTGTATGGGCAGAAAGGGAGACCCTCAGGCCATAACAGAACCATGTAACATCTGTGCCTCATTTTGTTCACACATATACATTTCACTGAAACCCTGTTCAGGCATAATAGATCCTGGAGACTTGGCCATGCTTAGAGGGAAGGGTCTAGCCCTTCCATATGTGTCTTTGCTTTCTAAACCTACTCATTGCCTGAAAAAGAGACATGTATGGTTGCACCCAGACTCATCATCGCAACAAGATACCTTCTCGAGAAATGGATGTCCCAGATGTACCTCCCAGATTCATGATGAACCAAAGCATAAGGATTCTGGAAGAGGAAAGAGAGGATAACCAATTTGGAATTATAGTCAAGCTACTTTTAGGGTTCTGATGCAATTCATTTTTTTAAAGTACTGTATAGGGAAGAATCACCCAATGAGCAATGTCACAGCCATGTTAGGATTTGTATAAAAATTAGCAATCTTGCACTTTCAGTAGCACTGGAACATAATACCAATTTTAATATCCCCACAAATATATATTTTCCATCTTGTTTTTTAAACATTTTTAAAATTTATTTTCTACACTAAGTTACATAAAACAAATATATTGCTAGTCTTCTGTCATGTTACCACTTCAATCACAGTTTTCCCCAATGTTTGAACCCAATATAATTCATATCTCCCTTCCCATCTTAAATGAACATACCTTCATATTTAGTTTACTTGCTGTCTCATCCCTCTTCTATCTATCTTTACTTACATCTATTTTCAGTACAAACAATATAGCCTATCTAACCTCAACAATCTATTCAAACTTGCTGTTTAGCTCTTCAGTACTAAGCAATTTAAGATAGATTTGACTAACTATATATATTCTATATATCATTCACAGTATATTTACCCATTCTTCCAAAGAATGCCTAATTTCAGCAATCATCACTAATTCAAATTAATACTTTATGGGCTATTATAAGAGAGCTGCCTCCTGGTCTATATGTTTCACTTTATGCATAGACATATGTCTGTGAGTGAAGATTCTCAGTCATCCAGGTGAGTTTATCTGGAAGTTGAGTCATGGCTACTGGACTTCTTCTTTTTTTAGGTATAGACATTCTTATCTATACCTAACTGCCTCTATTCTTTTAAAAATCTAACAGATTAGCAATTATATATCACGTTTGTCTTCACATTTCCATTTTCCGTTTCCCATATCATACCAATTAAGTAGTGGCCATAGCCAATCAGAATACAGAAAACATTTTATGTAATAAATTCACTAAAATAAAATACTCTAAAATAAAATAAAATAAATGAGACAGAAATTCTTTTTTTCAGTTTTCCTTTTTCCTGCCAAGTCCCTTATCTTCACAGGTTGTTTTCTCCTTGTGAAATCCCTTATTTTCATGAGTTGCTGTATTATCTTGATAGAAATTTTGATAGCCACTCTGCTACTAAAAGTCTCACATTTTACTCTTTTTGGCACTCATATTAAGTAAGACAGATGAAGTTATCATATTCTGTGGACTTGGTACCTCTAAGGGTTTAGCCCGCATCATTCTTGTCATATTTGTCTTCATGCTGAGATCCGCCCTTTGTTCTGGTTTGATCTCTTGATTCGAGCTGATTTCAGTAGATGCATTTATCATATTTTGTGAATTTGTCATATCCAAAGTTTTCTCCTGCACCAATCTTGGTGTGTTTGTCTGTAGATTAAGATCAGCTGTTTGTTTTACCTCAAATCTCCTGATCAGAACTACTGTATATACTTGAATATAAGCCTAGTTTTTCAGCCCTAATTTTGGGCTGGAAAAATGGGCTGTCGGCTTATATTCGGGTCAATACTTTTAGCCACTGAGGCAGTTCTACAGTAGGATCCTCATACTGTAAACTGCAGTACTGCAGCTAAAACTGTAGGTAGCTGGCTTGAGGTTCACTCAGCCTTCCATTCTTCTGTTGATGATAAAGTGAGTACCCAGTTTGTGGGAAGCAATGTGTAGCCAACATAATTAAACTGTAAACCACCCAGAGAGTGCTTGGGGGTGCTATATAAGAAGAATATTTTGCTTTGCTTTGCTGTTGAAAATCTTAATTAGCAAAACAAGATAAGGGGGGGAAATGAAATAGTTATAAATATGTGGAGGCAGAGCATGGCATCAGGGCATTCATTCCTAAACAAGATGGCTTCACGTTATGCTAAACATGATGAATATCATCAATAGACAGAGCAGCAGCAGCCCTAGAAAATCAGCCATGGAGTTTCTCATTCAGACTTTTAACTGGCCAGATTGGGTGAGTACTGTTTTTGTGTGTGTTCTAGAAATGCTTTTTATTTTATGTATTCTTATTTTAAGAAAAACAATATTATTCTTTGTTTCAACAAGAAGGCTTCTAAAAGTTTGTAAATGATGCTTTCTAGAGATGTATTCTCTCTTGGTAGGCTATAAAACTCCTGTGTTTTTAGAATGTCACTTAAAGCATTCCTTTAATATATTTCTGACTTTATTTTGCTCTTTTATTTCTGACTTAAGTATTTGCATCTACAACTTTGTCCATAGCTGTAAGGATGGTTTTTAAAGAAACGTGCCTGTGACTTCTGAAAAAGTTATGTGTTTTCAATAATTCTTGAACTTTGGAACATAGAAGCAATGTAGGAGCAAAACTTGTAAAGATAGGCAAACTGATGCCTATCTGACCTGGAATTACTGTAATTATCTAGAACTGATTTTTAAAAATAGATGTAACTGACAATATCCCAGTGGTTTAGTTATTAAAGGGAGTTTTTCCGTTATTAAAGCTGATCTTTGGAATTTTTCTAGGAGGGGAGAGGTTCTACAAGGCTTCATCCTGGGTCCTGTGCACTTCATCATTTTTATTTTTATTATTGACATGAATACAGGGATACATGGGATCCTTATCACATTTGCAGAGGAGGCAAAACATTGGGTGAATAGCTAATACTTGGGAACACCGAAACAAAATTGAAAAAGCTCTTGATAATTTTGAGCAATGGGCTGAAAACAACATAATGAAATTCAACAGGAAAAAGGGCGAACTTTTCAGTATAGGAACAAACAAACAAATGCACGGTTACAAGATGAGGACACCTGGCTCGGTAATACTACATGTGAGAAAGATCTTGGAATTGCTATAGATCACAAGCTGAATAGGAGCCTGTACTATAGTGTGGCTGGGGCAGTGAGGAGAGAAGCCATATGCTATTGTATGCTGCATCAACAGAAAAAGCCACCCAGAGACATTTGGGTAGTGGATGGCATATATGTTGTATAAATAAATGAATGAATAAATAAATAAATAAATACTCTTCCAATCCCATGAAGAACCATTTCCGTTCCATTAGGCCTCATCCCAAGTACGGTGTCCAAATTTGAACACTGAAGTTTAAGAATGATGTTGACAAACTGGGACAAGTTCAGAGGAGGGGATGATCGGGATCTAGAAACCAAGATCTATGAGGAAAGACTGAAAAAACTGGGCATGTTTATTTTTTAGAAAAGAAGACTGAGGGGAGATATGGGAGCAATCTAAAAAATTGTCATAAAAAGGAGGGGCAGGACCTGTTCTTGATCATCCGAGAGGTCAGGACATGTAATAATGTTTTCAAGCTATAGGAAGCCAGATTTAGGCGGAACATCAGAAAAAAGGTCCTAACTGTTAGAGCAGTATGACAAAGGAACCAATTACCTCAGAAGGTGGAGAGTGCTCCAACACTGGAGGCATTCAGGAGAAATCTGGGCATCCACCTGTCAAATCCTATTTGGATTCCTACATTGAGGGGTGGGTTGTACTTAATGGCCTTATAGCAGGGGTGTCCAAACTTCAGCCCTCCAGGTATTTTGGACTACAACTTCCACAGTCCTTTGTCATTGGCAATACAGGCTTGGAATTCTGGGAGTTGTGGTCCAAAACATCTGGAGGGCCGAAGTTTGGACACCCCTGCTTTATAGTTTCCCTCCAGCTCCATGATTCTATGCTTGTAATCTATGGTTTTATGAAAGTCCCCACACCTTTCCTATAGCACCAAGGTATATGTTTAGTATATGTTCTGCTTGATTGTTGGTTGATGTAAACCATCCCTCCCTCACCAGAGTAACTAGCCTGACCCGAAGAAAAACAGGAAACCTAATTCTTTTCTACATTGCTTTCATATACATGTCCAAGTTACACCCCTCCTCAAGATGCTTTTAACTTGCCTTCCATATTGAAATGTTCTGTGTCATTAATTACATGCTTACCTTGTCAAGTGAAGTAGGCAGCTGGTCTGGTTTAAGGAACGTGTGTCGCTGTTCGGTACTGTTGTCCCTGGGAAGCGCAGTCAAGCGTCTCATCTCCCCTGTCATTTTTAAAATCTGTTTTGAAGGTACATCTGGATAGGCTGCATCAACTTCACTGCTCAAAATATTAAAAAAAATATGCAACCAGGCACTAGGGAATATTTGAGAATATTACTACTGTATTGATGAGCTCAAGACAATGACTGCTGACTGAATGCTGATGGTAATGACAGTGTACTCAATGGACCTGAAATTTCTCGCTGGGATTTTCAATGAAAGCCCTTAATATACTGTCAGCGCATAACGATTCACTATCTGATGGCCGCTGAGTGGAACTAGTGTTTCTTTAAAAAGAAAGAAAGGAAAGGAAAGGAAAGAATGAAAAAACAGGGTAAAAGCCTTTTCAGGACTTCCATTTAAGGGGAAAGTATCTCCTACTTGTTTTCTCACATGGTAGTTTATTTCTTACATACTAAAGAAGCCTGATGAAGGCTCTTTTTAGAGCATTTTAAAGGGCCATTAAATTGATTCATCAATTTGTTGATTTAGCACCAGAAATTCATCAATTTTTCAGCCCCGATGAATCATAAATTATGACAAATCACCATTTTTAATTTGTCCCCATCTCTAATCCCTATTATATTCAGTGAGCTTTACTTCTAAATAAAAATACATTTGTAGATGTAGGGTCAGACTAGCCATTAAAGGGAATGTGTATTTCTAACAATTTATTTATTTCCATGACTATAGTGAGATTTTATTAGATACATGCTTGCTCTCTCTCTCTCTCTCTCTGTGCTTTTTTTAAATAAAAAGATCTGTGAATTAAGCTGTGTTAGTAGATCACAAGTAGTTATTGTGAACTGCAAACTAAGTTAATCTTATAAATGCAAAAGATCTAGGGGAAGAAACATTTGCTCATCCCTTTAAATGAGCACCTCTGCATCAAACATGATAAATGCATCATCTTGTGTGGCCTTTAGTCTTTTGTTACTAGGACAGTGATGGTGAACCTTTTAGAGACTGAGGCTGATACTTCACGTCCATCTCATCGCTGTTCACGGTCCCGCTGAGGACCAGTACAAAGAAATCTAACCACACATCTATTGCGGGATGAAGGGAGTTTGTCCTGACCACGCCCCCTGAACTGTGATCTAAGCGGGATAAGATATTCACCTCCCTGGCCACGGGAATCTCCTCATCTCACTTCTTGTTCTAGTACAAGAGCCCGTGAGGTCAGTCTCCTCCCGCAACATGCCATTCTCCATCTAGTGGCAGGAGTGTGATCTGCCATTCGCCAGTACATTCCCTATGGAGTCAGAAACGCAGTGCAGAGAGATTAAAAGACAAATGCTTCAAACTTAGCTCTGTAACCCATTGAAGGCAAGGCTTCAGAGAATCGAAGCATCAAAAAATGGAAGGTAGGGCTGGGAAAAAAAACGGAGAACAAAGGCATGGAATTTTACATCTCATCACTGAATGAGGACGTGCAGTAACAGTCATGCTGGTATCATCCCTCACGCCCGTGAGTACATGGGAACAGGGACAGAACCGCAAGAAGACCATGTGACCGCAACCGACATCAACACACAACGAACTTCCTCCCGGGACGAGAGTGGATGTGAAGTAAAAGTCTGAGTGCCCAAAAAGCGATTCAAAACCCACTTGTTTTTTGGCAAAGTGCCAAAATGGCAATTTAACCTGAATGCAGTAGTACCCTGGGTTGCAAATGCTTTTGGTGCTACCCTTTGGGAAAGCGAGGATCGCAGAGCAGGGTTTTGAATTTCCCATGGACACAGCACCCTCAAAATGGCTCCATGCAGAGACCTGGGTGAAGAGGAGGCAGTGGTTTGTGGGCTTATTCATAGCCCCAGTTTACTCCCCAGCCACGCTGCTTTTGGGATGCCCAGAGTGGCATGACTGGAGAGTAAACTGAGGCTAAGAATGAGCCCACAAGCCGCTGCCTCCCCTTCGCCCGGCTCTCTGCACGAAGCATAGTGGTGTGCTCCAAGCAGAGGGGGAAGAGCCGTGGCTGTGAGGGGGCAATGTTGCGTACCCACAGAAAGGAGTCCATGTGCCACCTTTGGCACCCATGCCATAGATTTGCCAATACTGTACTAGGACCTTTTATGAATGAAAATAGAACATGTTAACAGGAAAGGGTAATAGATAGGCCAGATTGCTGGAATTAAGGTAGGACTCCTGAAATATCTTTCCAGCTCTGGTACTCCCTAGTTGTGCAGTCATTTCTTTTCTGCCTAGTCTTATATAGAATTAATGTGGGCATAAAATAGAGTTGGGAAATAATCTCACATCATTTCCCTAAGACAGGAAATACACTCTACATGTGGAAGGGTGCCTCAGGGTTCAACCAGTGTTCTTTGTATGACATGTTTAATAGGGTCTGGATGAAGAAGTTATGATATCCATATTTTATAGAATCACAAAAATATGGATCTCATGACCTCTTCACCCACACGCATATATTTGCTCCATTCGTTTTATGAAATTCCAAGAATTTCATACCATTTCCGAGCAATGAACAACCAGGCGTTAAATCCAGTAGCAAGATGGGGGACTATTTCTCTAGCCTTCTGCATTAACTGAAAAAACTACTTGGGAGCAGCCTTTGAGGGTACACATATAGCCTGAAAGGAGACAAAAGTGCGGCTTCCCTATAAGTCTCATGGCAAACACTCCACTGATGGAATGATGCAGTTGGATGTATTCTATTCCTGCTATCAACTTGTTTGATTAAGGCAGGCATGTCCAAAGTCAGGCCTGAGGGCCAAGTGTAGCCTGTTTTCCAATTTTGAGTGGCCTGCAGCCTCTTCTCCCCACTGGCTCAGCCTGCCATGCATCCCCGCCAGCTGGCCTCTCCCCATAGTGGATGGAGACATCAGTTTACAGTTTTATGGTTTGACTGCCCTTCGTGCCTCCGTCCGTCCCCCCAGCCACCTGCCCAGCCTACCCACCCCCAGCTCCATTGCTGCAGCATCCTCCCTGCCTCCTTGCATGTCCTAGAGGCTTGCCCAAAGTTGGCCCGGGGCCCAAATGTGGCTGAATGGTTGGCCCCCACATATTTTCATCTCACCAAATCTGGCCCTTTTTGCAAAAAGTTTGGACACCCCTGGGTTAAGGAGACCTGGAAAAACAGAGTGCCACACAAATCTGAAGACATTAAGCTATGTCTAGTGCTAGAGGCAATGGAGATTCTAGTGCTGCTATAATCACTCTACATCTTTCTCACTATATGACACTGTATCAAGTCCCTATCTTCAGAAAGAAGGAACCAAGAAACTACAGATAGATCAGCCTAACATCAACCCCAGGGAATTTTTTAGAACAGATTACAAAGCAGTTTCCTTGCAAGCAGCTTGAAGACAATGCAGTACTAACTCGAAGCCAACATGGACAGCACTGGTTAGGCCCCATCTTGAGAACTGTGTCCAGCTCTGGACGCTACACGTCAAGAAGAATGCCAACAAAATTGGAGTGAGTTCAGAGGAGGACAACCAATACGATCTGGAGACTGGAAACCAATCCCTATGAGAAAATACTGAAGGAGCAGGGCATATTTAGCCTTGAGGGAAAAAATCTGAGAGGAGATATGAAAGCACTTTTCAAATATTTGAAAGGTAGAGAGGAGGGGCAGGATCTGTTCTTGATCATCCCAGACACATAATGGGCTCAAGCCACAGGAAATCAGATTTATATTTATTTATTTATTTATTTATTCAACTTATATCCCGCCAATCTTCCAGGAAGGAACTCTGGGCAGCTTACAATAAAACAGATAAAACAAGAGATACCTCTAGTTACAATAAAAAGATAAGGACAAGAGGGCATAACCTGAAACGGGGATGGTGCAGGCAGGGAAAAAAAGGAAACTAAATAGAAAGGTCGCCAAATGCCTCCCTAAAAAGGTGAGTTTTCAAGGCCTTTTCGAAGGCGGGCAGGGACTCTGCTAGGCACAACTCACTGGGGAGATAGTTCCACAGCGTGGGGCCCACCACAGAGAATGCACGGTCACGTGTACGCGATTTCCGCGCCTCTCTGGGTGTGGCCACCCTCAGTGAGCGTGCCTGCGCCAATCTCGTGGGTCTGGTCCCAGTTGATCTATGAGAGATACGCTCCACCAGGTACTCTGGTCCCAAGCCATGGAGGGCTTTGAAAATCACAACCAGGACCTTGAACCTTATCCGGAGGACAACAGGGAGCCAATGCAAGTGGGCCAAAACTGGAGTGATGTGCTCAAATCGACAAGCACCCACCACTAGCCTGGCCGCCGCATTCTGCACCCGCTGTAACCTCTGGACAAGGGTCAAGGGCAACCCCACGTAGAGGGCATTGCAGTAGTCAATCCTCAAGATCACTGGGGCCTGCACAACTGTCCTCAGGGAGGGCTCATCGAGGTACTGGCAGATCTTTTTAAATACTTTTTATTTTTGACTTTTTGAAAATTTAACATAATACTATAACATAGACTACATTAAAGAAAATCATTTAAAGACATAAAAACAAGCAGACAAAAAACAAATGTCAATACATCATAAGATCACATAATACATCCATTATAAATTGCCTTATATATTTACAATGAGTCAGTAAAGGGCTTCTATAAATCTATGTAGATATGCTCTCGTAGTTGCTTTGGTACTGGCAGATCTGGGCAATCCTGTGGAGGTGGATAAAAGCGGCCCTGGAAGCAGCTGTCACCTGGGCTTCCAGGGAGAGGGCTGAGTCCAGGACCACACCCAGATTCCTGGCCCTGTCCGTAGGCTGGAGGGAAACACCCCCCAGTCTAGGGAGGGGGGCATTGTACCCAGACGAGGACGCCCCAAAGAACAGAACCTCTGTCTACTCCGGATTCAGCTTCAGCCGGTTACTCCTGGTCCATTCCAGAACCGCCTCCAGGCACAGGTCGAGGGAGCATACTGCCCCCACTGCAGAAGACGAAAAGGAAAGATAGAGCTGCATGACATCAGCTTACTGGTGACAGCAGACTCCAAATCCCCTGATGACCTCCGCCAGCGGCCTCATGTAAACGTTGAACAGCATGGGTGAGATTGCCGACCCCTGGGGCACCCCACCAGGGAGAGTCCAAGGAGCCAACAAGTCACCACCCAGCTGAATCTGCTGAGTCTGACTACAAAGGAAGGAACGGAGCCAAGACAAAGCCTGACCCTCAATTCTTGCCTCAGCCAGCTGGACCAGCAGGTTACCGTGGTCGACGGTATCAAAGGCAGCTGACAGATCAAGGAGAACCTGCAGGGAAGAACACCCCCCTGTCAGCTTCCCTGAGGAGGTCATCCTGCAGAGCGACCAGGGCAGTCTCAGTCCCCCGGAGAGGCCTGAACCCAGACTAGAAGGGATCCAGGATTCAATTTTCCTCCAGGTATGACTGCAGCGGCCACCCTCTCGACAACCTTGCCCAGGAAGGGAACAATGGCAATCGGACGATAGCTGGATAAATCGTCCGACGCCATGCCAAGCTTTTTCAGAGTGGGCTTCACCACGGTCTCCTTCAAACAGGAAGGAAAAGATCCCTCCCTGAAAGAGGCCATGGCAATAGCTGAAACCCACTCAGGCATGTTCCCTTCAGCAGATTTGATGAGCCAAGCTGGGCAAGGGACGAAAGAAGTGGCTGCCGGCCGGCAGCAAGCCATAACTCTGGAGGCCTCCGCTGGTAACATTGGCCCAAACTCAACCAGGAGGGGAGACGGGGGTAAGGCCCCAGGGAAATCAGGGGATAGACTAGGGCAACCAGAGGGCAAGTTGGAATGGATGGCCTCTATTTTGGATCTAAAATGGGCTGCAAATTGCTCACTAGTGAAATGACTAGGAGGAGGCCTCAGCTGACTGGGATTGGTGAGGTCTTGAACCACCTGGAACAACTCCACCTGGCGGTTCGAGGCCTCACCAATTCTCAGGGAGACATAGGCTGTTCTAGCACCCCTGATCGTGCGAAGATAGCAGCCAGTCAGCTGCTTAAGTGCAGCCCCACTCTCTACCATCCTCCAAATGACCTCAAGCCTCCTGTGTTCTTGTTTCATCGACCACAGCTCAGCCGTATACCATGGCGCGCATCGATCTCCACAGCGCAGGAGGCGCTTGGGGGCGATCCGGTCTACAGCCCCGGTGGCACCCTCATACCACCTATCCACCAGGGCATCAACCGGATCGTCTGCCAGGCTGCCAGAGAGCTCCCTGAAGGCTTCCATGAACCTAGCAGGGTCCAGGAGACGATGGGGGTGGGCCCAAATGTAGGACCGACACTCCCCGTGGGGCAGGGGGGCGATCAACAGGGAGAATTTTAGCAGGTGGTTGTCCGACCATGACACACAACATGCTGAGATAGATTCATGGAAGTCATGGATTCCATGAATTCCAGAGCCGCACCAGAGAGTTCCACTTCGGCATGCAAATTGGAGTCCCCAACCACCAGTAGGCGGGGGGACTTCAATAGGGCAGCTGAGATGAACTCCGCGATCTCTGGAAAGGATTGTGCTGGGTTGCGGGGAGCATGGTACACCAGCACAATACCAAACTTATCTCGCTGACCCACTGATAGACGGAGGCATTCAACCATTGCCGCAGAACTGCTAACATGAAGAGATTCCCTGTAAACGATGCCCCCCGCCCCCCCACCCTCCGACCTGCCTGAATATTGGGGTGGGGAGGCTTCTCAACTACTAAGAGAAGTATGACAATTGAACCAGTTGCCTCGGGGGTGGTGGTGGTGAGGGCTGCAACACTGGAGGCATTCAAGACAAAACTGAACAACCATTTGTCAGATCTGTTTTGATTTGGATTCCTGCACTGAGCAGGGTGTTAGACTCAAGGGGCTTATGCCCCCTCCAACTCAGTTATTCTGTGATTCTATGAACTGTGGCAATGCCAATAGCAACATCACAGAAGCAGTAGTTACAAATTTCACAGATATTATATGCATGGCCTTTCATAAGAACATAAGAAGAGCCATGCTGGATCAGGCCAAAGGCCCATCTAGTCCAGCTTGTATCTCACAGTGGCCCCACCAAATGCAGCTGGGAGTGCACGAGACTAGATATCTATCTCCTGATACCACTCCCTTGGATCTGGTCCTTGAAGTATCCCGGCTTTAAGCCTGGAGATTACACATCTCCACCATGGTTTGTAACCTGTGATGGACTTTTCCTACAGGAATCTGTCTAATTCCCTTTTGAAGGCATCTAGATCAGATGCCATTTCCTGCCTTGTTTTTCAGCACAGGGATGGGGAACAGTTGCTTCGTTAAAAACTGTACTTCCCACAGCACACTAGCCATTATGGTCCTTGACTATGCTTCTAGGAATATTTTGGGAGCTGTTGTTGAAAAAAAAGAACCATTCTCATCTCTGCATGACTCACTAAATAATGAGCTTTGTTGTTTCTTTTAAACCAGAAATCTTCAAGATGGAATCGGCACTAACTGAACCTTCAGGTGAGTAAAAGATTGGGCAATAAAGTGTTGCCTCTGTTACTAACAGACAAAAACCCAAACTCAGATTATTTTTTGCCTCAGCATCAATAGTTTCAGTCGGGACACTTATGAAAATAAATACCCTTGGGAGTCTGTTAGGAACTTTTTATCTTCTCCTCTACTTTAATGATTTATATCTATGTAAACCAATCTCATTCTGGTTGTAAAATTCCAGAGGAGATTCATATTTTATTGGAGAAGTATCTAGCATCAACATTTTTAAAGGAACTTGATATCTTGAATGTCCCACAATTTCATTTAATTCTTTCCATCTTAGTGCCTGTTTTCCAAGTGCCACAAAACACAACACCATACTTTTCTTCTTCTGAACATGCACAATGACAGCAGCTCCTTTGAAGCTGCAGAAGAGGGGGGGAAATCTGGCCATGAATCATCATAAACATGGATCTTTCTCTTTCCATTTGTAAACCTGGCATACATTAAGAGACACACACACCCCAGCAGGGAATAATGAGGTGAGACACAGATGGTGGTTTTAAGTAGAGCAGCTAGAGCCATAAATGTATTTAACATGTAACAGTAACTATGGTCTGGAACCTGAGTTAGGAGCCAGGGGTCCCACTCTTGCCCTCACATGAGCAAGTCTCAAGCATCAATTCCATGCTGTCCTCTAAATATCCCAGCTTTGGCTGGTGGACACTGAGTGACCTTCCCAGATTGGTGCATGCTCGATGACCTTCTCAGGCTGCTGCTGGCCAAGTCCTCATGAACTTAGGCAGGTAGTGGTCAGAGATGGCCTTCTGTACACCCTCCATCCCAGCAGTAAAATCTTGTGATCTGTGGTCTTGGATGAACGAGCACCCATTCAAGTGTTCCTTGGGAACTTACTGATACATACAGCACAACCTCACTGCCTACCAAAGCATTGGAGCGATCTCTCATAGAATCATAGAGTTGGAAAAGACCTCAAGGACCATCCATTCCAACCCCCCTGCCATGCAGGAACTGCCATCCAGTCTGTGCTTAAAAACCTCCAAAGAAGGAGAATCCACCACCCTTTGTGGCAGCATATTCCACTACTGAACAGCTCTAACCCTCATGAAGTTCTTAATGTTTAAATTGAATCTCTTTTCCCGTAGTTTGAAACCATTGCCCCAAGTCCTAGTCTCTGAACCCATGGGAAACAAACCTGTTCCGTCTTCAATATGGAATCCTTTCAAATATTTAAACATAGCTGTCATAGCCCCTCTGAGCCTTCTTTTTGTAAGGCTAAACATTCCTAGCTCCCTAAGCCACTCCTCATAAGACATTTTTTCCCTTACCCTTCCTGGTCGGCATCCTCTGGACCCATTTGAGGTTGTCAACATTCTTTTTCAATTGAGGTGCGCAAAACTGTACATAGAATTCCAGGTGCGGTCTGACCAGAGCAGAATAGAGTAATAGTATCACTACTTCCCTTGATCTATACACTATGCTTCTGTTGATGCAACCAAGAATCACATTGGCTTTCTTGGCCGCTGCATCACACTGCTGACTCATGTTCAATTTGTGGCCCACCTAGACTCCCAGATCCCTTTCACATGTACAGTTCTCCAGCCAGGTGTCTCCCATCCTATATCGATGCAATTCATTTTTTCTGCCTAGATGCGGGACTCTATATTTCTGTTGAAACTCATTCCGTTAGCTGTGGCCCAACACTCTAATCTGTCAAGGTCGCTTTGGATTTCGTTCCTATCCTCAAGTCTAAGGAATTAGCCACCTCTTCCAATTTGGCATCATCTGCAAATTTAATCAGCCGACTCTCTATTCCTTCTATTCTTTCATCTAAGTCATCATGCTCCTTGCCCCCCAACCCCGCTGAGCACCTGATCTTGAAGGACACATTGCAGGCCCTGCAAAAAAATATGACCAGTCTTCCTCCAATAGCTGAACCCCCATCACCTCTATACTATCCTAAGTGATCCATTGTAATACTCAACCACTGATCCTGAGATCCTGCATTGATACTTTTTTTCACAAATAAATAACCTTGAAATGCATGCCAAAAGGGACCTCACAATAATCCTACCAAGCTTCAGGTAAGTAATGTTCACAGAGACAGACATTGTTTGTGTTATTAAAAAAACATACACACATAGCCATATGCATGATGAAGTAAAATCACAAGAACGGAGAAGTGGGGAGCCTACAATAACATGCTCTTCTTCTTCTTCTTCTTCTTCTTCTTCTTCTTCTTCTTCTTCTTCTGTGTTCTGTTCTTTCTTCTTTCTGGGCCAGAGTAGGTGAACCACTTCTATGTTGTAAAACTCTGCTGAGCCTAATTCTACTGCTGATGCTGAGCTTGGCTTCATCTGCTGTCTTCCAGCTGTTCTTGGAGAAAGAAAGCAGGATTATCCTGTGCCAGGCAGGTCAAGAAGCTACTAATCTCATAATCTCCTCAGCTGATTTGCTGCTGTTTAGAATCTGTTAAATGAAAGGAATCCGTTACTTTCCTTCTCTTTGTTCCTCCAGCTTCCCAAACGTTGATTGGTAAAGATGTGGGACAGGCCTCAGTGGTCACTCCCAGGCTTTGCCCTGCCCTGAGAAGCCAGTGACCTCCTTTCCTCTTGTCCTTCCTATCTCATTCAAATACCTTCCTTTTCAAAGAGCCCTTTAAGCAATAAATTGGGGTCCCAAGAACGCTGTATGTACAATGTTTATGTTTTTAAAATTGTTCTTAATCTTGATCAAAGTTTGATTGTTTTTAATGTCATTTTGTGTAGTAGTTTAACTTACTATTGTTGTAACATTTTTAACCGATTTTGTGTTTATATTGGGTGAATATTCTAAAATAGATCACTCTGAAAAATGCTGAGAAACAACAAATACTTGTTGTGATAGGAAGTTGTTTGCTTAAGCAGCAAAAACACAAAATAATAGTAATATGTAACAGAAAAGAGAAGATTTGTTCCCCAAGTGCCTCCCTGCAGAATTGTGCAGACTTCACTGATGTACATGTATTGCCTCTAATCCTGACTGAAGCCCAGGTAAGTTTACCTGCTGTTTATTTTAACAGCACTGTTGCTTAATATGATGCTGATTGAATCACATACTATTTAACGAAGGAATGAATGCTACAATAATGGATTTTACAGAAACTAACTAGAATGAATTGAACAAATTGAGCTTTGGGGGCCTTCTCCTCTGTCTTCCCAGGATCAACCACAGAACAAATATGCTGCGAAATGTGTGCTTAAGTAGGTCGTAATTCTTTTATGCTTAAAGTGGTTTGAAATTAGCAGAACAAAATATGGAATTTGGCAAGTGCTGTCTGGAGTAGAAGATACATAACACGTTCTTTGCCCACATGTTTGAGGTTTGGAAATCACTCCACCTCCATGGGTGGTCCCCATCTAGCTCATCTTTTGTGCTCTAGTTCATCTGGGTTATCACAGCTTTCTTTCAGAAGCTCGTATTACAAATAATTTACATTTTATTTCAAGCTGCCACCACCACCTCCTCCTCGTCGTCCTCCTCCTCCTTGAAGGTTCTTAGGACTGGATGTCTGATGGTGCTGTCCTTTGATATCCAATTCTGCTGTCAGCTTGTTCATTAGTGAAATGATCTGTTATCTTTTTGTCGATCAGTTAAATGGAAATATCTGAGGTGGGCGAGGGGGCCGTACTCAAGACATGCTAAATGAACAGGTGCACCTACTGGAACTGTATATAAAACATTGGGGTGTCTTGATTCAATGAACCTCAGGGTAGACTTAAGCCCCAGGAGGGCCTGCACACGGATTGATACCACAGGTTACATGCCATGGTTCCTTAGGCGTAGAGATGGGCACAAAATGGCATTTTGTTTCATTTTTTGTTTCTCCCCCACATGTTTTGTTTCGTTTCTTGCAAAATAATTGTTTTAAAGGAAATTCATTTTGTATTTCATTTTGTTTCATTTGTTTTGCTTTGTTTACACCAGCTGACCAGCCCAGCATGGCGGGCTGGTTGGCTTTTTTTGTTGTTTGTTTTTTACAAGGGCCCAGCAGGAGCCCTGTGCTACAGCTGATGAGGCTTTTGTGCCCCAATCAGCTGTAGCTTGGCCCCCTGCTTGATACTTTTTTATTTTTATTTTTACTTGCAGGTGCCCAGCACGGAGCCCACTGATCAAGGCTTTTTTTAAAAAAAGCCCCAATCCGCTGTAGCGTAGGCTCCCTGCTAGGCATTTTTTGTCGTTGCTGCTGGGGGAGCCCTTCCAGTGCCCCCCATAGCCGGTGCCAGCAATGGGCCTCTGGGAGGGAGCTGTGGAGGCCCCCCCAAAAAGTTTAAACCTCCCGCCTTTTCCCACACACAAAAAGTTTTAAACTGTTTTTTTTTTTGCCACCCCAGCCCACACACCATCTGATCAGTGCTGCGGGAGGCCATAACCCCACGGTTTTCCACATCTCATTGGGTGTGTTGTGGGGGAACCGTGGGGTTTTCCCCATAAGAATGCATTGCTAATGCATTCCTATGGGGAAACGAATGAAACAGAACAAAACAAAAATTTCTGCTTTGTTTCATTTTGTTTCACTTCCAGAGAGGGATTTGTTATTTGTTTCATTAGGGAACAAAATGAATAACGAATAATGCAATGAATTAAAAATTCATTTCGTGCCCATCTCTCTTAGGAGCTCCTGGCAAGCTGAAGGAATGTGAGATTTTTCTCAACTTTACTAACTTATTGCTTATGCTTTCTGCTTCAGAGTCTCTTTTAAAAATTTTGTACCTGACCACCTTTGGTATGTTCATTGTCTCTGAATGTAGAAGAACTTCTTGTTAGCCTTGACAAGAAATCCCTGGAGTTACCTGTCGCAACTTTGGCTTTTTAAAAAATAAATGCAGGCAATTGTTGAAATCAGGAAGATCAAAAAGTGCTTGAAGAACACTCATCTTTATGGCCCCTCATATTTCAAAATGTCATATACATCAGTGCAAAACACTTATTACACACATTCTTGTTTTTCAATGTAAATCAGTAAGAGCTACACTTTGGCTTAGACTATGGGAACAAACAGAATCACATTTTGTATACATCTGCAACAAAGGGCACCAAATGTCTATTCTTCATTAGCACTGAAAGAGAAAAACAAGACCTATTCATGTGATGCTAAAATTTCTGGATTATGGTGTTTTTATACTGTCTTTTGTTTCATTTTGACAAATAAACCTATTATATCTACATAACACTCTTGCCTCAACTGTAGACTAGTTAATCAATTCATGTAAATCTATGGACTTTCTGAAACATTGCAATTCTGTCTCTTACTGTGCAAACATAGGAAGCACTTATCAAGAGGATCAAGAGGTGACAATCTTGGTTCATAATGTCTACCTGAATGACACATTATGTTCAAAAAAAGTGTCAACTGTGGGGAGTTGCAATTCATACACATATGAAATGATTATAGTTCTGATTAGACACAGATAGACATGTATAGAGCAAAGAGAGGATTTACAATCTGTAGAAAGGAATGCATAACCATCTTCTTTATAAGGGCCCAAATGAAATTTAGTGTTTGCATCTTACTCCCTCTTCAAATGACATGCCGAAGAAATTGAATTTAGAATATGTCTCCTTAAGCTCATCTTCTTCATATCACTAGGCCTTATGAACCAGTGCGCATCCTTAAAATCTTGCCCCATCTGCTCTCTATTTAAGCAATCCTGAAATCTATGAATAATTGGAGGCAAAAAGATTGTACTCCAAGTGCTTCCTCCCTATAAGACCCAGATTCTATTCCACATCAGCTCTTTTGGGAAATATGCCCCTGGTTCAAAATTAATTGATTGAGCTGGAGAGTTCATTATCATTTGTGTGTGTGTGTGTTTTATGGTGACTGTCTCAGCAGTGAATTCTACTTCTGGTTCGATAACAAGAAAAACATCTTTTCGTTTTGCAAAGAGCCCTTCTATTTTATTGAGTTTTGAGGGCAGGGAGAGGGGAGTTCAATGTTGTTCTTTCCCTGCATGCAAAAGTCATTAATTTGTACAACATGCAGATTTCTGCCAAACTGCCAGGTGTTTGTTGTTTTAAAGATTATTCATGGATCCAATACACAGTGATTCGATATTTTAAATTAAAGACAAGCTATTGTACAACATGGTGATCCCACTGTTGAAGGAGCAAAATTACCACTGACCTCATCATGGTGGAAATAGGAACTTATTCACAACTTCTCGGCATGTTGTTGGTTCTGCACATATGGGCCAAATGAAGGGAGCAAGCTCTGTTTGTCCATCAGATAATGGAGGCAGAATGGAATATGCTGGCCTAGGGATTCTTGGCATTGTGCCACCTAAATGTAATTTTTCAAAATTCTCAGGCAGAGATAGGTGGATCAGATATTGTTCCTGTTTATCTGCGGTAAATGGTGTTTCTTTTGTTACGTTAGAGCCATCTTATTGTGACCCTAACAAGGCTTTCAAGATAAGTGAGACATTTATGGAGATATTTTGCCAGTGCTATATCTCCTCCCCATGAGCTTCCATTCACAAATAGTTTTGAATTTAAATTCTAAATGAAAAGTGTGATGTGTACATACCACCCCATAGCACTCAAAGCACTCTCTGCACAATTTACAAGTAACAATGCAGGCTACACATTGGCCTCCCAACAAGCTGGGTACTCATTTTACTGACTTCAGAAGGATGGAAGGCTGAGTGAACATTGAGCCACTGCCTGGAATTGAACCCCAGGTCGTGAGCACAGTTACAGCGGCATTATAGGATTTTAATCACCATGACATGAGGCTCTTATGGTATTTGTACATGACCCCTAAACTCCGCCGCAAATGGCTGCCAGCTCCAGAGCTTACAATTGTTTCCCCACCAGCTCTGGAGTTTGCAGGAAATTAAGTGCGACCACACCCACCTAAGCGCGTCCCAGCGCAATTTTCATGTACCTGCTTTTGGAGGGTGAAAATCCCCAGATCCGGATGTAATCTGGTGAGTGCCAGGCTCTCCTCGCTTCTGTTTTTTTTTCCCTCCCGCCCCTTTAAGAGAAGGAATCAGGACGACGACGGGCAGTTTTGGAGGTGAGCCTGCATTTTTTCCTCTCTCTTTTTTTCTCCCTCCCCTCACGCAGACAGGAGCAAGGAAGTGTGGAGGGGTGGGTACACAGGAAGAGCAACGAACCCCCAAGATCTCTGGTCCAAATTTAAGTGGCCGGCGGATCTTAGGGGTCGTGTGAAAAGGCCCTTACTTAGTATAAAAAGAAATTGAGATTTTTTAAAAATATGAACATGGAAGACCTTAAAATGAACATATCCTTCATACAGGCCCAGGGAGTTATGTATTTACCTCTTTTAAAAAACTGGATTTAAATCCTGCTGGAAACAGCCCTGCTCCACTCAGAGGTGGTGCCCTAGCTTCCCTGTCCCTATCACATCCAGGTAATGCCTCTGAGTGGGCACTTGGCTGAGAAGCACTGACCATTTGCTCAGATGATGAACAAATTGGCACAAACTTCCGAATCCGTGGTTTGTGTCCTTCTCTACATGATAGCATTGCTGAGCATGGCGTCGTTTGCTCCATCATCTGACACAACACAACAGTTCCCAGTTTTAAGGCATTCTGTGCCTCTGGGGTAGGTGTTGCCTCTGTTTAAATAACAAATTACATATGTGTCAAAAGTCTTTTTGAAAATCTTCATCAAAGACTGAGTGTGGTTTCCATTCACTCAAATAGATCCCCACATGTTTTACCCACCCAGGTGTATCAATAACGTGTTTCAATAAAAGAAATGCATTTTCTTTCTTAGTAAACTTCTTCCGCACACTAGAAATAAAAGAGCTAGTTTTAAAGCCTTCATTATATTTTCATCAGTTTCTTTCTCTACCTTTGCAATTTAGGATTTTTTTTAAAAAATGGCCAATTAATATTTCAGCAGGAGAATGAAGAGAGCTTCATTAGATTACAAAAATGCTAGGAGACAAAGAAACAAATGTGTGGGCGGGAGTCTGAAAACATCTAAATGCAAACTCTTACATCAAAGCATAGATGCTGTCTTTGCTCTCCTGTTTAGGATAAACTGGCTTGCTGCTAGAAGGGAGGTCTGGGGGTTAGATCGGCATATCAAGAAGATTAGAGGTTAGTCGCGTTGGGATAGGAATGATGAAACAAAGATCATTCCTAAAATGCCTGGTGTTCACAGAACGTCAAAAACCAAGGGCCTCTAAGCTTATCAGGGCCAGCATGGCTCAGCTCAGATATAATGCATTTGATTCAATCAACCATGACTGAATAGCTCAGTGAGTTAGGCTTTAGGCTGTGCACCCACAGATTGGGGGTTTGATTTCCCCCATGGTGCCTCCAGGGTGATGAGCTGGCCTGTGATTAACAGTTCCAGGATACCTCCACAAGAAGGGAGTTGGGAAAACACTTCCAAGTACTCTCTAACTAGAAATCTTTAAAAAGGGCCACCAGGCAGCAGAATTGACTTGACAGCAGATATTATTATTGTTAGAGATGGGCACAAAATGAATGTTTTTCATTTTGTTTTTCATTTTTTGTTTTTTTTTCCAGAACAAAATGAATATGAACTGATTTTTGAAAGAAAAATGATACAAAATGAACTGGAAATTTTCTGTTCGTTAATGACAAGGTTTCCCATAGGAACGCAATGAAAAGCAATGCATGCCTAAGGGGAGCTGCTTTAAATAAATAACCCACGCCTTCCCCACAATTGGGTGCATTGGGGAGAAAGTTGCAGGTCGTTTAAAATGTCTTTGAGCTACTGAGGCTGCCTCGGTGGCTCAAAGATATTTTAAAAATCCCATGCCTCCCCTCCCCCAATTGAGCACATTGGGGTAGAAAGGCACGGGTCCTTTAAAATATCTTTGAGCCACCAAGGCAGCCTCAGTAGCTCAAAGACATTTTAAAGGACCCGGCACCTTCCCCCCCCCAATGTGCCCATTGGGGGTGGTGGTGTGGGTACTCCCCCAATTGGGCACACCGGGGGGAGAAGTGTGGGTCCTTTAAAATGTCTCAAGCCACAGAGGCAAGCACTTAAAGAAATTTTAAAGGACCCGCACTCCTCCCCCAACATGCCCAATTTAGGGGTGGCGGGGGTGGCACAGAGTTTTAAAACATTTTTTAGCCATTGAAGCAATCGGCGGTGGTGGCCGCAGCCATTGCCACTTCCTTCCAAACCTGAAAAAGAGTTTTAAAACCCTGCACTATGAGGGGTGGGGGGAGTGTGGAGTTTTAAAACTTTTTTTTTAGCCACCGGAACCAGTGGCGTATGTGGCCATTGCTGCTTGCTTCCATGTCTAAAAAATGTTTTAAAGCCCTGAACCATTCCCCCCCATGTGCCTGATGGGGGGAAGCACGGGTTTTTTAATTATTATTTTTTTGCCACCGAAGCAAGCGATGGGTGACGCCTGGTTTATTTTCCGGCCGTTTAGGGCCAGTATTTTTTATCATGTTTTGTATTTTTATGATGTTTGCATTTACTATATTGGGATTATAGTTGGGTAGTCGCTTGATGACGTGCTGTACACCACCCAGAGTTTCCTATGTACAAAAATAAATAAATAAATAAATAAATAAGTGTTGGCCATGGCCATCGCCACTTGCTTCCATGCCTAAGGAAAAATATTAAAAACGCTGCATATTTTGGGGGTGGGGATGATGCAGGGTTTTTTAAACACATCAGAGCAGTAACAGAAAAATGAAACTAAATGAAAAAAATGAAAAGATTTTTTTTTCAAAAAATTCATTTCCAATGAAATGAAACAAAAGGAAGAGAACAAAATTTAAAAAATGAAATGAAACACCATTTTAGCATTTTGTGCCCATCTCTAATTATTATTAGTACTTAAGTGAACATTTTACTGATGCAAAAACTAGTCACTCCCACTCCCACCCTTCCCCCTTTCTTTTTTAATTTTTAATTTTTTTTAGTAAGTACTAGAATACAAAACATAAAAAACAAAAACAAGTGACATTTATACAAAAGGGAAATAAATTAACCATAACAAAACAAGCCCCATGCAACCCACCTCCCACTCAGAACTTAGACCATGCTTACAATCCCTAACATATCGACCTACCCATTTCTCTCCAGAAATACATTGAGTCTTATCCCAGTGTGTACCTTTTACCTTTTTGAAATACATATGCCAACAATGTATCCCATTTTCATAACATAATTAGATTTTTTTCCAGTCCCTTCCTAATTTTGATTTCACATGTCAATTTATCATTAATAGCCATATTCCATATTTTCCTCCTTTTTTCATAACCTTTAGTCTGTGAAGATTCTCAGCCATTCAGGTAAGGTTATCCGGAAGTTGAGTCATGGCTGGCAACTGGAGTGAATGAATTGACAAAACTACTTGGATGAGTAGTGAAACATTTCGATCTCGCAAGAAAAGAAGTTCAGTTGCCATGACTCAACTTCTGAATATGCTTTAGGGCAGTGATGGCTAACCTTTTAGAGACCGAGTGCCCAAACTGCAATTCAAAACCCACTATTATTATTATTATTTTTGCAAAGTGCCAATACAGTAACTTAACGTGTATACAGGTGGCTATGCAGGGGCGATGTTGGGTGCCCACAGAAAGGGCTCCAAGTGCCACCTTTGGTACCCGTGCCATAGGTTCACCATCATTGCTTTAGGGCAATGATGCAAGGATTTGATAAACCACAGTTTCCTGTTACCAGTGGTGGCCAATGACTGCTTGATCAATAGACTGATAAGCAGACATGTCCCCACTTCACATTCAAATGTCCATTAGAAAATGGGGAAGTTCTTTGATGGGGAGCGTGTTCTAGGCCTCCACCGTACATAAACTGATCAGCCAAGAAAGCACTGTAAATTTAGTCTGAACTGAGTGAAAATTATAAACTGATTGCTATAAAGGTTTGTGGTGAAACCTGACAGGTACCTCATAAATATTCAAATGATGTCAACTGGGTAACCAATGGAATAGCCTGTGGGTGGGGCTAAAACATATAAAAACATGTGCTTGTTGGAATAACAATAGCACTGGATAGGGACTGACTAGGGTCTGGAAAGGTTTCTGATGACTGTTAGGGACTGGTTAAGGTTTAGTTAGGGTCTGAAGAGTGAAACTAGAGTGTAGACATGGGCACGACTTGGCAAAATTCTCGTTTCCGTTTCCGTTCCTCGTTTCCGTTATGCAACGGAATGAAGAACGACAATTAAGGCGTCAGAACTTGAACTCAAACCGATAAAAGAAAAATTGGGTCTGATTTGTCATTGTCGTTCATGGCATCGCGGTGATCGCGCGATGCCAAGCGGCATAGAAAAAAAGTTTTTTTAAAAAACCCAATTCCCGGCCAAAAAGCAGGTGAAAATATGCCTGCCTGAGTGAGGGCACCTACCAGAGGGATGGTTTCTGGGGGGGGGGGGGTTTCCAGCCTACCCCCTCTCCTGTCCTGGGCTGCTCTGGTGGGGGGCATCCTCATCATCTCGCCATGACATGTGGTGCGGGGGGGATCCAAAATGGCGACCGCAATATCTATTTTGAAATCGTGGTCCAAAAACCCACCAAAGCACCACACAGAAACATGCGAAAATTAGGTATTTTAACTGCCTGAATTTTTACAGTAGCAGCAGTGGGTTTTTCTTGCAATAAACGTCTGTCTCCAATCCCATTGATTTTATTTTATTTTATTTTATTTTATTTTTTTTACACCTGCACATGCGCAATGTTGGGCTGGCCATTGGATGGGACCATGCAAATTTTTGGAGCCATTCCACCAATCGCATGGCCACTTGGCCAGGTTTTGACTGAGACTTCTGGGATGTGCCAGTCGGGCATAAAAAGCCCACTAACCCTAGCCCTAGCCCTAGCCCTAACCCTAACCCTAACCCATACGCCAGTACACTGTCCTTCTTAGTGGGTCAGAGGCACCCAGAGGTGCAGCCCACTAACTCACCCTAACCTTACCCGTAACCCTAAGCCTAGCCCTTGCCTTAACCCCAACCCTAAGGCAGATCTGTACTCGCATTGTACTACACGCAAGTACACTTCCCGTAGGGCGCCCTGCAGAGAGGCATTCCTCTCTCACCTCGCTCACCAGTCCAAAGTTCCAAAACCTGTACGCCAGTATGCTGTCCTTCTTAGTGAGTCAGAGTAGAGGCAACCAAAAGAGAGGTGCCTTTGCCAGTGCCACTTGGTACACAATGGCTACATGGTCATGTACCCTTCCTTTTCCCTTTGTAGCGGGCCAGAGGAGGCATCCACCCCAGAGAGGTGCCTCCAGGAGCCCGCTAAATGCCTTCCCTTCATAGCGGGCCAGAGGAGGCACCCACCCCAGAGAGGTGCCTCTAGGAGCCCGCTACCCTACCCCCCCAAACCAGTACTAACGACAGACGACAAACGAAATGACAAATTTTTGAAAAATTTCGCGACAAACGGAAACGAGTCAAAACGGGCCGGCTCCGACACACGACAACTCGAAACGTCATTTTTCCTGGTCGTGCCCATCTCTACTAGAGTGTTGTAGAAATGGAATAAGAACTGAGAGCATAGATAACTAAGAAAGTTTAACATCTATCTATCTATATATATATATAACGTTGTTCTAAGTTGATTTACAAGAACGTGTTCTCAATGTTTATTCAACTATCTGTGTAAAATCAATAAACACATCTACTCGTTTGAACATTAAACACTTTGCGTCAGACCATATTTTTAATTGATGGAAATCTGAAGTAAATTTATTGATGACAGTATTTTAGTACCCAGGTCCATGACAGCGTTGGTGAGGTAATAAAGGGAATAATTTGCATACTCAGGCAAGCTAGCCAAATTCCTGTTGCATACTTACATCTGTGGAAGGCAAACAACATAACTCATGGTGGTTCTTGCTGGCAATGAAAGAGTCTGTTTGGATTTTGGGGTGTGCAGCCGTTTAGTCAGTTGGCACACAACTTAAAAATGCAATTGAGGACGACTCAGTGGCCAGTCAGAAGGGAATAACTAAGTTACACTCTTGGCCTTTCACAGGAGTATGCAATAGGTTTTCAACCACTGTTAAAACTTTATTATTTATGGTAGCTAACTATACTTTCAATAGGAGCAGAATCAATAAAGGCAGAATTCAGAGAACCCATTCCACAAAGTCACTTAGCTTTTTTCAAAGAAAATGGCTAAAATAAAGAAATAAGGAAAACATGAGTCTAAAAACTATGATGGCCATTCTATTCATATCTCCTCAATGTCCCATTGAACCCCATGGGGATTATTTTGGGGTAAAGTGAATATAGGATGGATTGCCTCCTGAAAGACAATGCTGGTTTGAAAGACGACCTTTGTTATTCTAATCTCAGTCACCTGGTAACCTTCTTTGACTGTTTGACTATGATCTTGGCATGTACTCTTCCACCCCACTTTCCACATGTGTGCTGAATGCTGGTATATGTATGTATCAAACAATAATTAAGGGATTATGAAAAAATGTTAAGACACACATGTGTATAGCAGAGAAAATATGAGCTTAGAAGCAGTAGCATGTAGATAAAGTGTAGTTAATTGTTGTAAGTATTATCAGAACCCAGAAACAGAGAGATAAAGAAACATGACTTAGAATAAAACTCTTATATTGAATATATACAGCAAATATACAGCAAATAACAACAGCATAACACCAAGCAATATCACATATACAAATCAACAGAGTGTAGGTTACTGTTTTCTCACCATAAACAGTCCCAATTTAACATTATACAAGCCAGTTCTTATATACACATTTAGACCTCATCAGACATGATTTTAACCAATCACATTCTGGTACACCATGATGTCATTAACTATTCCACCTGTGCTAAATCACTTAACCTGCTGGTGATTTCTAATTCCTTGCACTTGTGGTTAACATCATGACACTGCATTTTTGACTGACTCCATTTTACAATTCTCTTTTCACTCTGTTAAATATACAATACATACATTTTATCAATTCTACATACAGTATTATGACAGTATGCACACATATGCACACATGGACGCCACACCCATCACACCCATGAATGTTTTCTGAAAATGGTTGTGAGCTGGCTTTCTATGTAGAACTGCAAACTTGTTTTAAAGAGCAAAAAGAAAGAAAAAGAAAAGAATATTTCAAAATAGCAGCAATAGCTGAGCACATTGAGCCTTTTAGACCTAAAGAAAAGGAACATGACCTCAGCATATGGGAAGAGGGCTAATCAGTCTCATTTAATCCTTTAATAGTCACATAGCTCTACCCTGGGTACATACAGTAGATCTTACCTATACAGGATTTGGTCCAGAGAATGCCTAAGCTTCAGAATGTAGCCCAGACAAGATGATTCTTCAGGAGCAGAAGGGTGACTATGTTTGGAGACACCTCACCCCCTTTTTCTTTGCTGACAAATACAAGAGAACAGAGATGCTACCAACCTGGAGAAATTCTGAAGACCAGATAGTGGGAGATGGGAAGGAGAAAACTGAAGAGCCAGCAAAGAAGAAGGGGCCAAAGCAGAAGCATTTTGGATTAACATAGGAGCAAACTGAGTTTAGGACTAGCAGAGGTGGGTGTTCGCACCCCATAAACAGGCCCCACCACTGTTTGCTGTGTCCTCATGGAAAACAGGGATTTAAGTTCTGTTTTCTGTTCAGACAGTTGATCATTTACAATATGGAGCTCCTCATATCGCTTTCCTCATATTTGTAGCCTTCATATGAAGGTTTCCTGACCATTAGAGATGGGCACAAAACAGAAAAATGGTGTTTCGGTTTTTTGTTTGTCGTTGAGAGGTCTGTTTTGGTTCGTTTCTGTTTGTCATGAATTTTTGGAAAAATTTCGTTACCGTTTTTTGTTTTTTCATTTGTCATTTCTACCCGCTTTTTACACGATTTTTAAAGCATTTCCGTGCACAGGCATCCCCAAACGCCCCAGACCAGAGGGAGAACACTAAAAAAATGGATGCTGGCAGAGACACAGTATAGACTAGGTATGCAGGGAGGCTGCAAAGGCAGTGGCGGGCCTTGCCCAGGGTGCAAGGCAGCCGCAGAGTGACTGTACTGCGGGGCAAGGGAGGGTACTCACCGAGAGGTACGCAGCACACACGCACACAGGGAGGCTGCAGGACTGAAGCTAGAGTCGCAGCAGAGATAGCAATCCCACCCTAACTCCCACCAGAGACTGCAAGGAGGACGGGGGCTGCCAGAGCTTTTTATGCCCTCTGTGGCTGCCAGACCTGCTCGCCCAGTCTGCAGCCTGGGCATGCTATTGGTTGAACATGATCCCATCACATGGCTTGCCTCCATTTTGTGGCTGGTGGTGACATCCATTTTAAAGGGAAAAGAAAAATACATTGCGATGGGAGAAGACAAAAACAAACGTTTTAAGGACCCCAACCCCCCTGGTAGGTATTATCAGACAATCTAAATAATTATCACTGCATTTTTATGGATGTCCAGGGCATTTTTTAACATTTAAAACAGCTCATTTCATTGCGCGTCGCCATTAACGGAAACGAAACGTAACGACCACAATTTCCGTGGTTCTGTTCGTTTCGTTGCATTTTCAGCACAATTTTCTTTTGTCATTTCGTTATGTAACGGAAACGACAAACGGTAACGGAAATGAAAATTTTGCTGCTCCATGCCCATGTCTACTGACCATGTTGTGGAATAAGACATTTGAGGTATTTGTGCTAATTCTCTTTAGGGAAGTGAGGCAGAAGCCAAACTAGCGGAGACTGCAGATTTAGAGAAAGCAAAGTGTTCTGCTTATATACCATCCCATACCACTTCAAGTAGTCTCTGGGCAGTTTACATTTTAATTACAGTATGCGGGCTACACATTGCTCTCCCCCAGCAAGCTGGGTACTCATTTTACCAACCTTGGAAGGATGGAAGGCTGAGTTATCCAAGAGCCTGCTACCTGGGATTGAATCCCAGGTTGTGAGCACAGTTTTAGCTGAAGTACAGGCACTTAATCACTGCGCCATGAGGAATAATAGCTGCAGTAGATGCATCATTATATAAACAGTCTGCCAATTTGGAGGCAGGTATGTCATCCTAACCGAGGGCACTCATAATCAAGGGCATCCTTTATTGTGATGGGGAAGGCTACAGAACTGAGTTAATAAAATAGACATTCTGTGAACACATGAATTTCTATTTTTTAAAAATTCTTGATGACTTCCCCAGATGTATTTTTAGATGTAAAAAAGCCACTCTTGAGTGCATTAATCAGCTCTCCCTATGTAATTTCATCTTAATTGTAGCTTTTTACTACCTAACTAATCCTTTTATATTATAGACAAAGTGTGTCACCAATATTTTCAAAAATAAATAACTCTGCTGCTCTTCACATAATCACACTGTGATGGCCTTTTATTGTACTAGAAAATCTCTGCATAATCGAGGACAATTCACAAACATATGCATGATTAAATTGAAGGTTATGCTCATCACATCACTGCAGACAGGTTATGTTGCTTACAAAGTTGTGGAAATAAATGTGTTTTCCTCTTCCATTTCTTTCTTTTGTTTGTTTGTTTGTTTGTTTGTGTACATGAGCATACACATGTGTGTTTTACTGTATTATTTTGTAAGGAAACTGCTTAGAAATCAAATCAGTTTCAGGTAACTACTGTAAATTCTGACTCTGAACACATCAATGTTCCCATAGAGGATTGGGAGATTTGGCCAATTGACTCAGAGGGTTATTGGTAACACTCATGCTGACCAGGGGATTCTGGTAGTCATAGATATATGAAGGATCTTAATGTTTCCTGATTGGAACACAGAAGGAAGTGGCTGGGCGGCAAATGCAGTGCAATTGAGTCAAATAAAATGTGTAAATTCATGCTGCATCCCCATTACAGTAATGCTTTGGTTTACCAGTACCTTGGTTTAAGAGTATTTTGCAAGACCAGCAACCATTTTTGATACATTTTGCCTTTATCATCTAGCAGTGTCTTGCAATACAAGCACTTGAGCAGGTCACATGATCATGAGTGAGCCAATGGTGTCTCCCCCCCCCCCCCATTGTGGGGGATTGTCTGGAAAAAGTATGGGCGCAAACCAGAAAAACGGTAAAAAAAATCATATGAAATGAATCAGTAACAAAATGATTCATTACTGTACTTACCTCATCCTTCTGGGCTCCGGCTGTGGCAGTGGCTCCAGCAGCAGCAGCTCTGGTGGTGGGCCTAGGTCAGCCTGCCGGGCCTGCTCACTAGCTGGCTGGCAGAGCTCTGGTGGCAGTGGTGGCTCCAGCAGCAGGCCTAGGCTGGCTGGCGGGGCTCCAGTGGAGGCAGAGGAGAGGGAGGGAGACAACCAAGTAGGTAAGAAAGCCATTTCACAGACAAACCAAATGGTTCATTTTAACGAAAAATATACTGTTTCATTTCATCTATAGCAAAATGCTGCTTCTTTGTTTCATTTTGTTTCATTTCATTTTGTTACATAATGAACCGAAAAATCAGCATTTCATTTTTCATTTTGTGCCCATCCCTAGTCTGGAATGTCAGTCAAGACTGCAAAGCAGGGTGAGGAGAGAGGAACAAAGGTCTCCCATGCACCAGCTAGTAACATTTTTAATGCCGAATGCAGGTTAGAGTTTTATTTTTCTTTATATTTACATTTTATTTAATTTGTTTCCAAAACACTTTCTTATTTTTCAAACCAATTCTAGTTATGGGGCAGCTAGTCAAGTGTCTATAGGGCTACAAGTTTTAGCACATTTTATGTGCACATTATGTGGTCTATGGGGGCCCAGAACCCGAGTTCCCATTTTTTTATGGGGAAACTTGCTTTTATATACCAGTGCGTTGGTTTACAAGCATGTTTCCGGAATGGATTATGCTTGTAAACCAAGGTTTTACTATATTACATTCCATATTTCCCACATAATGTGTCGTATGTAAAGTGTAACTTCTCAGTTCCTGCACTCTGCTCTGCATTTCAGTGTAACTCCTTTGAAGTCAATATTTTTCTGCAGGTATGGCCTTCATGGAATGAGCTACAGCCAGATATTTTATTCCTGGCTTTTGTAATTTTTAGACAACAATTTTGCATGTATGTCTTTGAATTCGTTGCCTTGTTCCCTGCCACCACCCCACAAGTTGTTAGAAATGATCTTGGATTTCATTGTCTCCAATATATCTTTACAAATCTCCTTCAGATCACTTTGAAGGTCCTTTCTCATCCTGTCAGAGAATATATATAGCTATTTTAGTCCCCTCTTTGTAATACAAATCTTTGAAGCTTGATATCATTTTGATCGCAGTAGGATGTACAGAATCAAAAGAAATTATGCTATTTCCACGGCATGTGGCCTAGTATTGGTAAAGTACTGCAGGCAAGGACTAACCAGTCACTTAGGGACGATATGGGTGCTTTGCCTGATTTCCATTGTGCTTTCCTCTTAAGGAACTGTAGTATTACTTGTTACAGTCCTCTCTCACAATCCTTTCTTAAACTGTGGTTGCAAATCGTGGGCACAAAAGTCAACTGAAGCAGACATGCTCAAACAGATGGCAACAACATTGAAGCTGATTATCATCTCAAAGGCAACAAAGCATAGCCTGCATGGATGCTGCTCTTGTTTTCTATTTTCATGGTCAAATTTATATCACACTTTTCAACTAGATCACCCAAAGCTGACAATGATACTGAAGAATTACCAACCGGTACTGAAAATCCCATTTTTAGGGAAAGTCCCATTTTTAGGGAAAGTCCAGGTTGTGGCCTTGCAGCTCCAGAGGTTTTTGGATGAGATCAACTACTTGGGTCCATTTCAGTCTGGCGTCAGGCCTGGCTATGGGACTGAGATGGTACTGGCTGAATTGGTAGATGACTTATTCAAAGAAATGGATAGGGGATCTGTGTCCCTTTTGGTTTTACTACCCCTCTCAGCTGCTTTTGACACTATAGACCAGTAATAGCAAACCTTTTAGAGACTGTGATTCAAAACCCATTTTTTTTTGCCAAGTGCCAATACAGCAATTTAACCTGAATACAGGTGGCTGTGAAGGGGCAATGTTAGGTGCCAAGTACCACCTTTGGCACCCGTGCCATAGGTTCACCAACAATGAAGTGATGGCAAACCTTTTAGAGATCGATTGACCGAACTGTGATTCATGACCCACTAATTTTTTTGCAAAGTGCCAATGCACCAATTTAAGCTGCATACAGGTAGCTGTGAGGGGGCAATGTCGAGTGCCCACAAAAAAGGCTCTGAGTGCCATCTTTGGCACCTGTGCCATAGGTTCGCCAACACAGCTATAGACCATGGCATCCTCCTGACTCATCTCTCTGAAATGGAAATTGGGGGTACTGCATTAAAGTGGCTCCAGTCCTTCCTGCAGGAAAGAATGCTCAAATACAGAGATGAGCACCACCCCTAGAGTCGGACACGACTAGCACGCATGTGAGGGGGGAACCTTTACCTTTACCTGTTCTGTCTCCTATATTATTTAATTTATATGAAACCACTGGGGGAGATTTTCAGATCTTTTGGGATTCAGTGCCACCAGTATGCCGATGATACCCAGCTCTACCTCTTATCACCTCCGGATTCTAAGGGAGCTACTATCTCAACTTTACATTCGTGTTTAGCTGCAGGAATGAACTGGATGAAGATGAACAAAATGAAACTAAACCCGACAAGACAGAGCTGCTCCTAGTCAGTCAAAAGGGAGAACAAGGCATAAGAATGTAACCTGTACTGAATGGGATCACCCTTCAATTGAAAAAAAAAAAGGTACACAGCTTGGGGGTGCTTTTGGACTCATTTTTGAGCTTGGATGCCCAGGTCACGGCTGTGGCCAGGAGCACATTTGCACAATCAAGGCTAGTACACCAGTAACACCCATTTCTTGAGAAACCAGCGCTTGTCAGGGTGATATATGCTGTGGTTACATCCCGGCTAGACTGCTGTAATGTGCTCTATGTGGGGCTACTGATGAAAAGCCTCAGGAAACTTCAATGGGTCCAAAATGCAGCAGCCAGACTTCTGACTGGGGTGGGGTACAGAGATCATATTACACCCCTATTGAAAACAGCTTCACTGGCTGCCAATCAGCTATTGGGCACAATTCAAGGTGCTGACCTTGATTTGTATGACCTGGGTCCTAACTACCTCAAAGATCAAATCTGACAGTATGAACCGACTCAGATATTAGGGTCATTAGGAGAGGCCCTTCTCTCCATCCCACTACCCTCACAGATACATCTCGTGGGAACCCATGAAAGGGCCTTCTCGGCTGCTGCACCCAGACTCTGGAACTCCCTCCCACTAGAGGCCAGAACTGCCTCATCTCTGTTGTCTTTCCGTAAACAGGCAAAGGCCTTTCTCTTCAGGCAAGCTTTCCCTGTTATGTGAGTTTTATATGAATCTACAGGATCACGTAGACTTTGAGTTTATAACTACTTATAACCTTATGGGTTTACATTAACACTATGATTTCAATGTTAGTTTCCATCACTCATAACTTTACATGGAACTTTATTCCCTTTTAACTGCTCATGTTCTCTTGTAGTTTTAATGTAATGTTGTCTATTA
The DNA here is from genome assembly GCA_023846285.1 of Phrynocephalus versicolor. Taxonomy (NCBI): domain Eukaryota; kingdom Metazoa; phylum Chordata; class Lepidosauria; order Squamata; family Agamidae; genus Phrynocephalus; species Phrynocephalus versicolor. The sequence goes on from JAHTLZ010000016.1 coordinate 2,639,410, forward strand.
ATGCTGTAAGATGTCCCTCAATTCCTGTTCTCAACACTTGACTGTATTATACTATAAATTATCCCTCCTTCTGTAAGCCACCTGGGGTCCTTTTTTCAAGGAGAAAGTTGGGGTAAAAATTATATTCAAATAAAATAAAATAAAATAAAATAAAATAAATAGTGTGTACTTTATCTTTAGCTCTAGGCAGGGTTAGGTATCATCATCATCATCATCATCATCATCATCATCATCATCATCATCATCATCATCATCATCATCATCATCATCATCATCATCATCACCACCACCACCAGAGAGCAGACAAGATAACTATGCTGGATTTTGTATTAAAAATCACTAGTCGAATGATTCCCAAGCATTCAGGCCTACGTGATGTATTGGCGAATTATGCAAGCAGATCCCAATAAGGTGGCCTTCTGCAGCCGACTGATGGTGACTTTGTCAACTCCAATTTCTTGTAAATACTTGCTTAGCTCTTCAGGTATCACACCAGCGTGTCAATTGCCACTGGGACCACCTGTACCGATTTATGCCAGAGTCTCTGAAGTTCAATTTTCAGATCGTGATAACGGGTAATTTTTTTCAAGTTGTTTCTAGGTGACTCTACTATCACCAATAGAGATGGGCACGACCAGAAAAAATTATGTTTCGAGTTGTCGTTTGTCGGGACGGGCCCGTTTTGCGTCGTTTCCATTTGTCGTGAAATTTTTCAAAAATTTGTCATTTCCGTTTGTCGTCTGTCGTTTGTACAGTGGTTAAGGGGGAGGGGTGGGCCCTGGGGGGCACCTCTGTGGGTGCCTCTGAGTTGACCCAGAAGGGAAGGGAAGCGTAACGCGTAGCCGCCACGTACCAATTATGTTGGGTTGTTAGTGTGACAGGAAACCTCGTCGGCACTTCGCTGTCTCACTAAGAACATTATGTTAGCCAATAGCCATATTAGCCAGGTTGGGGGTTAGTGTGTCAAAGGCACCTCGTCAGCGCTTCTCTGACTCACTAAGAAGGAAAGCATACTAGCGTACTGGCATACAGGTTACGCTTAGGGAGGGAAGTGGGTCTGGAGTTGGAGGCACCTCTCGATGCACCACTCTGACCCACTAAGAAGGGAAGTGTACTTGCGTACGAATCTGGCTTAGGGTTGGGTTAGGGTAAGGGCTAGGCTTAGGGTAACGGTTAAGGTTAGGGTGGGCTAGTGGGCTGCACCTCTGGGTGCCTCTGACCCACTAAGAAGACAGTGTACTGGCATATGGGTTAGGGTTAGGCTTAGGTTTAGGCTTAGGCTTAGGCTTAGGGTTGGTGGGCTTTTTATGCCGTCTCTGGCACATCCAGAAGTCTCAGCAAAACCTGGCCATGCGATTGGTGGAATGGCTCCAAAAATTTGCATGGTCCCATCCCATGGCCAGCCCATCATTGCGCGTGCGCAGGTGTAAAAAAATAAAAATAAAAATAAAATAAAATAAAATCAATGGAGATGTTTTGTTGCAAGAAAAACTCACTGGTGCTACTATAAACATTCAGGCATTTTAAATACCTAATTTTCAAATGTTTCTGTGGTGCTTTGGTGGGTTTTTGGACCACGATTTTTTAAAAAAATTGTGGTTGCCATTTTGGATCCCCCCCACCACATGGCAAATGGAGACGACGAGGATGCCCCCCCTAGCCTGGTACCAGCAGCCCAGGACAGGAGAGGGGGGGGAAGGCCGGGGATCCCCCCCCCCCAGAAACCATCCCTCTCTGGTAGGTGCCCTCACTGAGGCAGGCATATTTCCACCTGCTTTTATGGCTGGGAATCGTTTTTTTTTTTAAAATTATTTATTTTTAAAACTTTTTTTCTGTGCTGCTTGGCATCGCGCGATCGCCGCAATGCCATGAACGACAACGACAATTTATCTTTATCGGGTCAGGTTCGAGCTGGAGTGGTGTAATTCTTGTTACCGTTCCTCGTTACGTAACGGAAACGACGAACGGAAACGGAAATGAGGATTTCGCCGAGTCGTGCCCATGTCTAATCACCAAGTACAGCAACATCAATGATCCACACTTTTTTCTTCTCCACAATAACAATATGCTCCAAAACCCTGTCTGTCTGTATTCAGAAGCCCCAAAGTAATTTTGCATGCTCATTTTCAGTTACTTTTTCAGGCTTATGATCCCACCAGTTCTTTGCTAATGGCAGATGATAGTTCTGACACAAATCCCAGTGCACCATTTTAATAGCAACTACATTATGACACTGTGATCAGTCTGAGCAATTTTCTTGCAACAACTCAATATATGGTTGATAGTTTCATCTGCCTCTTTACAGAATCTACATATGGGATACTCAGCTGATTTTTCTATTCTAGCTTTAACTGCATTTGTTCTATTACAGTAGCTTGTTCTTGAGCTGCAAAAATCGGGGCTTCTGTCTCTTTTTTCAGTGTTCCATTGGTGAGCCACAACCAGATCTTTTCCTCATCTAATTTTTCTTTGATTGTTTTCGAGGAACTGCCCATATTATTATTTTTATAATTATTGGACTGGAGGGGAATGCTGAAGTTGTAGTTGAAAAGATAACATTTACAAGCTCTGGTTCTAAAAGTCCCAAGAGCCCATCTTGGGGTGGGAGGGACTTGCCAGGGAAGGAGGAGACCAAAAAAACAACAAAACCAATTTCAAGGAATATGCTTTTGATTTTTGATATTAGACATGATGTAGTGATCCCTGAGCACATCCGATCTCGAGTGATCTTGGAAGCTAAGCAGGGTTGGGCCTGGGTATTACTTGGATGGACGACCACCAGGGAATACCAGGTGCTGTAGGCACCTGGCGTAGGGCCTGGCAAACTACTCCAGTATTCCTGCCAACAAAACTCCATGGACATGGGGTCATGAAGAATCAGTCATGATTGTAATGGCACAATAACAAGAAAATGATCCATCATTGCTCCAGTTGCCAGCAAGATCAGAGAAGCCAGTTTTTAAAGCTTTTAAACGTGTGGATTTTAACCTTTCTTTCTTTCTTTCTTTCTTTCTTTCTTTCTTTCTTTCTTTCTTTCTTTCTTTCTTTCTTTCTTTCTTTCTTTCTTTCTTTCTTTCTTTCTTTCTTTCTTTCTTTCTTTCTTTTATGTATTTACTTATTTAATTAATTTATACAGGAACTTGGGACAGGAACAGGGGGCCTGTTGACCAATTCCTGAGGGAAGTTGTCCTGCTCCACTGTGTGGTACAGTTCTTCATCGTCACATTGATGGTATATATCCTCTTTGAGCTCCGGCACATCTGCGCTAACACCTAGAGGACAAATTCAAACTTAGAAGCACAGCTGTGCAGATCTAGGCAGTCGCGTCCATTTGACTTTTACTTAGCAGAAAAAGCAGATTTAACTGGTACGTTAAACACATAATGTTTAATAATGCATGAACTATGAAACATCGTGGGACTGCAGTATATGAAAAAAGGCCCCCTGTGGTAAGGGGGGAAAGTCCTGTTTCAAGCCTCCCATACATACCCCAGGACTGGAGCTGTCCCGAACAGGCCTGTGAGGGCCTTCCTGGACCTTCAGGAGGCCCCAAAAGGGCCTCCCTGCAAACCAAAAGTGGTTTCCAGATCGCTGAAAATCATTTCTGAGGCCTCCAAGAGCCTTTCTAGGCCTGTCGGAAGCCTCAGAAATAATTTCCGGTCTACCAGAAGTCACTTCTGGTGTGTGTGTGTGTGTGTGTGTGTGTGTGTGTGTGTGTGTGTGTGTG
>JAHTLZ010000016.1:2655137-2666596 GCA_023846285.1 Phrynocephalus versicolor
GTGACCTGATTGAAGTTTATAAAATCATTCACGGTGTAGACAAAGTAGACAAGGAAAAACTGTTTTCCTATCGTACAACACTAGAACTCGGTGGCACTCCATGAAACTTTTGGGTGCTAGGTCTCAAACAAATAAGAGAAAATACTTTTTCACCCAGAGGATCACTGGTCTCTGGATCTCCCTGCCAGAAGAAGTGGTGACAGCTGTCAGCCTTGACAGCTTTAAGAAATGATTAGACAAGTTCATGGAAAACAAGGGTAGCATTGGCTATCATTATGGATGCCTAAGGACAACCTACAGGTTGGAGAGAAAAGCAGGCCATCTCTCAATGCCATTTTTCAGGGAATCATAAGCAGGTGAAGACATCTGCTTGGGAATACCCTGAAGCAACTGGTGAGCTGCTGTGTGGACTGGATGGACTGTGGCCTGTTTCAGCAAGGCTGTCCTTATGTCCTTATGTTCTTATTAGACTTGCCACTTCTCTTTTTCTGATAAGATCTTATTATGAGTTACAAAGCTGGCAGCTAGACCATGGTTTGTTCCATGCTCTGAATAATTTTGCCTACTCCGTTTGATTGGTGTGGATCAGCAAGAATTTCATTTCATTTCATTTATATTAAGAATTTACCCAAATCTACAAATGCCTTCACATTTGTGTGTGTGTGTGGGGGGGGGTAGTGGTTGAAAAGAACTTGTGATTCTAAACGTCTGAATACAATGGAATCATGCAACTGACTGATGCTTTCATCCCTAGGGGTTTAGTTAGAATGGGAACCTTTGGTATGAGCATATCCAATCCATCAGAGGTTACAATTTAACCTGGCTTTTCCAATGCATACCATTTTATGCACGTACAAGAAAAAAAGCACCAGCAGATGGCTCCCACAGTCTTGGATTGCTCAGGCTGCAGTTCAGTAAAGCTGCTATAGCATTGCTTTTTTTTTTTTTTTGGGTGAATGGGTTTAATTTGATTGCACCAATGACAGAAATAAACTTTATGCAGACATGCTGAAATGGGACACTTTAATTCATTGTGCCACTCTCAGTGGGGGCTGTCTGTCTCTCACACTGACCTTGATGGCTTCTCGATAAATGTACAAAAGAAGCCATCATGCCCCCCTCCGCCTCCCACTCTAATATGGATAAGCCTTCAGGGCTCTTACTTGCTGCAGACGTCTCTAGCCGTGGAGTCCATGAAAACAGCAGCTTCCTCCACTGGTTGCATATGAGGAAGTAATATGTTGTGGGGTGTCAAGTGAATCATGAAGCTCCAAAAGCAGCTAGAGTTATGTGCTGTCCTGGGAAATGTGGAAATCTCTAAACTTGGAAGTGGGTCATGGAACATATGCTTGCACTGAAATTAACAAAAAACACCATACAGGCAGTTTTATTTTCTAAATTCGGATATGAACATCTCTCTCTCTCTCTCTCTCTCTCTCTCTCTCTCTCTCTCTCTCTGTGTGTGTGTGTGTGTGTGTGTGTGTGTGTGTGTGTGTGTGTGAAAGAGAGCAGCAACTTAGACAGTGTACTGAAGACCAAATGCTCATTTCAGTGGAGCACAGGGAATTGTTAAGTATTGTTGCTAATCAAATTTCAATTATATTACCTCTTAGACTGTATTCTGGATTGTAACTCCAGGATAAATGCTTATCGGATGGGGAAGAATAAGGCAGGCAAATACAAAAGTGCAACAATATTATGACTCAGAATGAGTTCTGAATAACTCCAAGTAACTGGAACGGGAGACCCATTAGAAAAAATAAATAAATCCACTCACAACTCTACTTCCTTTCACTTGTAAATGCTTCCCCAAAGATGCCGGTGAACTGTGAGTGTCCCCAAAATCTCACTCCTAGTAACCAGCTTGTATACTATCATAAAAGGTTAGCTTTTAGGGGAAAATACAAAAACCAATACAACCCCCTTGACTGTGCTTCTGTATCCCTGATTCAAAACATTGAGAAATGGCCCTACAAAGGAGCCTCGTGGCACAGTGGTTAAATGCCTGTACTGCAGGTAAAACTGTGCTCATGACCTGGGGTTCAATCCCAGGTAGCAGGCTCAGGGTTCACTCAGCCTTCCATCCTTCCGAGGTCAGTAAAATGAGTACCCAGCTTGCTGGTGGGGAGGGGGGGCAATGTGTATCCTGCATTCTGCAATTAAAACTGTAAACCGCCCAGAGACTACTTGAAGTGGTATGGGGCGGTATATAAGCAGAACAATTTGTTTCATATTACTGCACAAAATCATATGCATGTTGACAGCAGGAAAAAGGACACCAGGCTTTACATAGCAAAGGGCAGCCTGCATGATGACAACACCAATGGCAGTAGTCAAGATGGGCCACAGGATACCCGATACAGAACTCTGCCTAATCTGTATATCAATTTATATAATGTCCCTACAGTACTGAAAGCCTATCAAGTTCTCTGAGAGACAGGCAGCCCTCTTAGTTGGCAAATGTTGAGTAGTAGCAAGAATGTGACAGAGTTGTACCTTCCACACAGCCTGCTCTTTACAATCTAAGATAGCCTGCTGCTTTTAGGCACATAGGAGGATGCTGATGATTTTCTCATATGCTGAAATATGATTCAAGTCCAGGTCTAATGTAGGATTAACTACACATGGACACATTGGTGGCTTGAAGTAGGCCGAGTCCTGTGCAGCAGCTCCTTCTGCTAGCCTGGGCTCAAGGCTTTATTTGTTACCATGACCAAGCATCACAAGGGGTGGAGACAGGCCTACGTGCAGGGGTCAGGTAAGCTGGTGAATTCCTGAGAAGCCTTATCTAGAGTAGCAGCTGTGTCCTGCAACCCCCTCTCACAGGCTTCATGGCTGATGTGGGGGGAGAGATACAGACCAAGATGGCTTCCTGAGTATATGGGCTATGGAATTAATTTCCCTCCGTCCGGGGCCTCCCCACTCAGACAAAGAGGTTTAATGATTCCCAAATGCCTTACCCATGCAGGCAACTGGGTACTGTCCTCCACCCCAAGGGGACATCTCTATAGTCCAATATTTATTTATTTATTTGTAGAGATGGGCACGAATAAAAAAAAAATGGCATTTCATTTGTTGTTTGTCGTTTGTCGGGTCCATTTCGGTTCATTTCCATTTTTCGTGAATTTTTGCAAAAAATTCATTTTCGTTTTCATTTGTTTCGTTACCATTTTGTTACCATTTATTTAAATTTTTGTGATTTTTTAAGGATTTTAAGCAATTCACTCATATTGCAGTAACGGAAACGAAACACACGACAAAATTTCCGATGTTTCTGTTCGTTTCGTTTCATTTTAGAGACAAAATTCATTTGTCATTTTGTTACGTAACAAAACAAAAAAACAAAAACGGAAATGAAAAATTGTTTGTTTCGTGCCCATCTCTATTTATTTGACATAAAAGCCACTCTGGGCAGTTGACAGAATTTTAAGGCAAATAATGAAACATAATAAACATAAAACAAAAATAATATAACATAATTAAAATCAAAATCAACATCAGAATCAGCAAGTTCTTATCAACTGCACAAAACTACCCCTGACACAAAATCCTTCTCCATTTCTAGTGATGACTGAAAACATCAGTGAAAGAATCCTGGTTCAGTCTGAAAAAGACAATTTTTGCACATAATCTGAGATTTGCTTTCCACCATGGCTGTTTGACTAGACTCCAGATACGGTAGTCTAAGGCAGTGGTTCTTGACTTCGGGACTATATACTGCCCCAAAGTTCTATAGCACTCTTTGACTGGCTTACAACAGCATTAAGCAAACAACTTGCCCACAGTGAGCTTGATACTCATTTTACTGACCTTAGAAGGATGGAAGGCAGAGACAACCTTAAGCCACCTATCAGAATCCATCAGTCATGAGCAGGTCCTTGACTACAGTACTATAGTTTAAGCATCACATCATGATACTCTTGGACTATAGATGTGTTGGACTGCAGTACCTATTAATAGGATGATGTGATTTGATTTTCTAACTTGGAAGCCAATGGGTGAGAAGTAGTAGAGTCTGTTTTAAATGGTTCTAAAATAAGTCCTTTACATATATCTGATATTCGGGACATGGCAGTGATGGAATCCACTGAGTCATTACAAAAAGGTAAAATGAAGTGGGGTGGTGTCCAAAGGTATACACTCATAGAGGTGTAAAGTTGTAAGGAAGTCCATGAGTTATATCTTCCAAATTTCTGCAAGTACTTGGCTAGATGACCATCTAACCTTTTTCGCTTGAAAAACACAACAAAGGAGAGCTTACTGTTTTCTTAGGCAGTCAATTCAACTGTCAAATACCTCTTATCATCAAGCAGGTATCTGGTACCATCAAATGTTCAACTGAAATCATCTTCTCCATAACTGAGTTGATTGGTTTGGTTCCTAACCCATGGAGCAGCAGAAAACAAATTTGCTTTAGCTACTACCTGACAGTCCTTCAAATAACAGAAGACTGAAACTGTACTACTTCTCAACATTTTCATCCACGGGCTAAAATAGTATCCTACTCCCTCAATTGTTCCTCACAGCGTTTGGTTTCCATTGCCTTTACTGCCCCCTTCCAGATATGTTTTCAATGTCATTCTTAAACTCTAGTGGCAGAAGTGGAGATAGTTGTCCAAATGAATTTGAACCAAAACAGAATAGATAGGTCCAGCTGCTTCCTTTAAAGTGGACTTTATATATATGTTGACACAGCCTAGAACTGAGACAGCATTAACACCAAACATCTGGTTGTTGTTGTTGTTGTTGTTGTTGTTGTTGTTGTTGTTAATACTATTGATGCCTGTTTAACTCATGTCTGCACTTTAAACTAGAAGCTGCATCTAGGTATCAAATACTAGGCTTAACAGGCAGGGCATCCTACCTGAATCCAACCAAGATCTCAATTATTGTTCCTTATAGTCAATGTGTATTTCCACAACTAAGAGAGGAATCGGTCCAACCCTAGTCAAATCATGCCAAAATGTTTGTTTCTGGGATGCTGTTATGCATCACAGTCATAGGGATGTGTGTAGCAGGCCATGAGTGACTGCATTAACACAGCCTGCATTAACACAGGTCTTGAAGCTTCTTTGGAAAAACTAGGAAACCAATACTATGTAATGGATATCCAGTACAATGTGTAGAGAAGGAAAGGCAGAGTAGGAAGGGTTACTTTTTGGGACTACGTATCCCAGAATCCATCAGCATTGGACATGCTACCTGGAGGCTTCTGAGAGTTGCCTTCCAAAAAGGTTCCGAGTTCTGATGAAAGAATACAACGTATTTTGAATCAGAGCTTCTCCAACTGGATAAAGTTGTAGCTGTTGAACCAGAGATTTGGGAGTTCAGTTCTCCACAGTGCCTTCTTGACAGGGGCTGGAATTGATGAAAAATAGGGTGCCTTCCAGCCCTGAAGTTCCAAGATCACAATGAAATAACATGTCTAGGGAAGTATTCGTGGGTCCAAAACAACTAGGGATGATATTTTTTTTTTTTTAGAATTAAACTGCTTCCCCTTCCAATTATGGCAGGAGAAAGCTCTCAAACTGCTAGGAGGGAGAGCAACCCCTTATGCAGTCCCTGGGTTAGGTCATTTAGCAAGGCTGCCAAAGCAGTCTCTGCCCCATAAAGCAAACACAAAGCAAAGTAAAGCAAAGCATGCAGCTTATATACTGCCCCATAGTTCTTAAAGCATTCTCTGGGAGGTTTATAATTTAATTATGCAGGCTTAACCCTCCCACTGCTCCAGCGAGCTGGGTACTCATTTTATTGATCTTGAAAGGCTGGAAGGCTAAGCCAACCATGAGCCTGCTACCTCGGATTGAATCCTTGGTCATGAGCACAGTTTTGTCTATAGTACAGGAGTTTAACCACTGCACCACAAGACTCCATGACCCAGTCAAAAGCGTGATTGAAAAAGGTCCAGACAACCAGTGTCATCTAGCAGTAGGGATGGGCATAAAATGATTTTTTTAAATTTTGTTTTTCATTTTTCATATCATTTCCCAATGAAATGAAAAATGAAGTGCCTTAAAAATGAAACAAAACAAAATGGAAATTTTCATTTTGTTCCATTTCATTTTTCATTTTTTAAAATGTTTATTAATTATTTTGACAAGTGCTGATTTCAGTGCTTGTCAAAAGAAATAATAAAAATAAGCACCGATCAGTTGGCAGGGCCCTTAGTGGCCAGCAGCGCCCCAACTAGTTGTCAAATATAGATAGATAGATAGATAGATAGATAGATAGATAGATAGATAGATAGATAGATGATAGATAGATAGATAGATAGATAGATAGATATAAACGAAACAAAAATGATTTTTAAAAAAAAATTCAAATGAAATGAAACAAAATGCCATTTTTGCATTTTGTGCTCATCTCTATCCAGCAGCGCCTGGAGTTGCAGGACACCAGCTTCTCGATTGTCTTATCCAAGAATGATAACTATGAGACTGGCCTGTAAAAGCAAAAAGCAAAATGTTCTGCTTATATACAACCCCATAGTGCTTCAAGTACCCTCTGGGCCGTTTACAATTTGCTTATGCAGGCTACACATTGTCCCCCCGCCCACAGCAAGGTGGGTACTCATTTTACCAACCTCGGAAGGATGGAAGGCTTGAGCCTGCTACCTGGGATTGAACCCCAGGTCTTGAGCACAGTTTTAGCTGCAGTACAGGCATTTAGCCACTGCACAATTTAATGACAGACTCTTCCTTTAGGGAAGCATTTATCACCTTCCTAATCCACAGAATCCATCCCACATTAGCAGACTGGATTATCCAGGATGGGCAAGGGCCAGTAGAGTAGGTTGTGGCCATCACTTTGTCCACATTCTCAAGATCTACTTATAAAATAGATCCTCAAGATCTATTTGTAAAAAAACCAATACAAATAAAAGTATAAGAAAATGAAACCCATCGTACACGTAAGTGGAAAAACTGTATTTCTAGCATGAGAAGGATTTACGACTCTATCACAAAACTAACAGAAATCAGACCTTATTTTCAACAAAAGTTGGGTGCTCTATGTGTACAACCTAGTGGTGGTCTTTTTTCCAATACGAGTGTCACTTCTAGTTGTCAAATTGATCCCGCTAATGCAGAGGACTGTGATACATGAGAGCAACACACTGTAAATCAATAATTTCCACAGAAATGAAAACATCAACCTTTCAAAGCCTTCTTTTAATGATTCCCTTGGTAAGAGAATAAACTTGCAGGCAATGCATTATGTGTTTGCCACATTGCCTTCTACATGTGCTCTCAAAGACAAGGTCATTGGAATGGAAGTGATCAAAGGAATTGTTAGCTCCAAACCTGTGTGTCATGTTGCAATTTCAAATCTCTATCACCTCTTTATATATACAGGGAAAGCTGCAACATCTTCCTGAATAGACAGCTTATTGTGGGGATTATTGAGGAGCTGAATTGGCTCACAGCTGTTTCTTTGCTTTTCTGTTCTACCTTTGTGAGACATGGCTGCAGTCAGGATGAAACCCATTGATACTGTTCCTTTTGCAGCTGGCCTACTTGCTTACTCTGAAATGGAATCTGCTTCAGAGCTTGGAAATGTTACTTTTCATAAGAGCATCAGAAACTTACTGCATGGAGAATCCTGGGTCTTTAAAGGTGTCTTTTCAGGTCTGGTCTGTTTTACTTCAGTGGGACACACCACCATGCAAGGGCATCTAGGATGGGAACCTCGGGATCCTTGGATTCATTGAAGACAGTTGGATGCATTTTCATACATCTTCAAGTATTCTGCAAACAAAACGATCACCTTGCACCCAGTTCCTTTTTTGGGGGGTGGGCGGGAGAACTATCCCAACAACTATGGAACAATCATCCAAAGAGGCCTGCATATTTCAGTGTTAGTTCAGGAAGTTCAAAGAATTTCTGCAGATTCTAAAGCAAGCTGAACTGATCCACATCTTCTGGACTAAAATGGGGATTAAAAGAAAATTATCCCTAAGATCTGACATGCTTCCAAATTTGGAGACAGAATTGTTGCATCAGATACATCCCCAAATGCACCTGAAGTTTAAGTAACTTAAAATGTCCACATTTGATAAAACACCTTTACAAATATCCATTTTTGTGAAAAAAATGTGTTCAGAATATGCGTGGAAATAAATATGCATGTGCAATGTGTTTTGAAGACTGTGATGCCAAAATAACAGAAGATTTTTATGAATTGGCACAGATGAATCCTACACTGTCCCCGATAGATACTTGGTCTTTCCATACCTAGTTTCTGCTCATTGGAGAAATTTTGAAATGAGGCAGTTCGGGTCTGTTGAATGATATAGAACCTACTTTTAATCTTTATTGTGGTTTCCTTTCCATCTTTTAAAAAAAGATCGGTAGTTGTACTTTTGATTATTGTGTTATTGTTTTATGTCATCCTTGTGCACATTCTTGGAGCACTGTGATACAGCATGTTAAATCTTCTTGTTGGCATAATTATTTCACATCCATTTTCTCTTTTTGTAGGAGCTGCAGAAATATTGGTATCAGTCTCATTCTGCATAAGCTATCAATCTCTGATGATGAGCAGCTCATATCTTTTGCTTGGCAACACAGAAAAATAGAATGGGGCGGTAAAATAAAAACCAATCAGGTCTTAATTCTTGAGACCACACAAACCCTATTCAGATGTGATTCATTTCAGTTTAAGTAAACATGTTGGTCTGATTTTTCTCTGCGTATATGTTGAAGACATCTCTGTAATGCCATTACACTGTCCATGTGATGACAAACCCTTGAAGAACACATGGAAAAACATTGGCAAGGATATGTGATTCTTATGTGCACATAAAGGCCAAATAACTGTCTGGATAGCTCCTTTTGGGCCTGACAATGGGAGAAAAGCCTGTCTTAGGCACGCTACAGTCCCTTAATACCCACAGAAAAAGGAAATGGTAAACCACTTCTGAGTATTGTATGCCTAGAAAACCTTGAACAGGATTGCTGCAAGTGAGAACTGATTTGGGGGCACATGAAATGGGGTTAAATGTGAAGCAATATCATGGGATTAAGATGTGATGTAATCAAAAAGCAACCCCAGCCGTTCAGCAAATGATCTTACTAGGAAGGAGAGGGAAGGAACAAGTGAATTAAGAAACATTAAAGGTGTTGGCCTCCCCCCCCCCCCAGGAACATGAAGGGAAGTGACAACTTCTGAAATCACTCATGGACAAACTTCAAATAGCAGCAGTGAAATAATCTGCAGCACAGGTACTTCCTTTCCCTTAAATTAAAAGGAAACTTGTTTAGAAGCTAAAGTAAAATCTAATGCAAAAGAAATCAGAAGATTTAATCCTAAAGCTCACAACCAAGTCAAAATGTCAAAGTCCTTGGGGGGGGGGAGGGAGTGTATACAATGGATTAGAAATCCTTTTGAGATTATGAGTGTGTGTTGCGTCGTTGCAGTCGTGACCGACCCTTCGTGACCCCATGTCCATGGAGTTTTCTTGGCAGGAATACTGTAGTGCCTTGCCAGTTCCTACTCCAGGCGCCTACAGCACCTGGTATTCCCTGGTGGTCTCCCATCCAAGTACTAACCAGGGCCGACCCTGTTTAGCTTCCGAAATCTGGCGAGATCGGATGTGCTTAGGGCATCTAGGCAGCTTTTTGAGATTATACAATCCCTCAAAGGCTGTTGCATATATCACTGGCCAAATGCTAATCAGGATGCCCATCATATAGCGGAATGTGTATGGAAATGGATAGAGAAAGAGAGATTGCAGCTGAGAGAAATGAAGAGATATCAGTGCTACCTTCCAGCTAGACAGTCCTTGTCTTTATTATGTGATTATCACAGAATAACTAGTGGGGTTATTTATCTCATGCTTGAGGTCAGTTCATCCCAGGACTCATACACGAAGGACCTCTGTTTATATGTTTCCTGATTTCACTCACCCATGCAGATCTGTCTCTAGGATAAGATTGTAACCCAGGGGACCAAAATTTGGAGGGAACAAAATTTGCCTCTGGAAGGGCATGAAGATATTTTACCCTGACTATATATGGAGGCCTAGTGCCTTCAGGTACTCCTTTCAAGGCAGAAGGAAACACAAAATGGCTGCCAGATGCTCAGGCTAAGACATTCTACCACATCGTCCTTCCTGTGTACACCAGACATACATGACTCAGGCTTTAAAAAATGGGCAGCAAAATGCCCAAACTCCAGAACTGATAATTATAGCTATCTACCCAATAATAATTCATGCAATTGGGTTTCCATACAAGGACGGCATCTGTGGGCTGATCAGTACTTCATTTTTTTCCTTTTTGTTTTTAAGAATCCTTCAGAATCTCTTTTCCAGCAATTTAGAAGCTTAGGTTGCAGCACTGTGTTTGGGATCAGGCCAGCTGAACCTAATAGGGTTTAGCTCTGTCTAGACAGATATAGGATTGCACCATTACTGTCAAACTCAATTTAAAACCCAGTGGAAGTTTCTAAATTTTATTTTCTAAATGATCAAAGTCCATTACAAGACAGTTTGCAGGAAGGAAAAAAGCCACTGATGCAATGTCATAAGCATCTCACTTAAAAAAAAAACCAACCTGATTTAGCAGCAATGCAAAAGGGAAGCTGAGGATTCTTCCCTTCTCACCTGTTTTGCCTAGCTGGATATACATACTGAGTAGAGATGGGCACGACTAGGGAAAATGACGTTTTCGAGTTGTCGTGTGTCGGAGGCAGCCCGCTTTGGCTCGTTTCCGTTTTTCGCGAAAATTCGCAAAAATTAGTCGGTTCATTTTTTCATTTTTTGTTGTCGTTAGTACTGGTTTTTGGGGGTAGTGGGCTCCTGGAGGCAGCTGCAGGAGTCAGCCAGAGCCACAAGTGGCGGACTGGCAGACTCTTTGCACCCGCTGCATCTCACGTACTTGCATGTAGTGCAATGCAAGTAGATCTGGCTTAGGGTTAAGATGGGTTAGCGCAAGGGCTAGGGTTAGGCTAGTTACGGGTGAGGTTAGGGTGAGTATTGGGGTTCACCTCTGGGTGCCTCTCTGACCCACTTAGAAGGACAGTGTACTGGCGTATGGGTTAGGCTTAGGCTTAGGCTTCGGGTTTGGGCTACGATTAGTGGGCTGTTTATGCCCAATTGGCACATCCCAGAAATCTCTGTGGTCAACCTGGCCAAGTGGCCATGCGATTGGTGGAAAATTTGCATGGTCCACTCCCATGGGCGAGCCCATCATTGCGAATGTGCAGGTGTAAAAAAATAAAATAAAATAAAATAAAATAAAATAAAATAAAATAAAATAAAATAAATAAAATCAATGGAGACTTTTTTTTTGCAAGAAAAACCCACTGCTGCTACTGTAAAAATTCAAGCATTTAAAATAGCTAATTTTCACATGTTTCTGTGGGGCTTTGGTGGAGTTTTGGGCAATGATTTAAAAAAAAATATTGCGGTCACCATTTTGGATCCCCCCGCACTGCATGGCAAATGGATGCGCCCTCCC
>JAHTLZ010000016.1:2676566-2696961 GCA_023846285.1 Phrynocephalus versicolor
ACTTGGGTTCTTTTTTTAGGATAAAATGAAATGTAGTGATATGAAAATAATAAATAAATAAATAAATAAATAAATAAATAAATAAATAAATAAATAAATAAATAAATAAATGTCTCCATGCCTACAGCAAATGGATAGGCCTGGAGGGGGAAAAATAGACCTTTCTTCCCCATATGGGGAAGAATATGTAAATATTCTTTTGCAGTTATTAGAGCTAGTATTAAATTCAATATCAAAACACTCTTGGCCAGCACAAGAGGACAATTTCCCTGGAATCAATAATTAGATCAATGTGTTTTTGGCCTTCTTCTTAACATTTTGAAAACAATTCATGTTATGGCATCTTACATACAATCAAAATATTTAGAATGTTTTTACGTGTATGATGAATTGCACATTACAGACCATGATTCTGGTTTTAGATCAGAGCAACCAGTGGAGTTCATAGCACAGAGAATGTAGCAGGACCTGCTTTTTGTAGTGTGAGGTTATATGAATGCAATTTGTTTTCCTCATACATTTTGTGTATCCTGGTGGGTGGGAACCAAGTAAAAGAATAGAGTCTAAGATCTCATGCCCTGGAAATGTTAAGCAAATATATTCTTTTCACTGACTTTTTTATTTATTCTATATGCTATCTCCATGAATTGGGCCCAGGGCCACTTGCAGTGGACAGGAGCACGTCCAATTAAGCATTAAAACACCACAAATATAAAAATCAAACACTGTATTAAAAAACACATCAATGAGCAGCCACCAAGTTAACATCCCTTTTGCCGTACTGAAAAAAAAGACTGCCCTGCTAAGAGAAAGACAACATGTGGTTGCTGAGTTGATGCACATACACACATGTCCTGTGACTCACAGCAGGGACATTTTGTTTGCTAGGGAGAAACAGACCAAAAGTTATGATTTGGCTTCTGCTAAGCAACAGAATTACAGCCATTATCTCCATGGTGCAGATCAGGAGCTTAGGTTGAAAAACAGTCACTTAGCTGTGGACACCTAACGACTTTCCATCCATATTCCTTATTTATTTATGCAGTAATGTTTTTTTTAGCCTGCTTTTAAAGGCAGGATTCTTAAGCTAAGGATTGAGGTTCTGCATGGCATACCCAAAATTCAAAGTGAGATGCTGACTTATGTTGGACCACAGGTACTTGCAGCTGAAAATCAAACTAAACATGAAAGGATATTTTCGTAGGGTAACAGAAATGGAATGCTATTCAGTAAAATGACAAGTAGCATCAAAGGACCGATCAAATTCTCTGAAGGATTATTCTTAGGTGCCATCAAGTCACATCAGAATCATGGCAACCTCATGGATAAATGACTTCGAAAACATCCTGTCCTGAACTGCCCCACTCGGCTTATAGACTCAAGGCTGTGGCTTCTTTTATGGAATCCAGGCCTCTCGTGTTTCATCATCCTCTTTTTCAATGCCTTCAAAGTCGCTGTATCTATTGTATTTCATCCATTCAGTTTGTGCTTGTTAAGACATTTCCCCAGATTCACTTCTAGGGATGGGCAGAAAATGGGAAAATTGTGTTTCATTTCGTTTCCCTGTGATTCGTATCATTTTGTTAGAAACAATTTTCTTTTAAAAATTCTATGAAATGAAACAGTAATGAAATGATTTGTTTACTCTATAAAGCTGTTTTACAGAGAAATGAATCGGTTCATTTTAAACAAAACCCCCCCACTGTTTTGTTTCATTACTAACAAAATGCTGCTTCTCTGTTTCATTTTGTTTTGTTAGCTAACAAAACGATAGAACGGTGTTTCGTTTTTCATTTGGAGCCCATCCCTACAAACCTCTCTAAAAACAGATTGAGAAAAGAAGTGGGGGAAGAATATGAAGCAGAAAGATATGTTCAAATTTAAACTTTAAAACTTAACTCCAGGAAGGAGAAAGTAATGTATGATAAAGGCTTCCTTACGATGACCAGAAAACTAGATCTGCTCAACTTAGGCTTTGTATGTAGCACTAGAAATGTATGACAAGTAATTTGGGCTCATGCTGCCTCTCCGGGAGGCAGCGGCCACTGACTTTGCTTTTTTGTTCATCTGCAGGTTGGCCCCTCCACCTATCGATCTGCCGCCCTTACTGGACTTGGACTTTCCCCCCTGGGGTTCCGCGCTGGCGCGACTGGGTTTGGCTATAGTATATGGGGTTGGGGGATGGGGGTGGGGGGGAGAAACCATCGTGAGCCCTGCGGGGGTCTGGTTGAGGATCGTGATTTTCTGTTCTATCTGTCTTCCCCCCACACCTCACCTTACCCCTATCATCAATGCCCTGTCTTACGGCTCAGATAAGATCAGCCTACCCACCCCTGAGAGGTGGTGTGTAGACCCTTCCACTGCCCCTCCCCCCTAACCTGGTATTTTTCACCTGTCCCCTGACCTATGAACTGTTTTAGCTTATTTGTTGTGTTTTGATTGTTTTGGTTTTTCTTGTTCTATTTTTAATTTAATTTGTTTTATCCTGCTGTCATTATTATTATTTGTCTGATTTGCATTGTTATTGGATTGTGTGTATTTTTCCCTCCCTCTCCCCTTGGGTCACCATGTTAGCAGGGACTCCCATACCAACTGTGTTGGGCCATGGACGATCCGCTTGGAGTCAGGGGGTTAGTCGGTTAAGAAGAACTCAGGTCAGGCAGCTGGTGCCTGTCCCATGTTCTGACCCCCCGACTCACTGTGACGTGTCCTCGAGTCATCCCACCACCGCCTCCAACCTGTCCTGTCTCCTTTTGAACGCCAGGTCGGTCCATAATAAGACCCCCATCATCTATGATACCATCATTGATGGGAAGGCCGACCTGGCCTGTATTACGGAAACCTGGGTGGGCGCCGAGGGGGGAGTCTCTCTCACCAGCTGTGCCCAGCTGGGTTTCTGGTCCAGGGTAGGTTGGAGGGCCAGAAGGGAGGGGGGTTGCCATTGTTTACAGGGAAACACTTCATGTCACCAGGGCCTCGACATTGGTTAGTCCGGGCTTAGAATGCCTCCACCTGCTGGTAGGTCAGCGAGATAGATTTGGCATTGTGCTGGGTTACTGTGCTCCCCGCCACCCAGCTCAATCCCTACCAGAGCTCTCAGAGTTCGTCGCTGTGGCACTGTTGAAGTCCCCCTGGCTTTTGGTCGTCGGGACTTTAACGTGCATGCCAGTGATGAGCTATATGGTGCAGCTCTGGAATTCATGGAGTCCATGACCTCCATGGGCCTATCTCAGCATGTTTTTTGTCCTACCCACAGCTGTGGGCATACCTTGGACCTGGTATTTACCTCCGTGTAGGGGGCTTTTAGTCTGGATGTGGGGGACATTCTTTCCTTAACTGTGTCATGGTCAGACCATCACCTGTTGTCTTTTTCCCTGTCAATCGCCGCCCCCCCCTCGCGGGGACCACCAGACCCTTGTTCGGGGCTGCCCCCGGAGGCTTCTGGACCCTTCCCGGTTCTGTGAAGCGTTCGGGGAGCTTCCTGGTGGTTTGACTGACATTTCGGCTGAGACCATAGCTGACAGATGGTTTGAGTCAGCCTCTTGTGCCATCGACCGAATCGCCCCCAAGCGCCCCCTCCGTGGCAGAGCTCGATCTTCGCCATGGTTGGAGTTACGAGCAATGAAGCGTGAGCGGAGGAGGCTGGAGAGCAGCTGGAGATGGAGCCGGACGGTTATCAATAAGACTGCTGTTGTTATCCAGTCTAGGCGCTACTCACGAGCGATCAGGGAGGGTCAAATATCCTATTACTCCCTGAGAATTGATGAGGCCTCAAACCGCCAGGCAGAACTTTTCTGCGTGGTTCAAGACCTCACCAATCCTAGTCTGGTCAGGCCTCCTCCTACTGATTTCAGTAGTGAGAATTTCGCAGTCCATTTTAGATTCAAGATAGAGGCCATCTGGGCTGGCTTTGAATCCGGTTGCACTAGCCCTCCCTCCCCACCCCCAGCTGCCTCACCCCCCGCTCTCCTCATCTGGTTGAGTTTGGTCCTGTTTCCTCTTCTGAGGCCTCCAGGGTGATTGCCCATTGCCAACCCGCGTCCACCTCCTTGAATCCTTGCCCATCCTGGCTTATAAAAACTGCCGGAGGGAGCATGCCCAAATGGGCTTCTGTCATCGCCACCGCCTCCTTCAGCGAGGGGTTTTTTCCCTCTCATCTGAAGGAGACGGTGGTAAAGCCCATTTAAAAAAAAACGGGCTTGGCATCGGACCAATTGGTGAACTATCATCTGATCGCCAATGTTCCCTTCATGGGCAAGGTCATCGAGAGGGTGGCTGTGGTTCGGATACAGTCATTCTTGGAGGAACAGCAGTGCCTTGATCCTTGCCAATCCGGTTTCAGGCCTGGCCGGGGGACCGAGACAGCTCTGGTCACGCTGCAAGATGACCTAATCCAGGTGGCCGACAGGGGTTGCTCTACCCTGTTGGTCCTCCTGGATTTGTTAGCAGCCTTTGATACCGTCGACCACGGTATCCTACTGGACCGGCTCTCTGAGGTGGGTATCGGAGGCACTGTTCGCAGTTGGCTCTGGTCCTTCTTGGAGGGTTGGCTCCACTATGTGCAGCATGGTGGAGAGTTGTCGACCCCGTGGACACTCCCTTGTAGAGTTCCGCAGGGGTCATCTCTCTCCCCCATGCTGTTCAACATCTATGTAAGGCCGCTGGCTGGGGTCATTCGGAGATTTGGAGTCTGCTGTCATCAGTATGCTGATGACGCACAGCTCTATCTCTCCTTTTCCACCTCTGCAGTGTAAGCTGTCCGGACCCTCGACCAGTGCCTGGAGGCAGTTATGGCTTGGACCAGGGCCAACAGGCTCAGGCTCAATCCCAAGAAGACTGAGGTGATGTTCTTCGGGAGTTCGTCATCTGTGTACGGAGGCCCTCTCCAGATGGCAGACAGGGTTAGGAATCTGGGCATGGTCCTGGATCCGGCGCTATCTCTGGATGCCCAGGTGGCTGCCGTGACCCGGACCGTGTTTTACCATCTCCGACAGATTGCCCAGATCCGCCCGTTCCTAGATGGTGACTCCCTGAGAACAGTGGTTCAGGCGCTGGTGATCTCGAGGCTGGACTATTGCAATGTCCTCTACATGGGGTTGACCTTGACTCTCTTCCGGCGACTGCAGCAGATACAAAATGCGGCAGCCAGACTGGTGGTGGGTGTGCATCGCTTTGACCGCATCACCCCAGTTCTGGCCCAGCTGCATTGGTTGCCCGTTGCGTCCTGGATCAGATTCAAGGTCCTGGTTTTAGTTTATAAAACCGTCCATGGCTTGGGCCCGGACTACCTCGCAGAGCGGATCGCCCAGCGATCAACCTTGGCCCAACCAGTTCGGCAGTCACAAGCGCACTCGCTTCGGGTTGCTACCCCCCGAAAGCCCAGACACACTTCAACCCCTTCTCGGGCCTTCTCGGTGGCTGCTCCCTCACTGTGGAACAGCCTCCCCAGTGAAGTGTGCTCTGCAGAGTCCCTGCTGGCCTTTCGCAGAGCGGTAAAGACCATCCTATTCTGTGAGGCCTTTGGTAACCTAGCCTAAACAGTGTGTTCCCCCCCCGCCATCTGTTGGGTTTACTCCCTCTGTTGGACCTTTTGGAATGAGATAAAGGCCTCAAGGGTGCCATATGGTTTTGTTCTTATGATAATTGTTTGTGTGTCTCCTGTATTTGTATCACTGATAGCTGTTGAATTCTCAGCTTGTAAGCCGCCCAGAGTTCCCTTGGGAAGATGGGCAGGGTATAAATCCAATAAATAAATAAATAAATAAATAAATAAATAAATAAATAAATAAATAAATAAATAAATAAATAAAATGGGAATCAGTATGCTTAGTCTGTACACTTGCCAGGCACACTACAGTTAAGTGGAGTGGTGTTGTTTTTGTTCTAGAAACTACTAATAACTTGGCAGCCAAAGCCTTCTGGCATAAAGCTAAGAGTAAGACCCCAAAAATAGCGCACTGACAATAGTCTTCATACAACGGGGACCTCACACATTCATAAACACATGAATATTGGCGTGAATATGTTGAGAGGAAAAATACTATAGAACTAAACAATAAACAATGCATCTTGGGTTTTCAGCCCTTTCTTGCCTAAAAGTAATGCGGCTATTTTAAAATATGGTGTCCATGTGCAATGTCATATAAAGAGGACTAGGTAAAAGCTAGAATGGGCTGGAAGCCAAAACTAGTGTAATGTAACAAATGCATTTCAGAACAGTGTTTTAGAAATCAAAGCCATTAAACATTGCTCTTCCTTCCCTCCAAATTAGCAAGAACAGAAGAAAACAGCTTTGAATGGCAACTTCCAAGTAGGACCCCCACAAACCCAAAAATCCAAACAAAAACTGGAGCAGCCATTTCTGATTAGAACAAACCAATGAAATTCACACATCCCATCCCACTAGATAGATCAGATTAAACAAACCTCAAGCCACATCCAAGTGCCTATTCTTAACCATAAATTCACATTGTTTGAAAAAGCTTCTGAGTGGAAAAAGTCAAAAATGTGTCTGTCCCATTAAATAGGCAATTTCCCATCCAACTCCAATAGATAGTGGTTTATTTTTTTATTTTTTTATTAAAATTATATACCACTCAATCTAGCTACACGGCTACTCTGGGCGGTTTACAAACTGAACATAAATTAAAACCATAAGCAATAAAATACAATATAATAGATAAGCACAAATATATAAGCACAAATATATAAATAAAAACACAAATATATAAATAAAAACACAATAACTAGTAATCAAGATATAAAATAAACATAGAACAGGAGCAAGATGGGCTACAGATAAAAACAACATAAATACATAATAACAATCGTTATTAGAACAGATTAATATCCGGGGAAAGCCTTTTCATATAGCCACATCTTTAGATGCTTCTTAAAGACTGGGAGGGAAGGTGCCAGACAGATCTCAGGAGGAAGTTGGTTCCAGAGCTGAGGGGCCGCCACTGAGAAAGCCTGATTTCTCGTCAAAGATTTATGGGCCTCCTTCAGCAACGGCACCCTCAAATGTCCTGCCTGAGATGATCAGGTGTTATGGGCAGTATTTTGTGGCAGGAGCCGTTCTGCCAGATAGGAAGGTCCTAAACCATTTAGGGCTTTGAATGTCATCATTAAGACCTTGAAATCAATGCGGAAGCAAATCGCCAGCCAGTGCAGCGCAGCCAGGGTGGGGGTTATATGTTGATGTTTTCTTAACCCTGTAACTAATCTAGCCACAGAATTCTGCACTAGCTGCAGCCTCCGCATTAATCTACAAGGCAGCCCCACATAGAGAGGATTGCAGTAGTCTAATCTCAAGACTACGAGTGCCTGGACCAGAGTAGTGAGAGTGCCAGGGTCCAGAAAGGTGCACAGCTGAGCGATCCACCTAAGATGAAAATGAGTGGCACGGACCACTGATGCTACCTGGGCTTCCATGGAAAGCATAGGGTCCAATATTACACCCAGACTGCGCACCTCATCCTGTGCAGAGAGAATCACCCTCCCCAAAAAAGAACTGAGGGAGCCTCCCAAACTGCCAACCACTGGTGCCCCCACCCAAAGGACCTCCGTCTTGTCTGGGTTCAACTTCAGTCTGTTCATCCTCATCCATGCCAGTTCGGTGTCCAAACAGGCATCAAGGGACGAAACGGCATCCACTGCAGATGGGAAAAAATGAGATATAGAGCTGCGTGTCATCAGCATATTGACGACAAAAGATGCCATACCTCCTGGCGAGCTCCCCGAGTAGTCTCATGTAGATGATAAAGAGCATGAGGAAGATTACTGAACCCTGTGGCACCCCACAACTGAGGCACCAAGGGGTAGAGGCAATCTCCTCCAGCTATACTCTCTGGGGCTGGTCCTCCAATAAGGAACGGAACCACTGCAAAGCAGTGCCTCCAATTCCTAACTCCTAGAGCCTCCCCAGGAGGATACCGTGGTCGACGGTATCAAAGGCCGCTGAGAGATCAAGGAAGACCAACAAGGACAATTTGCCCTTGTTGGCCTCCCTCAAGAGGTCGTCATGCAGGATGACCAATGCCAATTCTGTTCCACGATGTGGCCTGAACCCTGACTGGAATGGATCAAGAGTGTCAGTTTCATCCAGTAGCCCTTGAAGTTGGTCAGCCACCACTCTCTCCACAACCTTGCTAATGAATCGTAAATTGGCAATGGGACTATAATTGCCAATTTGGTCCACTGCTAGCTGAGGCTTCTTCAGAATGGACCTAATGAGTATCTCCTTTAGGGCAGGTGGTTGATGTCACCCCCCCAAAAAAAAATAATAATCTAAAAATCCAAATTCTGGATAAAAATCCAAATTCTGGATAAAAAGCTTCAAACAGTAACTTCTGAATAAAAAAGACATCTTGATTTTAAGTCATAGAGGGCTCAAGTGAGAGAAATTCAAGAAATCACACAAAAAAGAATGGAATGACATTTTAGTATTCATATACCATAGATTTTGGCCTGGAATAGGTAACACCTTACCTGCTACTTATTTCAGTGCTATGTATGATTCATTTTGGCTATTCATAAGCTGCTTTTCCAGGATGCTACAAAGAAATCAGATTTTCTTGCCCTGAAAAGGAATCAGAATGTGGTTTCTGCTAACAATTTGTAGTTAGTTACACTTTATTTGATAGTTTTGCCCCATATGAAAGTTGTGCTGTATGACGAGTCAAAGAGGATGGAATTTCCCATTTGGAAGTAATTGTTGCAAGTTGTTCCAGGTTCTTTAGCAGAATATTGATTTTCTGTCCACAATGGATACTATAATGTGGTTCCTGGGAATATTTTGTGACATGCTGCATCTGTCTCATCTAGTTAAGAATTTTGTGTCAAGGATTTTGTTGTTTTATCCTGCTGGGAAGTCATTATTCTGTTCTGTTCTGGCTGTTTTGGGAGCACTAAAGAGTCAATGAAAGATTGATATTTGCTGGGTTTCATTTCTAAAATACTGTCCCAATGTGTGCCTATCATATCCTGCTAGTTTTGGTATCATTTTCTGTTAACAAGTCCCCATCCCAGTCCATTCCCTTCTGCTTTTTTCTCTGGCTTTTACCTCATCCCAGATAAACATAACAATCATCCTTTCACTCAGATGATAGGCAAAAAAAAAATCCTGGCAGAATGCTACCCAACTTAGAAGACCTGAAGAAAAAAACTTGCAGACTATCCTGCTCCTGAAACGGAACACAATTATTTAAAAGAATGAATGCTGGCCGGTTGGAGTGTCTAGGCAGTCCTCTCTGTGTTTCAAAAGTGGTTTGCTGTGTTTCATGGAGAACCTCTCCTTGAGAAGCACCAGTTCAAAGATCCATGGAATATGCTGAACTAATTGAGAATTCTTTGGAATGTGACATAGGAAGAGTACAACTTCTGGATGTCAAGATCCAGACTGGTGAAAAGACTATGTGGTATAATTAATCTCACTGGATGGAAAATGTCATTCTGAGAATTCCACCATTGTATTGGCTGGTTGGGTGGTTCATTTTGGCCTGTAGAGGGATGATGTATAATATTCTGGACATCACACCAAAACTGGAACATTAAGGTGCATTTAAGGCTGCATTAACAAAAGTATAATTTCCAAATCCCATGAAGTGCTCCCCCCCCCCCCAATTCGGCACATGTTAGGCCTCAACTTGAATATTGTGTTCCATTCTTGACACCTCACTTCAAGAAAGATTCTGAAAAACTGGAACAAGTTCAGAGCAGGGTAATAAGGATGGTCAGGGGGCTGGAAACCAAGCCCTATGAGGAAAAACTGAAAGAACTGGGGATGTTAAGCCTAAAGAAAAGAAGGGGTGAGCTGTGGAGGCTTCCTGTGCGCCCGTGTTTCTATCTCACCGGACTGTGGCGGGCTTTCGAGGGGGTGCTGCTGGCCGTTCCTGGCAGCCCCCGCAGACCTCCTCTGTATTCCCCGCGAGGCCTCCCCCGAAGGTGGCGGCCCTGCCCGGCGACGGCGGCAGGGGAGGCTTCTGTGTTCCATCTCATCCTGCTTTGCTTGGTAGTCCGGTCTGGACATGGCTGTGGCCCTTCATGGGGGTCTGTGTCACCGGTCATGCTTCTGGCGGACCCCCCCTTCGGACCTCTCTCGGACCTCCAGCCAACCTCCTGTTGTTTCCCCTGAGGCAGCAGCTCGGCTCGGTAGCAGCGGCTACGGAGGCTTTCTGGGTGGTAGCGTCCTCTCGCCGTTCTGTTTTTCTGCTGGCGGTGCCGCTGGCTGTCCATGGCGGTCCCCCCTCCCCCTGGACTCGTCGTCAGGACTCTTTATTAGACTCTGATGTCCCTACTGGGGGGGCGGCGATTTGGGCGGTGGCCCCAGTGCTTCCTGGGCGCTTATGCTGGGCCAGGAGAGCCTGCCTGGAGGTAGAGACAACACTCCATCTGTGGCTAAGAGATGACCTCTACGGCCCTCTGTAGAAGTTTTGCTGGACACCTCTTTGGTCCATCTGGGCCTGGAGATGGTGGCCTCAGCCCAAAGACAGCCCAAAGACAGCAGTTCAGACCTATGTTTTGCCTTTGGGACTGGCTCTGCCTTGTGATCCCTGGTCGGCCAATGCAGGTGTGTTCCCAGGCATGGCTGCCTAGCGGGGATAATTGTTAGGCTGCAGGACTGAGCTGCAACCTCTGAACTAATACTTTACCATCTACCTGACTTGAAGAACCAATGGCTGCTCATTATGATTCTCCTGCTTTGGGTTTTTTTTCCTGTTCTCCATCTCCTCTTGGAGACCTTTTCCCCTCCCTCCCCCTTTGACCCCCCCTTTTCTAGCTTTGGCTACTTGATTGCGTCAGCCCATATCATGTTATAGTTGGAGCAGGGGGGAAAGTCAGGTGATAAGAACTCGGGTCTGGCAACTGGTGCCTGTCCCCCATTCTGACCCCCCCCCCCCCCGCTCACTGCCACGTATCAGGGTTCCACTCCACCAGCGCCTCTGACCTGTCCTGACTCCTGGTTAATGCCAGGTCGGTTCATAACAAGATTCCCATCCTTCGTGATGTCATCATGGATGAGCAAGCTGACCTGGCGTGCCTTACCGAGACCTGGGTGGGTGAGGAGGTAGGGGGTCTCCCTCTCCCTGCTGTCCCCCCCCCCCCAGGTTTCAGGTCCAGTGGGCAGGCAGGTCAGAGGGTTCGGGGGGTGGCCATTGTTTACAGGGAATCCCCTTTCATTAGCAGATCTGCGGCACTGGTGTGTCAAGAGTTAGAATGCCTTCATCTATTGGTGGGTCAGCGAGATAGGTTTGGTATTGTGCTGGTGTACCGTACTCCCCACAACCCAGCACAATCCTTTCCAGATATCTCAGAGTTCATCTCGGCTGCCCTGTTGAGGTCCCACCGCCTTTTGGTGGTTGGGGACTTCAACATGCATGCTGAGGCAGAACTTTCTGGAGTTCTGCTCTGGAATCCATGGAGTCCAAGACCTCCATGAACCTATCTCAGCTTGTTGTTTGTCCCACCCATAGTGCAGGCCATACCCTCGACCTGGTGTTTTCCTCCATGTTGTCAGATTTTCCTCTGAGAGTTGGGGGCTTGGTATCCCATCCCGTGTCATGGTCAGATCACCATCTGCTAAAATGTTCCTTGTTGATCGCTGCTCCGCACCGCGGGGAGCGACGACCCCTTGTCTGGGCCTGCCCCCAAAGGCTCCTGGACCCTGCCCACTTCATGGAAGCCTTCAGGGAGTTCACTGGTGGACTGGTTGATGATTCGGTTGAAGCCCTGGTGGATAGGTGGTATGTGGGTGCCTCTGGGGCAGTCAACCGGATCACCCCAAAGCGCTTCCTCTGATGTGGAGCCCGCTCCTCTCCATGGTTCACGGCTGAGTTGCGGGCAATGAAACAAGAATGGCAGAAGCTTGAGTGCAGCTGGAGAACAGATCAGATGGCAGTGAATAAGGCTGCATTTAAGAAGCTGACCAGCCGTTATGTTCTTGCGATCAGGGACACTAGAACAGCTCATGCCTCCCTGAGAATTGGTGAGGCCTCGAACCACCAGGCAGAGCTGTTCTGGGTGGTTCGAGACCTCTCCAATTCTGCTCAGCCCTAGCCTCCTCCTAGTGAGTTCACTAGTGAGCAATTCGCAGCCTATTTTATATCTAAAATTGAGACCATCCATTCCGATCTCGACTCCGGTTGCTCTAATCCCTCCTCCCTCATACTGGGGGCCTCATCTCCTCGCTCTCCTCACCTGGTTGAGTTTGGGCCTGTGTTACTTGTGGAGGCCTCCAGGGTTATAGCTTATTGCTGGCCGGCAGCCTCCCCTTTCGACCCTTGCCCAGCCTGGCTTACTAAATCCGCCGGGGGGACCATGCCAGAGTGCACTTCTTCTTTTGCCACCGCTTCCTTCAGGGAGGGAATTTTCCCTTCCCGATTGAAGGAAACGGTGGTGAAGCCTATGTTAAAGAAGCCTGGCTTAGCTCTGGATGATTTAGCCAACAATCACCCAATTGCCATTGTTCCCTTCCTGGGCAAGGTTGTCGAGAGAGTGGCTGTTGTCCAGCTTCAGTTTTACCTGGAGGAAAATCATATCCTGGACCCATCCCAGTCTGGATTCAGGCCACTTCGGGGGACCGAGACTTCCCTGGTCGCTCTGCAGGATGACCTCCTCAGGGAGGCTGACAGGGGGTGTTCCTCCCTATTGGTCCTCCTTGATCTGTCAGTGGCCTTTTATACCGTTGACCACAGTAACCTGCTGAATCGGCTCGCCGAGACAGGAATCAGGGGCTCAGCACTTTGCTTGCTCCGATCCTTCCTCGGCGGCTGGTCTCAGCAGGTTCAGCTGGGGGATGAGTTGTCGGCTCCTTGGACGCTCCCTTGTGGGGTGCCCCAGGGGTCGGCAATATTCTCCATGCTGTTCAATGTTTATATGAGGCCGCTGGCAGATGCCATCAGGAGATTTAGAGTTCGCTGTCATCAGTACGCTGATGACACACAGCTCTATCTCTCCTTTTCTATGTCTACAGTGGAGGCAGTACACTCCCTTGATCTGTGCCTGGAGGTGGTTATGGAATGGACCAGGGTTAACAGGCTCAAACTCAACCCAGAAAATACCGAGGTACTGTTTTTTGGGGTGCCCTCATCTGGGTACAATAGCCCCCTCCCTAGTCTGGGGGGAGTTTCCCTCCAGCCTACGGACAGGGCCAGGACCACCCAGGGCGTGGACCTGGATTCTGCCCTCTCCCTGGAAACCCAGGCGATGGCCGTCTCCAGGTCCTCTTTCTTCCATCTCCACAGGATCACCCAGATCCGACCGTATCTCAATGAGTCCTCCCTGAGAACCGTTGTGCAGGCCCTCGTGATCTTGAGGATTGACTACTGCAATTCACTCTACGTGGGGTTGCCCTTGACCCTTGTTTGGAGACTCCAACCGGTGCAAAATGCAGCGGCCAGACTGGTGGTGGGAGCTCGGAGATACGATCATATCACCCCAGTCCTGGCTCACCTGCATTGGCTGCCTGTGGCTCTCCGGATAAGGTTCAAGGTCCTGGTTTTGGTTTCCAAAACCCTCCATGGCCTGGGCCCTGAATACCTGTCAGAGCATATTTCCCAGAGGTCAGCTGAGACCCACTCGAATGTCGCAGGTGCGCTCACTCAGGGTGCCCACTCCTAGGGAGGCGCGGAGGTCGTCCATGCACAACCGCACCTTCTCTGTTGTGGGCCCCTCGTTATGGAACTACCTCCTGAGTGAGCTGCACCTTGCACAGTCCCTGCCCACCTTCCAAAAGGCTCTGAAAACCTTGCTTTTCAGGGAGGCATTTGGTGACATATAATTTGATTAATTAATTAATTTTTTTCTTTTTCTCTTCTTTTTCCACCCACTGATCCATCTTGCTTGGGCTTCCCTTTTTTTTCTGTATTGCATGCTTTTTAACTGTAAACTGCCAAGAGTTCCATATTGGAAGATGGGCGGTATAGAAGTAAAACAAACAAACAAAAAATAAATAATGTATAATATTCTGGACGTCACACCCCAACTGGAACACTAAGGTGCATTTAAGGCTGCATTAACAGAAGGATAATTTCCAAATCCCATGAGGTGCTTGTCCCCCTCTATTTGGCACTGGTTAGGCCTCAACTTAAATAATTGTGTTCTGTTCTTCTGCTTCTATACAGCCACATACCATTTCAAGTAGTCTCTGGGAGGTTTACAGTTTTTAAACCCCACTTCAAGAAAGATTCTGACAAACTGGAACATGTTTGCCGGGCTCTCCTCGCCTTCTGTTTGTTTTTGTTGTCCCTGCCGCCTGCTTTAACAAACAGGAATCACTACGGGGCTGCTCTGATGGCACACAGAGGTGAGTGGAGGTGAGCCTGCATTTTTTCTCCCTTTTTTTCTCCCTCCCCACACAGCAGACAAAAGCAACAGAGTGAGGAAGCGTGCAAACACAGGAAGAGGAACAAACCCACATGATCTCTGGCTGGGGGGGATTCGAATTTAAGCTACCAGCGGATCTTAGGGGTCATGTAAAAGGGCTCAAGGACGATCAGGGGGCTGGAAACCCAGCCCTATGAGGAAAGACTGAAAGAACTGGGGTTGTTAAGCCTAAATAAAATAAGGGTTGATATCATAGCGGTTTTCAAATATTTGAAGGGATGTCATACAGAGGAGGGGAAGGGCCTGTTCTCAGTTGTCCCAGAGTACAGGATGTGCAACAATGGGCTCAACTTAAGAGAACCCAGCGTTTGACTGAATATCAGGAAGAACATCCTGTTAGAACAGTACAACAACGGAACCAATTACCTCAAGAGGCGGTGAGCTTTCTAACACTGGAGTCATTTAAGAGAAAATTAGACAACCATCTGTCAGATATACTTTGATTTGGATTCCTACACGGAGCAGGGGATTGGATTTGATGGCCTTGTCGGCCCCTTCCAACTTCATGATTCTATGATTCTATGATTTATGCAGAGGAGGTTCTTTGCAGAGCACAGTTAACATGATACAACACCAAATCTCCTGACCATAATATTAGGTATTCCGTTCATACTGAATAAATACAGGTTCAGAATTCCACACACACTTTTTACCAATCACTCCAAAGGAAAAAGGAAAAAAAGGGGGAGGGAGAAACCTGCAGCTGTCATAGCAACTGCCAATAACTCTTTTGGGAGGTAGGCCTCACACTTCGAAATTTATGGAACCAGTAAATGATGTTAACACTTCCCTTTAGTGTCTAAAATTACACTTTCAAAATGTAGATTCTTCTTTGAAGGTTGATATCTGGGCCTTTTCCCAGGCACAACTATAGAAACTGCAATTTATGAGGCTCCTTTTGCTGAGATGTCCAAATAACATCTGCTTAATAGCTAAATACCAGTTCTTCTCCTAGCTTTCCTCTCCCTTTTCCTTGTTTCTGCTCATTAGTTCTCCTTATACAACACATCAGCTTTCCTCACACCAGTTCCCATTCACGACCAATCCTATTGACATTCAGTTTGCATTTCCATTAAGACGTACACTGCGTGTCACTCATGTGCAACAGATTATATTCTGGGACAGATTTATAAACACTGAAATACTTTTATGTGATTGCCACCAAGGGGAAATGAATTGTATCATTTTAACTGCAAAAGAGAATAATGTTGAAGGAGTCTTTGCAACATCACTTCTAAAAAAACAATAAAGTATGTGATTATCTAAAGCTTTATATAATTAGTTTAAGTATGTACACTTTTGAAAATACCAATACTGGCATTTATAATGATGCTGTGTTTTTATTTCCAGTTGGCTTGATTTCTGCTTCACATCTTGCCTCAGTGGCATAATTAACTTTAGCAGCTATATGAGCGAAGCCTCATGGTTTACAAAGCAAATATCTTCTTGAAACATCATTGCAGCCAAATAAGCCCAGAAAATATTGTTTGTCTTACTTATACGCTTGTAACTTTTGTATATTTTACTGTTCTTCTTTGTGGCTGTGCACAGATGGGGTTTTGAAATAAAAACCAGATGAAAGCAAGCAACAATTTAGCAATCAAAAGCTCAAGGTAAAAAGAAAGAAAGAAAGAAAGAAAGAAAGAAAGAAAGAAAAAGAAAGAAAAAGAAAAAAAAGAAAAAAAGAAAGGTCACAGGATCACAGTGAGCCAATTGTGGCTCCCTCTCCCCCAGTGTGGGGGATTGTCTGGAATGTTCCATCTCAGACAAGCCTCAAAAGCAGAGAGAGGAGAGAGGAATGGAGGTTTCCCTTGGAGCAGCCACAAATGTTTTCCATGGGAACTGTAGGTTAGGGTTTTATTTTTCTTTATATTTATATTTTTATTTAATTTGTTTCCAACATCCTTTCTTATGTTTTAAACCATTTATAGTCATGGGACAGCTAGTCAAGTGTGTCTAGGGCTACAAATTGCACTTTATTATTGTCACATTAAAAACACAGAGTAAAATCCAATTGTTAGTCCCAAACAGAGCAGATTCCACAGCCAGGTACCTAAACCACGGGGTGGACATGGGCTCATCCAATTTATTTTGTGAGTTTTGGCATTTTGTGTGTACAGTATGTGGTCTATGGGTCCCCAGAATGAATCATCTGAGTTTCCGTTATTTCTTATGGAGAGATGAGTGCTTTGGTTTACAAGCATGTTTCCAGAAAGGTTTATGCTCATAAACCAAGGCATTACTGTACCTTTAAATTATTTTATTTATTTATTTGAAACATTTGTAAAATTTAAAAGTCAAGGGGATCATCATGACAGATTCCACAGCAGCTCCTATCCCAGGTAAGTTCTCTTGATCTTCCCTGAGGACAGGATGAGAAGCAGACCAGGCAGATCGGTTTCTACATAGGGCCTCTGGACAATTCCATGTTTTGCACCACACTTCAGGATGAATAAGCAATCCCCAAATTTCCAAAATTCCAGTTTGTGGTAGGGTTGATATTTCTTGTTGGGAGAAAGCAGAGTGTAGGGAGAAGAGTCTCCCCCTGTCTGGCAGCAGGAGCTCTGGATGAGCATAGGTGGAGGCCAGAAAAAGTAGTAAAAAAGGAAAGAGTGGTGTAGGAGAACTAGTAAAAGGACAGAGAAAAAATGGAGACATTGTTTTCTGCCATAAAAACACAGAACTACAAAATGATGTACAGAAATGAGACTATAAATCTCAGTACTGTCCAGCAAATGACTATAAGCAGGTTTTACGAGAGAAGAAAATGTTGATTTTTCTTTTAGAATAGTATTGATATTAAATCCATCTTAATATATCTATTGCATAGTAAATTAATTTGTTGTGGTGCTAAAATTTTTGTTTCTATGGCCCCGGTCCCACGTCCCTTTAAAAGCAGTTTAAATTACCAGATAAACCGTGTCTAAAAATGCCGTCCCCACGGCCACCGGGCTTTTTGAAAAAAAGAAAAGAAGAAGAAAACCTGGTAATGCTCCCTTAAGCAAGGTTTCTATGACTTACCCAGGAGGTAGGGAGTTTTTTGCCTCACTTTGAAAATCCATCTTTTAAGGAGGCAGACGCCATGGGACCACGCAGATGATCTGGGTTTCTTTTTCTTTCTTTTTTCATAGCACCAAACTGCTGTTCCTGGGGCCGATCAGCGCTGGTTTTTTAAATTTTCCTGCACATCGGAGCAACAGGAAGTTCAATCAGGTCCTCTAAGCATTAATTTCCTCCAGCCAAGTGGTCCTTTTTTAAAAATGCTAGCGCCACCTGCTGGCCAAGGGGGCTGAACTGCACTTTAAAATAAAAACAGCTTTGGATGTGGGAACTCTTGTCCCACTTATTAAATCACGTGATGGGACGAAGAGGAAAAGCCAGACCTTCAGAAGATCAGGATCGAAACCCAGGTGTAACCACAGCCTTAGTTTGGTTTGTGTCTTAGTTGGTTGAGTGGGAATATGAAAAATGTGACTAAGAAGCAAATTTGAATCAGTGACATCATCTGGTGACCCATGATTTTTGGCAACTTCCTTTTTGTACTCTGTGGGTTCCATGGCTTTCATGTGACAAAAGGGGTTACACAGGGGTCAGGAAAGGGACAAGGTAGAGGTGGATATTTTTAAGTGCTGAAAGTTACATCCTCTCAATAATATAATCATCTTTCTAGGTATAAGTTTTGCAATGTGATTCCAAACAGTTATTTTTCAAATGTTACTATCATGCCATGCATCTGTATAAATTTAGCTCTAATTTGTAGCCTGCAAACAGAGCTTACCGTGTATAAATTGTACCACTATAAGCATACCATATAAACCTATTTCTTAAATCCTTTGTGGGATTAACATCACAGATTTCTCTGCTGGGCTCTGCAAAGGAAAGAGACCGCATATAAAAGAACTAGAATCAGTGTCACTAACTTGTCTTTTTCTTCTCAAATACATTAAAATATAATGTGAGTTGTGTCTTACAACTAATATTTTTTATCCCTTGCCTGCTTGTAATTCATGCCTGAAAGGTTATTATACAAAGGGAAACATTTTTGTATATCCCTTTAAAGGAAATGGTTATTTGAAAAATGACCAGTGATTCTCATTAAATTGAATTGTTTGGTGGAAGAAAGTATACTCTTGCTATCCATAACATGAAGCAAAGAAGAGGGGAAAGATCCCTCCTATTATACTTAGTTGATTTCCTTTCAATAATAAACCAAATGAGAGACACCCCCCCCCACTTTAAATCCTACATTTTTATTACCATAAAGGGTGATGCCTATTGTTTGGAATGATCTTTTTATTAATCATTTTAATTTTCTTCTTCCTTCATGAAATCTCGCAATGTGTATGTTTTCCCATCTGAATCTTGATGCTTTCTGTTTTTCACATTTGAAGCCCACAGAGCGTCCTCATATTTAATAACTTGCCGACAACAATACCATTAAACTTTGGAAGCCTACGCATTCCTTGGCAGAATCAAGTCTATCAGACAGGTGGGTTTTCCATTACAAACAAATTGTCTTTTTCTGTTGTTCACTTGTCTTCTTTCTTAGAATTTCCATGGAGACACTGAGAATCCGTAGTGTTCTGGAGTTAAGATGATCATCAGAAGGCATTTCTCACACACAGGGTGAGGCAATATTCTGGTAAGTTCATGGGAACCTATTGGTTATTTGTAGGGATGGGCATGAAAGAGAAAAAATGTGTTTTGTTTCATTTTGTTTTGTCCTCCCATGATTCATTTTGTTTCATTCATTTATTTTGTATGAAACAAAACAGTAACAAACTGATTCATTACTCTATAAAACGGATCCCCTGGGTCCTAGAGGCACCGGTGCCTGTGGGACCCAGGGGAGCCATTTTACAGCAAAACGAATCAGTTCATTTTAAAAGAAAAAAACTACCATTTCATTTTGTTACTAACAAAACTCTGCTGCCCTGTTTCGTTTTGTTAGCTAATGAAACAATGAAACTGTGTTTCATTTTTTGTTTGATCCCTGCCATCCCTTGTGGGGTTCCGCAGGGGTTGTCCCTCTTTCCCATGCTGTTCAACATCTATGTGAGGCCACTGGCTGAGGTCATAAGGAGATTTGGAGTCTGCTGCCATCAGTACGCTGATGACACCCAGCTCTATCTCTCCTTTTCCATCTCTGCAGTTGAGGCTGTCCAGACCCTCAACCAGTGCGTGGATGCAGTCATGGCATGGACCAAGACCAACAGACTCAAACTCAACCCCGAGAAGACTGAGGTCATGTTCTTCAGGACTTCCCCTTCCAGATATGGAGGCCCTTTGCCCAGTCTGGAATGCTTTTCCCTCCAGCTGGTGGACAGTGTCTGGAATCTGGGCCTGGTCCTGGACCGGGCTCTTACCATGGAGGCCCAGATGGCCGCCGTGTCCAGGACTGCTTTTTTCCACCTTCATCAAATTGCCCAGATTCATCCATACCTTGACGGGGACTCCCTGAGAATGGTTGTGCAGGCGTTGGTGCTCTCAAGTATAGATTACTGCAACACTCTCTACATGGGGTTGCCCTTGACTCTCCTTCAGCAACTGCAGAAGGTGCAAAATGCGGCAGCCAGACTAGTGGCGGGTGTGCGTCGATATGACCACATCACCCCAGTTCTGGCTCGCCTGCATTGGTTACCCGTTGCGTCGTGGATTAGATTCAAGGTCCTGGTTTTAATTTATAAAACCCTCCATGACCTGGGACCTGATTACCTGGCAGAGCAGATCTCCCAGCGGTCAACTTCGGCCTGACCAACTAGAGTGTTGCGGGCGCACTCGCTGTGGGTGGGCACGCCCAGGGAGGCTCGGAAAATGTCTACTCATGGCCGAGCCTTCTCTGTGGCTGGCCCTACACTTTGGAACCACCTCCCCAGCGAATTGCACCTTGCACAGTCCCTGCCAGCCTTCCGGAAAGCATTAAAGACCTTGCTGTTCTGGGAGGCGTTCGGTGGCTCCTATTTATTTATTTATTTATTTATTTATTTATTTATTTATTTATTTATTTATT
>JAHTLZ010000016.1:2705502-2716059 GCA_023846285.1 Phrynocephalus versicolor
TACATACATACATACATACATACATACATACATACATACATACATACTAGAGATGGGCACAAAACGAAAAAAATTCCATTCCGTTATTCATTATTCATTTCATTACGTAACGAAACGAATAACAAAAATGGCAATGAAATTGGAACGAACCGAACAGAACCATGAAAATTAGGTTCGTTACGCTTCATTTTCGCTAATGGCGACGCACAATGAAATGAGCTGATTTAAATGTTAAAAAATGTCCTGAACATCCATATGAACCCAGCAATAATTATTTATTCGGCCTGATAAAACCTACCAGCGGGGTTGGGGTCATTAAAACGTGCATTTATGTCTTTTCTTAGATCGCTGTGTTTTTTTTCCTTTAAGGGGAGTTAGGGGACATTGACTCAAAATGGCTGCCAGATGCCTAATATTGATTTCTTGGGTATTACAATGCCCTGAACATCCGTAAAAACACAGCAATAATTATTTGATATTATTATCTACCAAGGGGTTGGGGTCCTTAAAACATTTGTTTTTTTTCTTTCTCCCATCGCGATTTATTTTTCTCTTCCCTTTAAGCATGACACAAAATGGATTCCAGCCACAAAATGGATGCAAGCCATGTGATGTATCATGTAAATTCTTGGAAAATTTCAACCAATAGCATGCCCAGGTTGCAGACTGGGTAGGTGTGGCAGTCACAGAGCGCATAAAAAGCTCTGGCAGCCCCTGTCCTTCTTGTAGTCTGTGGTGGGAGTTAGGGTGGGATTGCTATCTCTGTGACTTGTTACTTTAGGCCAGCCAGGCAGGTGTGTGTCTCTGTGTTCCTGCTGGCTGCACCCTGGCTGTTAGGGGAGAGAAAGAAGAGATTTCTCTTGCAGCCTCCCTGTGTGTGTGTACTTCTTGGTGAGTACCCTCCCCTGCGCTGCCGTGCAGTCACTCTGTGGCTGCCTCACGCCCTGGGCAATGCCCACCGCTGCCTTTCCAGCCTCCCTGCATATCTAGTCTATACTGTGTCTCTGCCAGCATCATTTTTAAAGTGTTTTCCCTCTGGTCTGGGTCGTTGGGGGATGCCCGCACTCAGAAATGCTTTAAATCACGCAAAAAGCGGTTAAAAATGAAAAATGAAAAAACGAACCAGTGAAACGATTTTTTTTCAAAAAATTCATGAAAAATGAAAACGAACCAAAACGGGACCCACAACGAAAAATAAAAAAACCAAAATGTCATTTTTTTAATTCGTGCCTATCTCTAATACATACATACATACATACATACATACATACATACATACATACATACATACATACATACATACATACATACATACATACATACATACATACTGTTATATTGTATGCTCCTTGGATTTGAATCTTTAATTTTTTTCTTCAATTTTCAACATGTATTTTTACTTCCTTTGGCACTGGAAGCACCAAGCACTGTTTGGGCTGAAGGAGAAACCAGCACGAACCATCAAATTGTCTGTTTCTTACGTTACATGAATATGCCTGTTTGTGAAGCTTCTCAGTTATCCAGGTGAAGTTATCTGGAACATGAGTCATGGCAACTGGACTTCTTTTCTTGTGAGATCGAAACATTTCACTAATCATCCAAGCAGCTTTGTCAGTCTTGGATGTAACAAAAAATAGCATTTGTTACATCCTTGAACAAGAAATCCGTGGTTCTATGAGCTGCACACTTTATAATTCTCTCTCTTTCAAACTAGGTTTTTAGCCAGTTCCTGTTGTCTTCACCTTTGGACGTCACACAAGCACAGAAGGTACAACAGCAGTGCACATGCATGATAGAGGGAATCTCCTTGAACAATAAAATGTGCACATGAAAACAAGGCTGCATTTCAGAGAGCACTGCAAACTGCTTAGTCTATTAAGCATGCTTTTGAAATGACTTCTCTCAGCAGAAGTCAACTGAAAGGGCACAAGCACAGTAGGGAATCCATTCAGACAACACACTTTCACTTGTTGATTAAAGTTTTTGCATCCAGCATGAATCTCTAACTGTGCTGCCAACTCTCTGCATAAATGATCATGTATCACTATGTAAGGAAGAACGGCATTAACTGAAATCCCAAGTACCCTTTGTTTATTAAGCACATGGCTGGGCTTATTTTTCTAGGATTCAGTGAGGCAGCAGTGCCTTGCAGCACTTACTGCTTGATTCTGCTAAGACTTCATTTCTGTAACGTAATGTTAGAGATGCCTGCATTGGGCTGTGACAAGATTGGGTAAGAAGAATTGCATGTTCAAGTTAACAGCAATCTGCATAATATGGACAATAATTCTGAAGAAATGCATCAGTAGTTCCTTAGTTGGCATTTTATTTCAACTTTTGAAAGCACCTCTTCTTAATTGATGTGTGAATTATTGGGGGTATCCTGCCTAACTTGTGTGTGTGTGTGTGTGTGTGTGTGTGTGTGTGTGTGTGTGTAGGAGGGAGGGAGGGGAGAGAGAGAGAGAGAACTGCAACCAGCCATTTTGGCATATGGTGCAAGTGACAGTATTTCCACTCACTGTGCTTTGAGGCAAACTGTTCTGCTTATATACAGTAGGACCACCATATATGTGAGGGATTGGTTCCGGGCTCCTCCATGAATAGTGAAATCTGCGGATAAGAGCAAACACTCTTAAACAGGTTGATGGTAGTGATGGGGGTGGTGGGGAAATCTTTCACCCCCAACACTCCCTAAATGGCAAAGAGGGAAGAAAGTTTTTTCCATCTTTCTCCCACTGCTGGGCTTGGTGATGGCAAGGAGAGAAAAAAAGAAAAAGAAAAAAGTTATTCCCTCCTCACTGCCACTGGCTAGCCAGGCACCCTCAGTGAATCAGTGGATAAGGGGGTTGTACTGTATTGCCCCATTGTGCTTAAAGCACTCTCTGGGTGGTTTACAATTGATTTATGCAGGCTACACATTGCATCATCCACCCCAGCAAGCTGGGTACTCATTTTACGGAAGGATGGAAGACTGAGCATGACCTGGCTATCTGGGATTGAACCCAATTTAGAAAGGTTTTTTCTTAGTGGCACCCCTTTGGAGCTTCATAACTCAGCTCCCTGACCCCCAAACCTTTCCAAATTTCAGGGGCCTTACAGGGAAGCATGTGAGGAAGCTCCCTGTGATTTTGGTCCTTTTTGACTGAGGGGAGCATATCATTTCGTTTCGTTTCGTTTCATTTCATTTCATAATGAAACTACTTTAGAAACTCATTACAAAATTAGGACCTCGCTATCTGGCAGAACGGCTCCTGCCACAAAGTAACACCCAACCATCTCAGTCAGGGCATTTGAGGGTGCCGTTGCTGAAGGAGGCCCGTAAATCTTTGACGAGAAAGCGGGCTTTCTCAGTGGCGGCCCCTCGGCTCTGGAACCAACTTCCTCCTGAGATCTGTCTAGCACCTTCCCTCCCAGTCTTTAAGAAGCATCTAAAGACACGGCTATTTAAAAAGGCTTTCCCCGGTATTAATCTGTTTAATAATGATTGCTATTATATATTTATTTGCTTTTATTTGTAGCCCATCTTGCTCCTGATCTATGCTGTTGGTACATATTGTTTACTAGTTATAGTGTTTTTATTTATATACTTGTCCTTAT
The DNA here is from genome assembly GCA_023846285.1 of Phrynocephalus versicolor. NCBI lineage: Eukaryota > Metazoa > Chordata > Lepidosauria > Squamata > Agamidae > Phrynocephalus > Phrynocephalus versicolor. The sequence continues at coordinate 2,709,100 of JAHTLZ010000016.1, forward strand.
CTGTTATATTGTATTTTGCTGTTTATGGTTTGATTTCTGTTCAGTTTGTAAACCGCCCAGAGTAGCCCTGGAGCTAGATGGAGCGGTATATAAATTTAATAAATAAATAAAATAATAAATAAATGAAACAAAATGAAACTACTACAGAAACAAAACAAAACACTATTTTTCCATTTTGTGCCCATTTCTACTGTGTATATTGTCCCTCTTTATTGTAAGCCACCTTGGGTCCTTTTCCAAGGGGAAAGGTGGGGTATAAATATTCAAAAATAAATAAATAAAACAAAATAAGACTGGCTGAAAGGAGACACGAAATGCTCTGGCGCTGCACAAACAGCAAGGTTAGCGCAAATGGTCTATGAATCACCACTTGTGTATCTCCATAGTAAGTACTGAACACAACCCTGATTCCTATCTACACAGCAGTTTTGAAAGGGAATTATTCTGAGTGGGGATATCCTTGGGAACGATTGTTTGACTCCACATGATTTGCATAATAAAGAGTAATTTGCAGAATATGGTCATATGACGGCTTAGTTTTGGTTGACTAGCATGTGCCAATCATACATTTATTTATTTATTTATTTATTTATTTATTTATTTATTTATTTATTTATTTTAGAGTATTTTTACCCTGCCTTTCTCCTTGGAAAAGGACCCAAGGTGGCTTACAGCAATGAGGGATAATACACAGTCCAGTACAATCAAGACATGTGCAAGTATTTGAGAAAAAGGAAATTGAAGGACATCTTGCAGCATTAATAGACAACATTACATTAAAGCAACATGGTTATATGGGGTCTTTGAAACTAGTTCTAAAGGAAATACATTTCTTTTCTGAATTCAAGATCTATGAATAGCATTTAAAGTCCTACGATGCCTTGGGCGTGAAGCTCCTTATAGCTATCTGCCCAAGCACTGATAATTTTGGGGTGAACCCTGTCTGCATTCCATGACTATCAGCAGTGTATTATGCACAGGCTTGAGAATGGAAATGTTAAGAAAGTTCTTTATTTTAATGCAGGGTGCCCAAACTTTTTGTAAGGAGGGCCAGATTTGGTGGCTGAGAATGTGTCAAGGGCTGGTTGCTCCCCAACCCTGCCACCCCACTGCAAGCCCCACCCACTTTCTTTTAAAAAAACATGGGGTGAAGGAGAGGGAGGGAGGGGTGGGCCAGCCAGCTGCGGGCTACTCAGAATGGCCTGACGGGCCAGATTTGGCAGGCCTGTTTTAATGTCTAACTTGCTTAATGATATTTTGATATGTAGTATATGTAGAATGTAAATAAGCTAGATGGAGCTAGATAATAATCAGAGCTTCATCGAAATTCTGGAGGAGCAGCTCAACTTATTTCTAATCCAGTCCAAATAATGCTGCAGGTGAACTCACCCATTGTGGAGAAGCACCGCTGTTGCCCTGATATGATTTCATGAGAATTGCCAATATCATGCGTGTAGAGGACTTCAAACACTTTAAATGTGCTTTTAAATGCAGTGTGTTTTTTCTAGGCTGTTCTTGGCCATGTTGGGCAGCACTTTTTATTGTGATAACTGAATTTTTGCTCTGTTCGGTAATGTGTTAAGTGTCTGTGATTTAGCAAGAGAATTTCCAACAAGTTCAGGGCCCTGTCTGTAGGCTTAGGAAACACATGTTGTTTTAGTGGGAGCCGAAATTTGAACTGCAATCTGCGTGCTGTTGTATCCCTTCACTGTACAATGTCAGCGTTGCTGCACCAAATCTGAGAGCAAATGCTGTTGCACATATGTATGCTCCTCTATAACACTAGTATTGATATATATCCTAATGTTGCTAGATTGTTCCGTTTTTACATTCATGCCCAGAGCTGTTACAGTTCCTGCTGGGCTAGGCAGTAATTTTCATGGCCTGTTTACTAAGGGAATAGCTTTCAGTTTATAGAATATTTTTTTTTTCCATCATGGATGGTATCATAAATTTTTAGGAAGGAGTCTATTTTCTTTTATTGACATAGTCCTGCCACTGACAGTGTTGTTTTTAGGAGGAAATAATTGAACTGATGTTAATGGCTATATGTATATGAATTGATGCTATGCTTTGGGACTCTTTAGTCTGGAAAAAAGGTGCCTGAGGGAGGGATATGACTGAGACGTACAAAATTATGCAGGACATGAGTAAAGTGGATAGAGGGAAGCTCTTCTCCCTCTCACAAAATACCAGAACTAGGGGACATCCATTCAAACTGAGGGCTGGGAGAGTGAGAACAGACAAAAGAATTTTTTTTTTTACCCAGTATGTTATTAGTCTGCTGAACTCCATGCCACAAGATATGGTGATGGCATCTGGCCTGCATGCCTTCAAAAGGGGATTGGACAGATTCCTGATAGAAAAGTCCATCACAGGTTATAAACCATTATGGAGATGTGTAATCTCCAGGCTTAAAACCGGGGTACTTCGAGGGCCAGATGCAGGGGAGTGGTATGAAGAGACAGATATCTAGTCTCATGCGCTCCCAGATGCATTTAGTGGGGCCACTGTGAGATAAGGAAGATGGACTAAATGGGCCTTTTGCCTGATCCAGCATGGCTCTTCTTATGTTCTTATGTTTTTATGTTCAGATGGGTATGTGAAAATGTAGAGATGCTGGGACCATTCACTCTTGACCAGAAAAGGCTGAGCTATTTTTTCTCATCTAGCTTTAGATCAGTGCTAGCACCCACAACTCTTTTCCTTCTATATTTCTTGAAATACGTTTATTTTTGAAATACGTTTATCTGAAACGTAAATATGAAATACGTTTATCTTTGCTGTCTTTATATTGACAGAATTATATGCCAACCTCTAATTGATAGATTAAGAAGGTAGCAGAATGGATTCTTTTTGGGGGGAAATAGTTGCATGTGGTTCTTATGAAAACAAGTTCATCTCTCGTTCTAGTCAACAGACTTAAAAGACTTAAAAAATACAGGATGATCGAGAACAGACCCTGCTCTTCTTCTGTCTTTCAACTATCTCCCTTCAGTCTTCTTTTCTCAAGGCTAAACATGCCCAGTTTTTTTCAGTCTTTCCTCATAAGACTTAGTTTTCAGCCCTCCAATTATCCTTTGTGCCCTCCTCTGAATTTATTTCAGATTATCAACATCCTTCTTGATTTGCGGTGTCCGGAACTGGACACAGAAGTCAAGATGAGGCCTAACCAGTGTCAAATAGAGGGGAACTGGTGCCTCACAGGATTTGGAGACTATACTTTGTTAATCCAACCTAAATTATCATTTGCTTCTGTTTGGAACTTTATTTCAAGAAAACGATCTGCATGAACCAAACCACAAACTGTACCACGAACCACACACCACTTTGGCCATGGTCACACCAGTGTTCTCTGCATATATAAATTTCATGCGTATTTTGGGGGGCGATCATGTGGTTTTTAATGTGCAGTTAGTGTCCTCTCTTCTGTGTCGTATTTTCCTATTCTGGTTCTGTCTCTACCTGTCTACTTCACATTTTTCCATGGGAAGCTGTTGAAAAAGGGGAACAACTTATTTTACTGTGTAATTTCTGTGTCCTGTTGTGGTTACAGAAGCAAATAAGTAAGCATTTTTGACTGAAGTTTCTAAATCCAGCCCCTGGCAGTGGTTATTGAAACTTCACTGAAACTGCTGTTCAAGGGGTGTGGTTGGCTGGGACCAGAATTTACTTCTCTTCACAGTTAGGATGTGCTCTTTTTATGCGCAGTTAGCGCAGTAGTTAGGGAAACTACGGAGAAAATGCAGGTATGACTGCGGCCTTTGTGGGACCCCCCCCCCAGTTCCTTGTTTGCTTGGTGCTATTTGTAATTTAATTATCTATGAATAGAATCTATTAACCACAGATCCTATTCCTGAGAAGCAAAACTGACAATGAAATGTTGAAAATGAAACTGCAAGTAAAGGGTCTAGAAAAGGAAACAGAGAAAACTGCTGCAGCACAAGATTGCACAAGAGCGTAAGGGGGTTTACGAGCAGCTGTTTCCACCTTTCAGTTGGAAAGAACCAATATGAACAGGGGCGACTTTCCCATAGGCCTTTGTGGTTCAATGAACCAGGGCGTCTGAACCCCAAGGGCGCCTGAACCCCCAAATCCCAAAACTCTGCCTCGCGCTGCCTGCCTGCCTGCCTGGCTCGCCTTCTGCCGCCGCTCAGCAGGCGAGGCGGGCGGGAGGCGCGAGCAGCTGGCGGGGGCGGGGAGGGCGCTCTCTCTTGCGCCTGGGCGCCCAATGGAAAGGGGCGGCTGGGGCGGGCAAAGGGAAGGAGGAGGAAGGGAAGAGGGTGGGAAGGAGCCCGCAGCTGCCGGCCTCGCCTGGCTCGAGGGGAGGTGGCGACTCTGCCGCCCCGAGCTCCGTCTGAGTAACCCTAGTTGACGGAAAGGCGCGCGCACGCCCTGGAGAGACTCCCAGGCTGGGACGAACAGGGAGGGTTGCTCGCTTGCTCGCCCGCCCGCCCGCATCCCTCCCTCAGTGGCCGCCAGTGGCGCCCCAACGCGAGGTGGTTGTGGGGGGTGGGGGGGAGAGAGGCCCTTCCGGCGCGAGCGGCGGGTAAAGGTAAAGGTTCCCCCAGCAGATCCGTGCCAGGGGCGGTGCTCATCTCCTTATTCAAGCCGAAAGAGACAGTGTTGTGCAAGTCCGTGGCCATGTGGCCGGCAGGGCTGCAAGAAAACACTGTTGGTACCTCTTTATCTTCTTGCATTGACATGCTTTCCAACTGTTAGCTTGGCAGGAGCTGGGGTTAACAGCAGGAGCTCACTCTGCTGCTGTGGCACCTGGGATTCGAACTACTGAGCTGCTGATTTTGTAGCTGACAGTTTTCAGTGCTCTAGCCCGCTGAGCCACTATGAATTCACCATGCAGAGGGGCTGCCAAAACACGGGGCATTAATCCAGCAGCCTCCTCTTGGCATCTCTTGTTTTTGCCAACACAAATGGATGTAAAATCACTGCAGCCTCTGAGCACAAGCAGAGTGCTTTTGCTCCAACCCCAGGTGAAAAGAGTTGCTCGGGCTGGAGGGTTCTTCTGTTTTTTTCTATGTAAACTGGAGCCGGCCTGGTTTGTGACGCCTCAAGTCTGCCTATGGAGAGAAGGTGACTTTCTTTATAATATTTAAGTGTCGCGTTAGCTCCCTTAAAAAAGGAAGGTAGACAGCTCTGTGAAACGGGGGGGGGGGGGCGCCAGAGGGATCTTCAAACCATGGCTCCACATATCCTTAAGACGGCCCTGAATATGAAAGACCCTTCTGGTGTCTGTGCCTGTTTTTAGATATCACCAGGTGCATACAGATTTCATTTAGAGGTTTTGCTCTCATCCCAGCCACTCTCCTTTGGAAACCCATGGCAACTCTAGTCAGGGAAACCTGAGTTTTCTGCCCCACCCCCACCCCACTGCCCTGCATGCCAGTTTCTTTAAGTTTCATTTCTCCAAAATCCCTCCAGGATTCCCGAGAAACCGGCTTCAGTTTCACTTCTGCCTCTAGGAAGCAGAAACCTAGCCTTGTTGCTTTCTAATCCCTAGGAGCAAATTGGTTAGGAATTTACATGACAGATATTTAGAACTATCAAATTTGGGTTCAGAACTAATCTGAAGTGACCAAATATGCCATTATTTGACAAACTGCAAATATGTCCAGTTCCCAACGTACATCCCTATGTACATTGATTTCCTGCTAGGGCCGCAGTTCCTTCAGAGCTTTGGACTTGTTAAGAAGCCCATGTTTACCTCCACATTACCTCCACATCACAAAACAAGCTAATTTGCAACATGCAGATTGATGCAGGTTCATTGTGGGATATGCAGAATGTGGACATGAAGTACAGTGGTACCTCTTAAGACAAATGCCTCAGAAGACAAAAACGTGTAGGAAGAAAATTTTGGGGGGAATAGGCATGTTTCCCATGGCAAAAAAAAAATACCCTATGGGATGCTTCAAAAGACAAAAAATATTCTGCATGTACCCGGGGTGGTGGTGGTTATTTTTGTGTTTATTCTAGCTTCTGGAACAGATTAATCCATTACCAATGGATTCTTATGGGAAACTGCAGTTTGTAAGATGAAATTTTCATAAAATGAAGCCACACACAGCCTCCAGAATGGATTAATCCATTTTCAATCCATTCCTATGGGAAACCTCATTTTGTAAGACAAAATTCACTTAAAACAAAGTGACCCATAGCCTCTGGAAAAGATTAATCCATTTTCAATGCATTCCTATAGGAAACAGTGTTTCATTTTCTTTAAACAAATTGACCTGTAAACCAAATTAAATTTGTTTAAAGTGGTACAACTGTATGCCCCATTCTCAGCTACTGGTATTCTCAGAACCTGACCAGATTTTGCTACATTAAGATATTTCACTGAGATTTCCTCCTGCATCTGCAAGATTCCTTGGCATTACATGAAAATGAGATCCAAGCTTTGGTTTTTGTCATTTATTTGTCCCCTGCACAAGAAGCTGCCACATTCTGTGTAGTCTGATGCCCTTTCCAGGGAATCTCATGGAACAAAATTGTCATTCTATTTTGTACAGGAATTACAATAATCCCATTCAGGTTGGCACGTCTTCCAGAAAAAAAGAAAAGACCTTTGAACATCTAGGATATCCCATAAGAATTCCTAAAATAAAAGAAAACAAATCCTCCAGAGAGGAGAAAGGAGGGCTTTTAAAAAATCGTTTATGAGTGAAAAGCTGTCAGATTACATTTCTTTTTAATTGTTGCAATTTCATCCATAAACAGAGGTCTTTTATGTCTTAAGACAGCTCTGCTTTTCAATGTGTGCCAGCTATATTATCTAGTTTTGCTGCCAAGGTCCTGATTAGCCGAGCAGCAACCTTTTTACTCTCCTGTACACGTTCTGCCAGTGTATAGGGATGAATGCCTGTGCCTTGTTCTGGCAAGACTGAGTCGAGGCTGTGTGTGTGTGTGTGTGTGTGTGTGTGTGTGTGTGTGTGTGTGTGT
>JAHTLZ010000016.1:2718851-2742866 GCA_023846285.1 Phrynocephalus versicolor
CAACAACAACAACAACAACAACAACAACAACAACAACAACAACAACAACAACAACAACAACAACAACAACATGTACCCAAGATTAATTAAAAGTTGTATAATCACAGGGGAACATTTTGCTGGTGTGACCACAGCCAAAACTGCATAAAGAAGATTCAGCTTTGATCTGTTTTAAATCTTTTGGTGGTTATAACTGTGAATAGATCCGGGGTGTCACACACACACACAAAAACCAGTTTTATTACTTTTTTGGACTTCATTCAAGTGGTTAAAACTATTGTAACAAATCTGGTAGAGGCACTTAGTGAAAATTTGGACAACAACAAAAACATTTCTTCTATCACTTTTGCCAAAAATAATAATAAAAAAAATCAGTGGGACCAAATCTATTGACTCTGATATGTTATGATGGAGCTATTTTTATTTAACAGTTCATAACACTGTATGTTTGTGACTAGCAATGTTATTTGTAACCATAAATATTCAGAGAAATTGGCATCATTAGTGCAGTTTGTCTACCACCATTCAATTATACAAGTGCCAGACATACATCAAATTTATTGTATTCTGTAAATCTTGATTAAAACCCCATAAAGGTTTTATACTTTCTTAACAATATGCAAATTGATGCATTTACTTCAGCTTTACAGCATAAATCAAGCTAAGAAACAACAAGTTCAGAAAACAATAGGAAGCCAGACAACATGAAACAAAAAATAATCCAACAATTTCTTTCCAGGTTTGAAAAATGAAAGTACTGTACAAGAAACACAGCAAAACTATGTCAATCAATGTAGATTTATTTGGTTTCAGAAGTGTGCCAGGTACAGTATTTTGCACTGTTCGTCTGATATTTGCAGTTCAGTGGAGATCATTCACATCCAACTATTGACCATTTATTTTCTATAGTCATAGAGCAGGGATGGCGAACCTTTTTGAGACCGAGTGCCCAAACTGTGACTGAAAACCCACTTATTAGTGCCAATATAGCAATTTAGCCAGAATACAGTCATACCCCCCAGCTTAAAATATTTTGGGTTAAAAATGCACTGGGGGGAAGCGGTGGCAAAGTGCCCCCTTCTCACCCTCCCTGGCAAGAGGATCATCACCCCAGCAGGATGTGGAGGGGGGAAGAGAAGTGACAGGAGAGACCCCTGTTCCTCCTTCCCCAGCCAGAGGATAATCGCTGCGGTGCATTGGGTGGAGAAGAGCTAGCGGATTCACCCATTGTCCCTCTCCTCGGCCAGAGGATCATCGCCCAGGCGATGCACTGGAGGGGGGAGAGAAGCGACAATGGAGTCCCCCATTCCCCCTTCCCCGGCCACAGGATCATCACCCTGGGGGCACTGGGTGGAGAAAGAAGTGTTGCCAAATTCAAAAGGGCCAAGCAGCCTTCCTCCTCCTCCCCTTCGCTCAGGTGAAGGGGAAGGCTACTTGATCCTTTTGAAATTGCACTGCTTCTCCACCTAGCACCCCTGGGGCAATGGTCCTCTGGCCGGAGAAGGGACGAACAGGGGACTTCACTTCTGCTTCTCTCCCTGGCACACTTTGGAGGCTGAAAAAGCCATGCACCGGTGAAGAAATGGCAGGGAGGGCCACGGCAAAGTCCCCCATTCTCCCCCTTCCTGGCCAGAGGATCATGGCCCCGATGGTGCATGGGGGTGGGAGAAGCAGTGGTGGAGTCCCCCATTCTGCCTCCTCAGCCAGAGGATCATCACCCTGGGGGGGGCACTGGGTGGAGAAGTGGCACCAAATTCAAAGGAACCAAGCAGCCTTCCCCCTCCTCCCCTTTGCCTGAGCATAGGGGAGGAGGAGGAAGGCTGCTTGGTCTTTTTGAATTTGACACTGTGCAAGCACCCTTGGTGGTGCCACACCAACTTCAAAGGGATAAAACAGGCATCCTCCCCCCCTTCGCTCAGGAAAGGGGAGGAGGAGGAAGGCTGTTTGACCTTTTTGAATTTGGCGCGGTGCGACCGCCACTTGTTTCAGTGGCTCAAAGGCAGTTTGAAACTCCAACCCCCTGGTTTACATGCCTGATTGGGGGGGTGACTCCCTTTCAAACTCCCTCCTCCCCCTCCTCTTCCCTCCTCTTCCCTGCCTTACTCCTGGTCCCCTGCCTTGTCCACTTGCCCTCCCTGCTTCTTCTCTACTTCTGTTCCTCCACAAATTCCTCATGGATGGAGGGGGAAGTAGGGGTGCCAGGGGGCATGTTGTGTGCCAGGCAAAAGCTCTCCGCATGCTACCTTTGGCACACATGTCATAGGTTCGCCATCCCTGTCATAGAAGGATACAATGAATGTTGACTAAATTCCTTTATTTTGTTGATTCAAACTGTCTTGACATGATGAGAAATTGCAATAGATAATATCCCTGCAAACCTCTTCACCTCCAAATGAGAGGAAGACAAATTTCCCCACACACATCTGTAAAACTTTATGTAAAATGTTTCTTGTCTTCTAGTCTTGTTTCCCCTTGAGCATATATTTTATCACAGTGAGAACAGCATTTCTTGTGTTTTCACATCTGTATATCTACACATCCTGTTTTAATATCATTATAGCCATATTCAGGCATTGTCGCCTAAAGTAGGGAGAGAATGAAGGAATGCCTCACTTGGGGGTCAATCATACTTTCACATATTCAGTGTGAATTGGCATCTGTAAGCACTTTTGACTGAATGTAGTAACAGTGTTTCCAGGATCAGCAATTCAGCTCTAAGAGCACTCCCAATCATGGGATATGGGACACTAAAGCTCCTCTTCATCTTTTTATGTTGAATGGTTGTGAAGCTTATTGGTGTACATTTGGAAGCTCTGAAAAGCCATAGTGCAGGGTCACGTTTCTGCAGCCTAGGGCTGCCCAGCAGAGGCCAGAATCTTTATAAGGTCTCAGCATTTGGTGAGAGGCCTCTTTTGTGATCCAGCCATCTTCAAGAAGGCATTCGGCCTGGTAGGATTGATATTGTGTAATCAATAATCAGTATGTTTGGACATGCATAACAGATGGGTCTTTGCAAAGTTTAAAGCTGCATTTACTGAGAGCTCACAGAGCTGGCAACATAAGGAGTTAGGTAACTTCCGTAACATCTGTAGAAGCCTAGAGGCCAAGCGCAAGCAGCTCCCTGTAGAAAGGGGAACAATCTTGAGTACATGAAAAGAATAAGTGCTTTGATAAAGATTGATTAGCTACTCAGAAGAAAGCACAGAGATTCTGATTTCATAAAGAGGGTTTTTCAGTGAAGAGTACAAGAACTTTGGTTACTTTGCAGAGATTTCAGAAATGTTTAAAAGTATATCAAAGTTGAGGTCATCTGAGGTATTGAAAAAGGGAACTTCATGGCAAAAAACAAACCAGTTTCAGCTAGTTCCCATAAAAAGCAGAACTGCTGCGGAAGATTCTAGACTCTGGGTGTTACAGTATTCTGTATGTCATGGTTACCCTATGGGAAACACCATGCAGTGCAAATGTTTATTAAAGAAAATACTGAAAATTCTGTAGCATTGACGTGTAAATCCCGGAAGACCAGTAAATCGAAATATCGAAAAAGTTTTATTTACTATATTTAAAAAAGGGCTAAGAAAGCAAGATAAATCCAGAATTTGTCACAGAACAAGACCGTGAAGTAACAGTTGTCACGAGACAAGTTATCATGACTGTGAGAAAAAAGAAACATGGACTAAACAGGGACAAAGCCACGTGATCGCAACCAATACTGTCACAGTACAAAACTAGTCTTGGGACAAGGAAGGACATGAAGTAACTGCCTGAATAGTGTTATCCGTTTTCGCAAGGCTAATCAGGCCCAGTTCTTTCAGTCTTCCCTCCTAGGGTTTAATTTTCAGTCTCCCTGATCATCCTTGTTGCTCTCCTCTGAACTTGTTCCAGTTAGGCTGATACTTCATGTCCATCTCATTGCTGTTCGCAGTCCCGCTGGGGACCGGTACGAAGAAATCTAACAGCACACCCATTGTGGGACGAGGGGAGTTCACCCCCTGAACTGCAATCTAAATGGGATGAGAGATTCCCCTCCCTGGCCTTGGGAATCTCCTCATCTCCCTTCTCGAGTGCCCGTGAGGTAAGTCTTGTCACGCAATGCGCCATTCTCCATCTAGTGGCTGGAGTGTGAAGTGCCATTCACCAGTACATTCCCTATGGAGTCAGCAACACAGTGCAGAGAGATTTAAAGACAAATGCCACAAACTTACCTCCATAAGGCACTGAAGGCAAGGCTTTGGAGAATTGAAACATCAAAAAATGATAGGTCAGGCCAGAAAAAACAACAACAAAGGCATGGAATTTCACATCTCACCACGTAACGAGGACGTGCAGAAACAGTCATGCCAGTATCATCAATCATGCCCATGCATACATGGGAACAGGGACAGAACTGCAAGAAGACCACGTGACCGCCACCGACATCAACACACAACAAACTTCCTCCTGGAACAAGAGTGGACATGAAGTAACCGTCTTAGTCTGTATCCTTCTTAAGTGTGGTTTCTAGAATTGGACATAGTACTCGAGATGTAACCTGTTTTGAATATAGGAGAACAAGGACTTCAAATGATCATAGAATCATAGAATCATAGAATCATAGAATCATAGAGTTGGAAGATACCTCAAGGGCCATCTAGTCCGACCCCCTGTCATGCAGGAACCCCATCACAATATTTCCGACAGATGGCCATCCAGCCTCTGCTTAAAAACCTCCAAGGAAGGAGACTCCGCCACCCTTTGTGGCAGCATATTCCACTGCCAAACAGCTCTAACCGTCATGAAGTTCTTCCTAATGTTCAAATGGAATCTCTTTTCCTGTAGTTTGAAACCATTGCCCCGAGTCCTAGTCTCTGAAGCCATGGAAAACAAACCTGCTCCCTCTTCAATATGACATCCTTTCAAAGATTTAAACATAGCTATCATATCCCCCCTCAGCCTTCTTTTTGAAAGGCTAAACTTTCCCAGTTCCCTAAGCTGTTCCTCATAAGACATTTCCTCCAGACCCTCAACCATCCTGGTCGCCCTCCTCTGCACCCGCTCGAGGTTGTCAACATCCTTTTTAAACTGAGGCGCACAGAACTGGACACAGTACTCCAGGTGGGGTCTGACCAGAGCAGAATAGAGTAATATCACTTCCCTTGATCTAGACACTATGGTTCTCTTGATGCAACCAAGAATTGCATTGGCTTTCCTGGCCGCCGCATCACACTGCTGACTCATGTTCAATTTGTGGTCCACTAAGACTCCCAAATCCCTTTCACAGGTACTGTTCTCCAGCCATGTGTCCCCCATCCTATATCTGTGCAATTCATTCTTTTTACCTAGATGTAGCACCCTACATTTCCCTCTGTTGAAATCCATTCCGTTGGCTTCTAATCTGTCAAGGTCTTTTTGAATTTTCATTCTATCCTCTAAGGAATTAGCAACCCCTACCAATTTGGTATCGTCTGCAAATTTAATTAGCATACTCTCTATTCCTTCCTCCAAGTCATTAATAAAGATATTGAACAGCACTGTACCCAGAACAGAACCCTGGGGCACCCCACTGGTCACGTCTCTCCAAGCTGAAGAGAGGCCATTTATGGTCACCATTTGGGTGCGATCAGTCAACCAATTACCTAACAGTAGCACTATCTATCCCACTTTCTACTAACTTCTTAGCAAGAATATCATGGGGAACCTTATCAAAGGCCTTACTAAAGTCCAGATAAGCAATATCCACAGCATGCCCCTCATCCACCAGGCCTGTAATTCTACCAAAGAAAGATCAAATTAGTCTGGCATGACTTGTTTTTAAGAAACCTGTGTTGACTTCTTGTAATGATAGAATTGTTTGTTAAATAATTGCAGACTGCCTGTTTAATAATCTGCTCTAGGATCTTTCCAGGAATTGAAGTCAAGCTGACTGGGCGGTAATTATTAGGGTCCTCTTTTTTCCCCTTTTTGAAGATGGGGACAACATTAGCCCTCCTCCAATCGATGGGGACTCCCCCTGTTCTCCAGGACTTCTCAAATATTATTGCCAATGGTTCTGAAATTACTTCCGCCAGTTCTTTTAATATCCTTGGGTGTAATTCATCTGGCCCAGGAGACTTAAATTCATTTAATGTTTCCAGGTGTTGCTGTACCAGCTCTCTACCTATTCTATGTTGCAATTCCCATCTCACCTCAACTACTCTTTGTCCCAGTGGATCTCTTTCTTCCTTTTTGGAGAAAACAGAGGCAAAGTAGGTGTTGAGTAGTTCTGCCTTTTCCTTGTCCCCTGTTAGTAACTGGTTATTATTGCCACGCAGAGTGCCTATCATTTCCTTATTTTTCCTTTTGCTGCGGACATAACTGAAGAAACCCTTTTTATTATCTTTAATGTCTCTGGCAAGTCTAAGTTCATTTTGCGCTTTAGCTTTTTTTACCATCCCTCTGCATATATTAGCTGTTTGCTTATATTCCTCTTTGGTGCATTTCCCATTTTTCCATTCCTTGTACTTGTTTTTCTTTATAGTTAGCTGTGCTGAAAGTTCTTTAGTAAACCACTGTGGTTTCTTTAGACCTCTCCCATTTTTACTTCTTGTTGGGATAGTTTCAAATTGTGCCTTTAATATCTCGCTTTTAAGGAACTCCCATCCATCTTGGACTCCCTTCTCTTTCAGTGTGTCAGTCCATGGAATCACAGCCAATAATTCCCTAAGTTTACAAAAAATGGCGTTCTTAAAGTCCAGGGTTCTTGTCTGACTATGCTTAGCTTCACCTTCCAACTGTATAACAAATTGCAAGAGGGCATGGTCACTTTTATTTATTTATTTATTTGTTGCATTTATACCCCACTTATCTACATAGTGTACTCTAAGCGGCTTACAAGGCTACCAAAGCCATAGAAATTACAATAAAGACACAAGCAAAACAAATAGTAATAGCAGTAAATAGAAAGTTAAAAACCTTATGGCACCTCAATCACTGTACAGTGGTAGATAAAAACAAATTGCGATGGCGGAAAAAAAAATGATCCCACCACTTCGACCCCATTTATAAGGTCCTCCTTATTGGTTAAGACCAGATCTAAAATGGTTTTGCCTCTTGTTGCCTCCTCTACCTTCTGGACCATGAAATTGTCTGCAAGGGCAGTAAGGAATTTGTTAGACCTTGCATTCTTAGCTGAGTTGGACTGCCAGCATATATCAGGATAGTTAAAATCTCCCATTAGTACTACATCTCTCCCTTTTGACTGTGTGGCCATCTGCTCACAGAAGGCATCATCCCACTCTTCCGGCTGGCTTGGGGGTCTATAATATACCCCCACAGTGACATCCCTCCTAGTTTTTTCACCCCTGATTTTCACCCAAATACTCTCAGCATGGTTCCTCTGCTGTTTATCTTGTATTTCCTCAGCAGTATAAATGTCCTTAATATATAAAGCTACACCTCCTCCTTTCTTACTCGGTCTGTTCCTTTGAAACAGGTTATACCCTCCAATGACTACATTCCAATCATATGTCTCATCCCACCATGTTTCAGTGATGCCAATTATGTCATATCTATTTTGCTGTATTAGGAGTTCCAGCTCCTCTTGTTTGTTCCCCATGCTCTGTGCATTGGTGTAGAGACATTTGAGGCTATGTGTGCTTCTTACATATCCTTTGCTTAACCTGTTTTTCCTTGCACTGATGGTCTGCACTACTTCTTGGCCTGCTCCTTTTGCAACATTTGGGCTTATCTCCACACCTCCCTTCTGGATCTCTACCGTTAATAGAATTTTCTCCCTCCCCCTGCAAACTCAGTTTAAAGCTCTCCTTATTAAATCTGCAATCCTCTTGGCAAAAAGATTCCTACCAGCAGTGGTGAGATGCACCCCATCCTGGCCCAATATCCCATTTGAATGAAAAAGCAAACCATGGTCCAAGAATCCGAATCGTTCCTGCCGACACCATCTCCGAAGCCAATTGTTCACCTTCCACTATTGTTCTTTCCCTTCGTGGGCCACATCCTTCTACAGGGAGGAGAGATGAGATTACCATCTGCCCACCCAGGTCCTTCAGCTTCCTACCCATCTCTTCGTACGCTTTTACGATATCCTGAAAGCTGCGTTTGGAAGTATCAGTTCCTACATGGACCAAGAGAAAGGGGATAGAATCAGAGGTCTTGATGAGTCTCGTTAGTCTCTCCATTACATCCTGAATCTTGGCTCCAGGGAGACAGCAGACCTCCTTGTTCATTTTGTCAGGCCTGCAGATGACCGCTTCTGTTCCTCTAAGCAAGGAATCCCCAACCACCACCACTCGCCTCCTCCGAGGCTTGGTAGGTGCCCCCTGGTGCGCTGTTGGATTTGGATTCCTTTGTGCAAGGTCTTGAGGCTGCTCTTGGTGCAGTTCCTTCTCCTGGCTGATAAGGGAGAGAGGTTGGAATCTATTTTGCAACTGCAAACTTCCTATCTGTTTCTTAGTTCTTCCCTTTCTGACTGTGACATTCTTCCAAGTGTCTGTCTCCGGCATTTGTGAAATGCCCTCGTCCTGATTGAGATTACCCCTGTCCCCTGTGTTGGCAAAGTTTTTATCTGCTTCATCTGATTTTATCTGATATGGCAACTATACTTCCATCAATACAACATACAATAGCATATGCCTTTTTCTTTGCACCACTGGCTCATACTCAGCTTGCAATCTACAATTTCAAGATCCTTCTCACTTGTATTGTTACTAAAGCCAAATATCCCCTGTCCTGTTATTGTGCATTTGGCACTTTTTTTCTTAGATGTAGAATTTGCTCTTACATGGTTACATTTCATTCCACTGTTTTCAGCCCAGTACTTGAACCTGCCAAGATGTTTTTGTTTTTTGTTTCTGTTTCCCAGTCTATTCTCTATTTCCACTTGTGTGTCATCTGTAAATCTGATAAACACTGTGTGCACCCTGAGAAGTTATAATAGCTTGCACAATAAGATTTTTTTTATTTTCCTATTTTTGTCTGATACAACAAAAATCTAGAGAGATATTTGTTCAGATAATTAGCATGCAGTCATTACATATTCAAAAGATATTCTACAAAGCAGATTAAAGCCAAGGCTTTAAAAAAGGCTTGCTATTAATAGCACGATAATCTTCTATTAATTACATATCCTTCCTTTTCTTAATGGATCCAGAAAATATAGCCCCATAATATTATTTACAGCATGTGGTAATGGTTTCATCCATCACTATTCACTTCATTACTGCTTGTGGTGCATTTATGGAGTTCAGCCAAACGCAGCTATGTTTTGCTTTAGGGTAAAAATCATCCTAGTAATTCATATCCTATTTGGTTTTATGGGGGCTGGGGAAAGGAGGACAACGGGAGAAAGAGATGCAATGCATTCCAACAGTTCACTGCTTTCCATGCTCAAAGAAATTAAGAACACACAGAAGACCTAACAGGCAGCAACAAGATGATCCTAGTTTTGCAAGTATATGGTAAGATATATGAGGTGCAAATAGCAGAACATGCATCACTATCTAATATAGGGGCTGAATTCCTATTGGCATCTCTCTATGTGAAAGTCTGATTATATCATCAGCCATGACATTTCATGGCTAATTAGAGATTTCTTTTCTTTTTCTCTTCTTTTTTGCCATTTATAGTTTTCAAACAAAAAGTCAATCAAAAAAGAAAAAAATGAAAAAATGGAACGATTCTAATCTTCTCAAACAAAATTTGCATCTCATCAAAACAATATATGATCCTTAACTATTTCAATTACTCATAAATTAAACAGGAAACTTAATTGACATTATAATATTGATCTAAAATTTGTAGAAATCATGCCATCTTTCTTCGAAGTCTTCATAGTATCCATTTGGTTTCATTAATGCTGAGATATTGTCCATTTCTGTTGTTTAACACCTTCATAATTAACTGGCTTTTGTCCAGAATCTTGTTTGTTTTCCATAGTTGTGCATACAACATTCTAGCTGCTGTGATAATATGGATTATTACAATTTTTTTTGCTATCACCAATATTTTGTTGTATCATAGATAGTAAGCTAATTAAAGATTTCAATTCCTTACCAAGGTTCTGAGGTTCCCGATGAATCCCTTTCATCCTGGGGAAGACTTGGTCCCAGTCTCAACCCTGGTGGTGGCAATTTTTGGTTTGTAAAGACTCTTCCCCCCCCCCAATCAATTGGGCCCTCCCTTAGCTTTCCCATTATGAGAGGGATATCTAGGATATTTCTGAATGGTGTGACACAACCAGAAATAAATTAGGGACAAAAGGCTGCAGCTCGTGATGTACTTCATCTTGCATATTCAGAGCTGTGCTGGGTGGCTCAGTGATTTAGGTATCTGGTTGCAGAGCTAGAGTTTGGGAGTTGGAGCATCCAATGTCCCTTCTTGATAGGGACCAGGGATTCATGATCCAATGGTCCCTTCCAGCTCCACAGTTCTAAGATGATTCTAAGATGATTCTAAGATGAACAAAAATTCAGTCAAGATCTCTATTTGTTACCAACAGCTGACCACATATGTTTCATCTCAAATGGTCTTGGTAGGGTTGCACACAGATTCCATCAAGGAGATCTATAGACCAGTTTAGAGTTTCTGTACATATTCAGATTAGGTCCAGGGCAATTTATGACTGAGTAGATTTGAACGAACTATTTTCTTTCTACTCTGATTCACATGAAGCTGCGAAGCATCATAGACCTTGAAATAGGGGGAGGGAGTTGACTTGCCAAATTTCAGACAACTGGTTTTAGGGGGTTGTCTACACATATAACACTTGTTGTTTTTTTTACTGAAGTGGGCCTGAAGTGATTTGTGCCCTGTATAATGTATGTTTCAAGCACAGATCTGGTTTTAAGTTATTGTGATTTGCTCTATAGCAGTGTTGGCAAACCTATGGCCCAAGTACCAAAGGTGGCACTCAGAGCCCTTTCTGTGGGCACCCGACATCATGCCTTCACAGCCACCTGTATTCAGGTTAAATTACAGTATTGGCACTTTCGAAAAAAAGTAGTGGATTATATATATAGAATGTGACTCTAAAATCCTCAACACAGTTTAAAGGCACTTCTCCCACATGATTTGTGATGTAGCGTTCAGAGTTTATAAGGAGGCGGTTCAGTTAAGCTGCATTTGTGTTGGGAGCACCACAGTCCAATTAATGAATAGATCTGGTAATTTCTGCCCAGTAATGTACAACATCAAGAACATTTTGGGCTGCTATCAACAAATTTTCCATGGCACATGTTGAGCAGCATAGAGTACACTGACATAGGAGATGAGCCGGCCTGGGTGACCTTGGGCAAGCTGCACAGATTGGGGGGGGGAGAAGATTTTTTTTTGTACATTGGATTTTTTAATATATTATTTAATCTCTATTATCTATGATTTTCTTTCTCACTTTACACTTTTTGTGCACTTGCATTTCTTGCTTGTTCTTTATATCGGGAGCTGTGTAACAAGTAAATTTCCCCAATGTGGGATTAATAAAGATTTATCTATCTATCTATCAAGAAGGGGATGGTAAACCATATCTGTGTATTTTTCATCTAGACAATGCTAGAAGGGATTGCCATAAATCAGAATCGACTTGACGACACACTGCCATTATTATTAGTTTTGGATATGCCTGGAACCCAGGTTACATTCACGATGCTTAACTTGTGCAATTGTGATGGAACTGCTGGACTGCAAGGAAGTATGTAAATTCAGGTTTTTTTATTTAAATCAGATTTTTCTTTTGGAAGGTGACCCTCTGAAGGCACCTAGATCCTAATGCTTTAAGCTATTGACTGGGCATCCTAATAGATCTTGGAGAATGTTTTATGTTTTCATGTAACAGCCTTCCAGCTTCCCTCCTCCCTTTATCCCCAGAAAGCTGTTCATTGCATTTTCCCCCCCTGCCACAGAAAAATCTGTGATTTAAGACCTAATATTTGCCTCATTGAAATAATGCACATTATGCCATTGAGAGTACAAGCAGATCCATAAATAGGATTTATTTATTACACAAAGTAAAGGGCAAGAACAGGGAAGTTCATACTACAGACAATTTGTAACAAGAAGAAAAAAAAATTAAGATCTCTGAGGCTTGAAAAATAAAATGCCTTTTACTCTGGAGCTTAATCCATCTGTTTTTCAGAGCCTCCGGCTGCCTTCTTTTTATGTCTAACCTGGGACATCATCACTCAGTTATGCAATGCATAGACGGCTAGAAGGATTTTGGCTATTTGTCATCAAAAATTCTTTAATGGCTGAGTCATAGGTTTGTAGGGGCTTTAAGGGTATAATTAAACTCAGAGATTCTGAAATGTATGCTATAGATCTCTTTGATCTGCACATAAGACAAAGAAACCAGAATGTAAGCAGTCAACAGAGACCATCTTCAGAGCTGATGTTAGCAGCTGCAGTGTGTAAACCCTAGAGTCTAGGAAATTAAGCAGAGATGAATCCTGGGCAGATATTTAGCATTTGCAGACTTAACTTACTGAACAAAACTGGCTATTTGAAATGATTAATCCTCCTCCTCCTCCTTGTTCTTTGTGGTGCTTTTTAGTTACCATAGCTGCAACCAGATACCTAAATCACCAGATCCACCGGTTACATTTCTGGGCACAATTCAAAGTGCTGGTTCTAACC
Source organism: Phrynocephalus versicolor (assembly GCA_023846285.1). Lineage (NCBI taxonomy): Eukaryota > Metazoa > Chordata > Lepidosauria > Squamata > Agamidae > Phrynocephalus > Phrynocephalus versicolor. The sequence goes on from JAHTLZ010000016.1 coordinate 2,731,455, forward strand.
TGGATGTCGTAAAAAAATCCTGGGTCCAAGCTCTCTTGAGGACTGTGTCTCCCTTGATGAGCTTTCCCAGATGTGAAGATAATCTGGAGAGTACTTCTTCTTGGGCCTTTCGCCATCACAGGTGTGTTTGGTGGGTGGCAAGCGAAAGAGCCTTCTCTGGGCCTTTTCACACGACCCCTAAGATCCGCTGGCCACTTAAACTCGGACCAGAGATCTTGGGGGTTCGTGGCTCTTTCTGCGTCCCCAACCCTCCGCACTTCCTTGCTCCTGTCTTCGTGAGGGGAGGGAGGAAAAAAGAGAGGAAAAAATGCAGGCTCACCCCCGAAGCCGCCCGGAGCCCCGTCGTTGTCCTGATTCCTTCTCTTCTGTTTTTTTTTGTCTCCCGCCCCTTCTCTTAAAGGGGCGGGAGGCAAAACAAAAACAAAACCAGAAGCGAGGAGAGCCCTGCACTCACCAGATTAAATCCGGCCCTGGGGATTTTCACCCTCCTAGAGCAGGTACAAGAAAAGTGCGCTGGGACGCGCTTAGGTGGGCGTGGTCGCACGTAATTTCCTGCAAACTCCGGAGCTGGTGGGGAAACAATTGTAAGCTCCGGAGCTGGCAGCCATTTGCTGCGGAGTTTAGGGGTCGTGTACAAATACCCTCTGTTGCTTCCAGGCTTTGGAATTTCCCCCTCAGCAGGCCAGACTGGCCCCATATTTGTTTTTTCTTCAAAAAGCTGTGGAGACTTGTTATGTTTTTAATGGATTACTGGTCTGAATGTGTTTTAGTGTTGTTTTGTCTGCCATCTTTTAGTGTATTATTTGTTTAATCTTTTTAAGCATGTTTATACTGTTTTGAACTTTAAATATTGTCTTTTAATGGCATAATCTTCATGGATCATTTTAAAGGACTGACATAACTAAGCCAACAGGATTTTGTCCAATGACTGAAAATTTGTCTTTTAGCAGCAGACCATGAAATCTCTTGGATATAGCTAGCCTCAGGGAAACTCATGGAACAAGCCTCCTAAATTTCAAGGGAAGGAGCTCCTCAAGTAAGTAACCAGTGACTGGCACCTATTCTTAAGTGACAGTATTAGCCTTTATATTGGGGTAGGCCAAATCTCACCTTTTGGCCCTTTGTTTCAGAGTCTATAGAGATGTTCATGTCTGCAACTCTCTCAATACATTTCTTTCTTTAGCTACAGCAATAGTTGCCCTTCTGCGGCAAGGAGAAAATTAATATTTTATTTTCTTATTTACTAGGCCATGACAAATCAAGCCGAGATTTATAACCCTGGTTTCTCCCACATTAGATTACGGTAGCTCCTTTGTCAAAGGGAAAAAAAACTGTTTTCCATTTTAAATATATAGAAATATGGATATCTTTGAAAATTTTTATTTCAAGAAAAAAACAGAATAGAAATGGCAATCACAACCATGATCCCACAGAAGTGTTCAGCTGGACCAGTTATCTGCAATCCTGTCAAAAGAATGGCTGTCTTTAGATGCAGGGTTTCCATGTGTGATTTTTAGGTGTCCTTCCATGTTAATTCCCAGTATACAGAACATCCTTTCATATAAGCTTTTTTTTAGCTCCGGTGGTCTATTCATAAGCACATAAAAATGTGAATTAGCAATCCTTTTGCCTGCAGAAATTGAGTGGAAAATGGTCATAAAATGGGTGCCGATTATAACCAGTTTAACTTCCCTGTTGGGGAAGAGGGATGCTTATTTTGTTGACTGAGGAGAGGAGCATGGCCATTAATCATGAAATTTACTTATAATACTTAGCTGTTATCACATTATCCAGGGGAGCAATAAGAAACTATTGAGCTCTGCATAATTCTGGGATTAAATTGAGAGAGGGCGAAATTGCGTGGCAATTTGATTTATTGCTAGTTGCACACAACAGGTTTGGAACCTACCTACCAACTCTCTCTCCCCAGTATGCCAGTAAAAATAAGTATATACAGATACTTTATTTTAAGCTAGGGATCGTCCTATCACTGTCTTGGGGGAGCAAAAGCCAGGAAAAGAGGATTCATTCATCCACCCTGTAGCAAGATGGCCATGATCCACCATGTGCATTTTCCTTCAATAGTCAGTTTATGAACCCTTGAGAATATATATACTGTATATCCAATTATATATTATATATCCAATTATTAATATAAACAGGAACAGGCCACTGAATCATTGGTACTTGCTAAACAAGCAAATAGATAATTCCCACTTGATCACCTGGTTTAGGGCTTGCAATTTGATTTAGCCCAGGGCCATGCATATCAGGGGTGATACACAGGTAACAACTGAGTTATACTGTAGACTTTATTTAAGCTGCAGAAAAGGATTGGAAGAGCTGAGAGTATAGAAAAAATATAGCTGCATAAGAGTGCAATGTTGATTTTTTTTTTGCAGCAGAGTAAATCAACATGGTAATCCTAAAATTAAAGGCAGACCATACAAAATGTTACAATTTTTATACTAGACTTCAGATCAGCACTAAGTTTGGCACTGTTGGGGCAGACCATCTGCCCTTCCCCTGTTCCAAATTTGGGGAAATTTGGACAAAGAGTTTTCAAGATATCGTTGTTTTTACAAAATGTTTTCCCACATTCAAAAATAGTCAACCCCTGCTAAGCAGATTCAAAACAATTCAAATAAATTGAAAAGAAAAATATTGATTGTCTTGAAACAGAATTGTTGGCTCCACCACTTTTCTTTATTTGGAAAGAATCCAGGGCTGAAATATTGGTTCTCAAAAATGGTATTTTAAATGTGATTGCCTATACCTGTAATACTCAGCACTTAAAAAAAAATATCCCTGATAATTGCTTCACGTTTGGGTAAGAAGTGGTTGACTGATCTAAAAAAAGGAGTCAGTTCTGGCATTTCCCCCTGCTTAGAAGATCTTTCTGAATGGCAGTGAGCAGAAGAGGGTATCCTGTAGACCAGGGGTGTCCAAACTTCAGCTGTCCAGATGTTTTGGACCACAACTCCCAGAATTCCAAGCCTCTATTGCCAATGGCAAAGGACTGTGGGAGTTGTGGTCCAAAATATCTGGACGGCCGAAGATTGGACACCACTGCTGTAGACAGTGGTTCCCCACCCCAGGTAACTCAGATGTTCTTGACTGCAATTCCCATAAATTGCTGCACTGGCTACAGTTCCTTGGTTATTCTTGGTTATTCTTTGTCATCCTTTATTCAGCTGGCAACATGTTACTTTCCTGGTTTTTTGGACTGTGGATAGGGAAATGGGACATCTCAAATTAATACACTAGACTAGAGTCCTGTTTTTGGTTTTTGTAGTGATTATTTTAAAATAACTGAATGAAATACTGCTTCATCTAATGGTCCTATTACAAAGTAATTGGTCTGATTATGTCAGACCACCCACTGATTTCATTGTAGATGACATTTTAATCCTGAGAATACATGATCTGCATATCGGGCGGGTGGGGCTTAGTGGGAAGAGAAAAAGGATATTTCCATCTATTACTGAGAAGCACATCCACTCATTTCAAGGATAATAGTTTCCTATTATGAACATTATCTTTTAAAATGTGATTTGCCTTCCCCCCCCCTATTTTTAACACACCATCTTATTGTGACCTTTGTGCCAAATGGGCAGTATATAAATAAATAACTGTGTAGATAGATAAATAGACAGACATACAGACACACAAAGAAAGAAAGACAGACAGACAGAAACACACACACATGTACAGAGTATTTAGAAGGAACAGAATACATCCCTAATGGTGCTTTCAAAGGCAATCACATAGCAGCTCTCCACTGAGGACTCTCTTTGGATCTGATTAAGTAGTCCTGAAGCAGCAGGGATAATCGTATTGATTTGGAAAGAATGTCTGGTTAATTTTTCACAAGGCGTAGATTCCTCCAGAATCAATAACTTTCTGCTGGTATCTTTATTCTTCAGAATAAACTGTGTCTGTCTCAGAAACTTGATTCCTAAGCTCAATTGCATTCATAAAACATTCACAGACATACCCAAGCACAAACGAAAGGCAAGCTTACCCAGGCAGCAGCAAGCATTTAACCCCCACCGTAGGACAAAGAGAATTATTTTCCCTTGATATATTGTTGTCCTTGGATGGATAGGATTTGTCTTCACTTTGTTGTTGTTGTTGTTGTTGCTCTGACACAATGCACAGCCATCTATTCAGGATTTCTTTTAAAGAAAAAGATTCTTGCTGAGCCTTCCCTTCCCCCTCCCTGTGTACACCCAAGACAAGAAACCAGATCTGAACTATTTCTACAAACAGTGCAGGAATGGAGCAAATGTGAGTATACATTCATGATCCAGGAAGAGAACACAGAGGCTCCAAAGGGGCTTGCATTTGCCCAAGCTGAAAGTCCAGTATTTCAGGTAATCCTGGTCAGATCCAGCATGGCACATCCTGTTTTCATTTAAAATAATGGCTCAGAAACATGGGCGCCCAATGTCTGGCACATCCAGTGGTTTAGGAATTCCAGAGTCCAAATGCACTATCCAGTTACAGTAGCTTATAACATTTTAGCTGTCACAGTTCCATCCCTACAGAATCTTGATATCTGTAGTCTGGCACTTAGCATCTTTTTCACTAGACAATTCTTGTACTTGATCTGAAGTGCAACAAAAATTTCTAAGTACCTCACCAGACATCCCGATACAAGAGATGAACTCCAACAAGTGTTTCTTTGCTTGTGGAAGGCATTGATCAAGAAGGGATATATTTCACATCAAGGATTTCAGCAACCTCATGGCAGAGAGAGACAACCCACCCGAGCACCTAGTGGGGAGGTCATTGGGGACAACCAGGGCAGTGTGAGCCAAAGGGAAAAAATTCTCTCTCACTCTGGTAGAAGCTTTACTACAATAGAGGGACATTCAATGATATTTGACCACTGGAGGAGAGTCTTCATGCACTAAAACAATTATACCCTTTTCATATATACTGTATTTCTCTATCTATAAAATGCCCTCATGTATAGGACCATCCCCACTAGAGATGGGCACGACTCAGCGAAATTTTCGTTTTTGTTTTTGTTTTTTCATTTCGTTTCGTAACGAAAACGAAAATGAAAAATTTTCAAAAACAAAACGGAAACGGAAACGAAATGACAAATTTTGCTGTGTTTTTCGTTTTCGTTGCGGCAAATGCATTGAACTGAAAAGAATGCTAATGAAACAGCAATTTGTCATTTTCATTTTTTGTTTCATTTCGTAATAAAAATGAAAACGAAAAATTTGTGAAAAACCCAACGAAAACTAAAATGAACCGAAACGGACCCCTAAACGACCAAACGACAAACGAAACACCATTTTTTTGAGTCGTGCCCATCTCTAATACCCACATTTACAACCCAAAATTACAGTCCTGAAACCACATGGTTTTCCCCTTGGGTTACTTCTGTGAATAAGACGACCCTCAAATTTTAGTCTAAAAAGTTTAGACAAAAATATATAGTCTTATACATAGAAAATACTGTACTTTGTACATTAATATAAACAACAGTCCCGAAAAGAATTTCATTTCTTTTTTCCCCAAGTTCATTGTCAAATACATCTCTCTCTCTCGCTCTCTTTCTCTCTCACTATGACTAACATGAGGTCTCTGTGACCATCTGTCAGACTGATGTAGCTTTTAAAAAAATCTTGCGTAGGTGGGTTAAGATGTTGTCAGAGTGTCCTCAACCCTCTAGTGTCAGCACAATTTCATGCCAACAAACAGTTGCATTAAGGAGCTGATCAGAAGGGTTAGCATGGAATGCCATTTGAAATAAAATGCTCTTCCCCCTTTTAAGCAAAATGACTCTTAAGAACATCTGGTAATTTTTTTTATTGTTTTTAACTCCTGGCAGTTTTTCAGAAATGTTCTGCTGATTTGCTTTCACAAAATGTTGACTTCACTTTCTTAAGTGAGAGGAGCAAGCATGAAACACTGTGTCCCCCGTGTGACTAAAATTGTACCTGTTTGTCAGGACACGGGTTATGCATGCCTACAAACCTAATGTGAGCTGTTTTAAAAAAAACTTCAAACTTCTTAATCTGCAGGCCTGGGCCTCTAAGACTCAGAGGAACATCAGCTCAAGGAAAGAGAAAGAGGGAGAGAGGGAGAGAGAGAGAGACTGAAACCAAGATTGAGGCCAAGAACAAGACTGTGTATGAATTCTGGCTCTAAAGGAAAGACCCAAATGCAGCTGCCCCATCAAACCCACTTTAATCCCGGGAAATCTGGGAGTTGATTCATGGCAACTGGATTTCTTTTCTTCTGGGATCAAAACGTTTCACTACTCACCCAAATAACTTCTTCAGAATGATCCCACAACAAAAGAAGTCCAGTGCCTATGACCCAACTCCCAGATAACTTTACCTGGATGACTGATGTATCTCTGCAGACAAATCCTAGGAGAAGTAAAATTTGGGTAGATTTGGTATGTGGTGTGAGTTGACCAAGGGAAATCTTCGATTCCCAAGATCCATCCGTGCCATGCTTGAACATGTCTGTAGCAATGAGAAATTTACTGAGGATACATTTTGGATTTGGAATTTATCCAGAAAATGGAGAAAAGCGGGGACATGTATCTATTTCTTTACCATTTCGAAGCAAAGTGAAGTGAAGAATCCCAGAGTGATGCTCTAACTGAGTGAAGGAATTCAATATGACGTGCTGAATTTTGCTTTGGTGCTTAGGACTTTGCTAAACCAGAGAAGCAGCTCTTGTTTCAGAGGAGCCAGGTGTGTCTGACAGCTGGACTACAGTGCACAGGTAGTGCAGGATGAAGCCACAAAAGGGCAGGAGCTGGGCAAAGAGTAAAATCCATGGCTCCTGGCAATGGAAGGTAAGAAACTAGTGGGAGCTTAGCCTAAAACGTCAATGTTGTGTGTGTGTGTGTGTGTGTGTGTGTGTGTATGTGTTGTGTTGTGTTGTGTTGTGTTGTGTTGTTACAGTCGTGACCGACTCTTTGTGACTCCATGTCCATGGAGTTTTCTTGGCAGGAATACTGAAGTGGTTTGGCAGTTCCTACTCCAGGCGCCTACAACACCAGGTATTCCCTGGTGGTCTCCCATCCAAGTACTAACTAGGACTGACCCTGCTTAGCTCCCGAAATCAGGCAAGACCGGATGTGCTTAGGGCATCAAGTAGTTGATGGCAATTGATATTCACTCCCATCATCCAATGGCACAGCTGTTTTGTTTTTCTCATTTTCATGTTTTCCCTCCACTATTTGGACCTAAACAGATATACTTTAAAATACTCAGATGCACACTAAAGCAAATTGGGTACAAATTGGCTCAAAGTGAATTTGTTGTGATTTGTACAACAAATAAATCAGACTGATTAGACTGCAGTGGTGTTGATACACACACTTTGTGAAGCGTTTCCTTCCCATTACTCAGACCGGGAGGGAAATAGGTTTTTTTTTTAAGTGCAAAGGGAGGCATCTTTCTTGCCATTAGTGCTTTGTGTATATTAGAGTTTTTGCCCTTAAAACATGCTAACTTCAAAGGTAGGCTTGCCTTGTTTTGAAAGCCTTATCTTAATCATCAACTGTTTTCCTAATATGGAACATATTAATGCTGGTCTCCTGTCAAATCATTTCCTTTACAAAAAGGACCCAACTTGTTTAGCACATATTTCAAATGTCTTACTCTGCTGGCAAGCAGAATTCCTTTGTCCTCCTTGGGTGAAAGAGTGCAAGATTCATGTTCATGCCCCATGTGACCCAGGAAGGGGGGGAGGAGGAGTGTGGTATAAGGGAACACTTCTCCCCAGTCTCCATCTCTTTCAAGGCATCTTATATACATAAGGAGAGGCTCAAGTAGGCCAAACGGGGATTGGGGGGGGGTTGTTTTAGGAGGTCCCGATCCAATTAGGGGCAGAGGCAGGGCCGGCGCTTCCATTAAGGCGAACTAGGCAGTTGCCTAGGATGCCAAAATGGAGAGAGGGCGCTGGACAGCCTGCCGCCGCCCCTGCCGCTGGCCACCACCATTCGTCCCCCTACTGCCCACCAGCCACCGTCTGCCTATCGCTGCCTGCCGCTGCCCGCCCGCCACCCATTGCTGCCCACCCCCCGCGCCCGTTGCCGTCCCCCGCCATCCACTGCCCTGCCACCCCACTGCTGGTCCGCCACCTGCCCATCCCGCCCCACCCCACCCCACCCCCTGCCCTTCACCTAGGGTGCAAAAAAACTAGCACCTGGGCAGAGGGAGGGGCAGACTTGCCTAGGGGCCAATGGTCAATGCATTCATCATCCTCCCTGAGCTGAGAGCTGCCAAATAGTGGCGCTTGGTGATCTGGGAGGTGGTCCAGTCAATTTCCGGCCACAACTGCACTGTATTTAGAACCACACAACAGTGGAGCAGTGGATTTGAGGTCCTGGGAAACCTCTGTGTCCCAACTGTAGGTCAGCACTATAGCAGGTCCCTCTTGGAGTTTAATTCAGTTACCAGATTGTATGTTAAATAAAGTCTGCCCTGAGTTTAAACCCATCACCTGCCTCCCACATCTTATTTTGCACAGTGAGGGCAAAGGCTATAAGCTGAAAAAAAATCAAAAGCTGTCCAGTCTTTCATCATTTCTTTGCCCCCTTCCTCAGTCAAGATAAGGCACACCCATCTATATTCTCTTTAAATGGCCACCATTCAAAGCATAGAAGTTCGAATGAATCAGGTTGTCTAGCTCCAGAAACCATGCACGAGAACTGTAGATTAATAGCAGAATCATTCATAAATTCCATAAATTCCCTGCTGTCTCATGCTGCTGTCTATACAGTTGGGAAGCTGCCATTTCTCCGCTGGCAGCCTAAATCGTTATGCTTGCCACTTAAACCTTTCTCTTTTGTCCTTCCCTTAGGACACAACAGCATGAGTCTCACCTCCCTTTTCTGAAGGTTGCTGTCATAGCTTTCACTAATCTTCCTTTTCTTCAGGCTACACCTGCCCAGTTCCTTCTGCCTTTTCTCAAACTGATTGCATTCCAGCTCATTTGTCATCTGTAGAGTTCTCTTCTAAGACTGGTGTAAATTGTCGACACCTGCCCTCACAGCATCACAGTAAATCCAATATCAGAGACAAGGAAGTAAAAAGAAGAAGAAAAGGTGGACATGAAACAAAAAATGAAACGGTGTTTTGTTGCTTTGTTTAGTAATGAATTACTTTGTTAGGTAACAAAGCGGTAGGATGCAAACACCATTTTCCCCTCTAGAACAAAATGATTCATCCTAGAGGAAATGACAGGGGAGCTTTCTCAAACTCTTCCCTGTAAGCCCCTGAAATTTGGAAAGGTTTAGGGGTCGGGGGCTGAGATGTTAAGCTCCAAAGGGGGTGCCTGTAATGGTTAGCAACAAGGCTAACAGCAGAAAGCCAGGACCAAGGGATATTCAGGAGCATAGTCAAACCTTTTGAGCTCAAGAGACACAGAGCAGGTCATCAGACAGACCAATTTCAAAACACACACAAAAAAAAAAACCCACAGTCAAATAAGGAGGTAGAGATCCAAACAGGCAAAATTATAGAAAGGAAGGGTTCGAAGCCAGAGCTTCCAGAGTTCAAGGTCTCATGTTGCTGAGGCAAAGAGCAGGGAGTGCTGGCTTCAAGTTTTATGCTAGTAGCAAGCCCCAACAGCTGCACTCCCTGATTGCCTCAGCCTAAGAGTACCCTGATTTTGTGAAGAATCAGAGTCAAATGACCCCAATCCTGACACTGCACCTAGGAAGGAAAAAATCTTTCCACAACTGGATTCGAAACTTCAGAAGCCAAGCTGTGGGTGAGGGATTAGCACAGCCGCGGATTGGCTTCCAATTCCAATTAGAAAGATTTTTTCCTAGGGGTGCTCCCTTTTGGCGCTTCATACAGTAATTCAGCCCCCTGAACCCCAAACCTCTCCAAATTTCAGAGGCTTACCTGGAATCACTTGAGGAAGCTAACCCTGTCATTTGCATTTCAAAACAAGTTTGTGAACTGTATTTTCGAGCACAGATTGCAGCCATGTTTCAGCATGGAAATGGTAGGGTTAGCTTCCTCAAGAGAAACAAAAGTGAAACAAAACAAAATGCTATTTTTCTGTTCCATGTCCATCTCTAATTAGGAACACATATACACACCTGGCAGGTTCAATTTCATTGTCACACTTCATTTGTCCCACTAGGCTCTTTTGGCAGACTTTTCTGCATATGCCCCCAAATTAGTAGGCAAGGATTTTATTATGCGCTCGACATTCCTTTCAGAGTTTTAAAAAAGTTCCTTTTGTGGACAAAAATGTCCAAAAGTCTTCAACAAGCTTGACCACAGGCAAGATTCTCATTATATATACTGTACATATTTCTTGATAGGGCTTGGGACAGTTCATTTTCTGAAATCCAGCTCCCAGGAGAGCTAGTGGCAGCTATAGTACAAAATGTGGGGTTTTGAAGGTTTTTATATCTTCTTTTGTTATGTGTATCAGAGTGTTGCACAATTCAGAATCATGGACACTTCTGAAATATAGGCAAAATCAAAAACCAATTAAAATGTCAAGAGATTCATGCTATTTTTGACTCCAAACAAGTTTGAGTTGTGTACAGAAATGTTTCTTTGCCTTCAGCTGTCATTGGGGGCTTGCTACCCATGAAGTGGGTGGGTTTGGTGCTGTTCTAGTGCAACGCTGTAGCAGTACAGTGTTAGAGATTTTAAAATAATTTTTAGCAGTTTTTTAGCTAATATACATCAAAGCCTTTACCAGGCTTTTTTTTCCACTGTGGAGTCAAAGTTCTAAGTCAGGTGAGGAGTCAGAATTCTACATGTAGTGTAGGTTTTCATCTATTGACATTCTTCTCTGCTCCTGGATCGTGGTATAGGGATGACAAGATGATAGAGAGATGAAGGCCAGCAAACTGGGCCCACTTTTCTCCTTGATGTAGGAGGTTGCCTGAACAAAAGCTGGTATGATAACACAAGACCTTCGTTAGCAGCAATGTGGGCATAATAGAGAAATAATCAGAGGGAATGACTTGGGACAGTTGAGTTATCTGTACAAGTAACCTGGGATGCACATCCAAATGGGTAGTATAATTTCAGCTGATAAGGTGGGCATTAAACTATATTATACTAGGAGAAATTAATAGGGCTTCCAGGTTGGATTCCAATTTGTAAAAAGAAAGGCATCATACATATGATAAAAGAAAGGCTGGCCCAACACTTTGGAATCATTGTCCAAGTGAGATAAGGCTTGCAGAATCTTCCAGCATTTAAAAAAATAATCTTAAAACTTGGCTATTTAAAGCCGCCTTTGGCTACTGCTTGTTTCTCTTGCCGGTCCTTGTTTGTATTATCTTCCTGGTTGGTCACCACCCAGAGTGCATTTGTCAAATTTGGGTGGTATTTAAATGGAAATGGATAGATAGATAGATAGATAGATAGATAGATAGATAGATAGATAGAT
>JAHTLZ010000016.1:2770283-2789918 GCA_023846285.1 Phrynocephalus versicolor
TACTACTACTACTACTACTACTACTACTACTACTACTACTACTACTATGTGCCATCAAGTTGCCTCCAACCCATGGCAACCCTCTGAATGAGCGATTGCCAAAATATCCTGCCCTCGATTCATTACTTGAACTTTTTTTTCCTTACCAAGTGTTTGTTGATTCAGTAGATGTTCTCTAGTTGGAAATAATAAGTGGATTAAGCCCCCAAAGTTTACCCTCTGGGTGTTCTTATATTCATATACAGTGGTACCTCTTGAAACAAATTTAATTAGTTGTACAGTTCAATTTGTTTTAACAACATTTTGTCTTACGAAACACAGTTTCCCATAGGAGTGCATTGGGAATGGATTGATCCATTCCGGAGGCTAGAATAAAGACAAAAATAACCTAGGTTTTTTTTTCTGGGTACAGGCAGAATGGTTTTTCTTCTTGCAAAGCATCCCATAGGGAATTTGTTGTCATACGGAGCATGCCTATTCCTGGACATTCTTATTTTCCTCCATTTTTTTTGTCTTATGAGGCATTTGTAGCTGTTGTAGGTGTTGTAGCAACCATGAAATTTTGTTGTCCCTGCAAGGGGGCAATGACAATAAAGATTCCTATTCCTATTCCATTTGTCTTAAGAGGTACCACTGTAATTGATCATTGTAGGATGGGTTGCAGTGCTAAATGCCATTTCATCTGGTTTATCCAAGTTCTTCTTCTTAGATTCTTATGTTGCTCATGCTTTGTTACTTTTATGTGCTGTCGAGTTGCATCTAACCTCAGTGGACATTAATAACAGTTCCAGGGTATTGAGACATTCGAGGAGTGGTTTACCACGGCAATCTCCCCAGTGAGTTTCTATAGCCAAAATGGCATTTGAACCTATATCTTCAGAGTTCTCATCCAACACTGCATCCACGCCCTAAACTGCTTCTCATATTGCCTGCTTGAGCCAGGTGCTAATAGGAACAGAAATATGGAGTTGCTAAGATGTTAAACTGAGCTGTCAAGGCAACATCTGTGCCTCTACAAATCATGGTGAAATGGATTTAACTTTTAAAGCTAACTCTTGACATACCTCTTATTCAAATAATAAGTTTATCTCAGCTGTTAAAGGCATATGGAGGAGTTTGAAGGCATTGTTATTTTTTAGTTTACGTGATATTAGGGCGGATATCCCAGACAACTATTCCCCCCCCACCAAAATTTAGGTCCTGGCCCTGAATGTCACTGCATTGTAGGAGTAACTTTGAGGATAATAAACAACCATACAGAATTATCTAGGGGAGTTCAACAGCACAACCCAAGATACAGTATGTGACTGTCTAAGGCAAAGGGCAAGAAGGTACAATTTGGACTCCAAAAAGGACCAGGAATTGAACTTTTCTTCAGCAAGGGTGATGCAACTATTAAAACAATCAGATGGGTATATTGCTTGTTATTTAGTTTGCTTCTGGTGCAGCTCGGTTTGCCCAATTTTCGAGCATCCAAAGTGATTTCAATAAGCATGTAAGCTGTCCTGTTCCTTCCTGGCACAGTGCTAGGACTATTGTTTATTTGGAGTGAGGGGTTGCTCCTGATTGTCCCATTTGGTGACCTGTGCAATTGCTTAATTCATATCAACACAGAGCTATTGGCAGTATTATCTCAAGTGACACCCCTGTGGTGTATACAGTGGGTTATTGCATTAAAAGTAGGGGAAAGAGGATCTCTGTCTCCTCCACCATCATCTTTCACACAAATCATTTTTCCCTGTCAGCTTTCTTCACTGTCCTGCTTTCACACCTATACATATCTCTTGGGAATACAAGAGTCCAGATGATCTTGGGTTTCGTCCAGAGTGACAAGTCCTTACAGTTAAGATCTGTTCTAGTTTTTTTGAAGGCTTTCATGGCCAGGATCTTCTAGCTGTTGTGAGGTTTGGGGGCTGTTTGGCCGTGTACTGGAAGTTTTTATTCCTGACGTTTCGCCAGTCTCTGTGACTGGCATCTTCAGAGAGCAAGGAGCTCAGGGAACTAGGCGTTCATCTGTACTCCCAGTTCCCTAAGCTCCTTGCCCCCTGAAGATGCTAGCCACAGAGTCTGGTGAAATGTCAGGAAGAAAAACTTCCAGAACACGGCCAAACAACCCAAAAAATCACAACTGCTATCTTTTCAAGTACTTTGTTTGAGAGCCTTCCAAGTCTTAGTCTTCTGATTTCTTGTCTGCAGCCTCCATTTGAGCCAACACATTCAAAATCTCTTTCTTAACTATTTCAGTTTCTTCATTGTCAATGTTAAAGTTGTATAGTTCTTCTGTATTCACTGTTTTTGTCTCAACGTTCAACTGTAGTCCTGCTTTGACACTTCCTTCTTTTATTTCCATCAGAAGCTGCTTCAAGCCATTGTTGGTTTCTGCAAGCAAGATCATCCACTCATTCAAAGGATTGCCATAACTCAAAAGTGACTTGACAGCACATAGCAACAACATGGTTTTGCTACATGTGAAGTTAGCTTCCTAAAGAAAGTGAAATTTTGGTTCCATTGTGCTGAGGATAAATGACATCCAAGAATGATATTTTCAGAGCCTCTACTTTCTTGCCTTTGTTATTTAAATACATAATGCCCAGAGCTTGAAACCTTTACCAGAAGCTTAAAGCTGCTTGTGGAAACTCACATAATACCTATGGATACAGAACAATATCTACTAAGCCTGAAAGAGGTATGGGGAAAATGCCCTTTGATTCGGAGTTCTCCACAAAAGTAGCCTGCTTTCACCCCTTAGCACCCTTTGTGAGGAACACACACACACACACACACACACGCACACACACACGCACACACACACACACACCATTGACTGAAATCCTGTGCTGATCTCTCTCTGTGTGTAACTCCAAGTTCTGTAAGTGGTAGCCGTAATCACATAAAGGCAGAAATGATATTCATAAAGTAGTTGTACAGATGAATTGCACAAATGTTGAGTGATGGAGTGCAGAAAGCAAATTGCAGGATATGGATTGGCTACACATCAAGCTCTGTGTAGTTCCACAGGCATAACTATACATTAGGCCAGATCAAACAGGATTTCAGGCACAGTCTCAAGAATTCATCCATTTATGGGACTTCTGAAATTTAACCACAGGCTGTACAATGGCTAGACTCCTACTGGTGTCCGCATACATTTTGCCAGGGATAATTGTGATGAGCTGATAAGATGCAGAGGCGTAGTCTGTTGTGCAATTGAGCATGCAACCAGGATATCCAGGAATTGAGTCATGGCAACTGAACTTCTTTTGTTGTGGTATCAAAACATTTTGCTACTCATCCAAGTAGCTTCTTCAGTCTGAGAAAGGTTGGTGGTAGGCTTTCAATTCATACTTCACCTTGGTTTCACCCCAACCTGGTCTATATATCACCATAGGTGAACTAAACATTGGAAGCCTCCCACCAACCTTCCTCAGGCTGAAGAAACAACTTAGATGAGTAGCAAAACGTTTCGATCCCACAACAAAAGAAGTCCAGTTGCCATGAGTCAACTCATGGATAACCTCACCCAGGTAACCAAGATGTTCCCTGGGGCCTTATCAACTAGCAACCATTAGCTCCATTGAGTTACTCAGTCCTTATACAAACATCAGTGAGATTCCAGCCCAAATATATTTTAAGGCACGAGTAGCTAATATATCCACAATTTTTCAGATAATACTCAAATTCACTTTAATCATCACAGGAATTGTGCATGTCAACTAAAATTCATAAGTAAGTGCGAAAATTGTTTAAGTACCTACCCTTTGCACAAATGCTGCAAACAGTGCTAGATCTTCTCTTAGTTCTGCCAGCATGAGAATGTTCTAGCAGTGCTTCTCAACCTCTGGTCCCCATTTGTTCCTGGACTACAACTCCCAGAAGCCTCCACCACTCGCTGTGCTGGAAGGGATTTTTGGGAGTTGCAGTCCAGGAACATCTGGGGACTCACAGGTTGAGAAGTACTGTTCTAGATGGACGCGGTGTCTGTTGTGTCTCTGAATTCTACAAGCTTTTCAAAAATGTTAAGTGGAGAGAGAAGATATGCAAGAACAATTACTCAGTGCAGTTTTATTCATGGTTACTTGGAATTGTTACTGAGCTCAGTGAGACTTACTCCCGCAGAAGGGTACATAGGATTTTAGCCTTGCACAGGTATATTTTTCTGATCTCTGATCCACATGCTGAATGCTCATTAACTCTCTCCCTCATAGCTCTTCTATCTAAAGTCAGGCACGAAATGGAAAAAAAATCTGTTTAATTTGTTTCATTTCTCGTTTGGAAAGGGGGGGTATTTTTGTACGAAATTTTTTTTTTTTTGCATTTAAGTAATTTTATTGGGTTTTTGGGGGGAGCGAAAGAGGGAGGATGTGGGGGAGGGGGAGGGAATACACTATAAAAATTACATTAAGTATATCAAGTAAAAAATAACGGTTTAACATATTAACAAATCACCAAATAATATCACAATACTAATAAGTTTGTTACTTCTTGCCATCTTTTCCGGGAAATCTCATCGTAGTCTCCCTTTAGAAAACCGGAGAGTCTGTCAATTTCAATACATTCTCTTATCTTTTCGTAGAAGTTTCTCTCTGTTGGCACTTCTGGTTGTTTCCAAAATTTCGCATACAGTATCCTTGCTGCAACTATTACATGATGAAGTACATATTTCTGGTCATATGAGATATTAATATCTACTATATTTAATAGAAAAAATTCTGGTGTAAGCTCTAACTTAATCTTCAAATATCTTTCTAAAAATAATTTTACCATTATCCAATATGCCTTTGCCTCTTTACATGTCCACCACATATGGTAAAAGGTACCACTGTCATGTTTACATTTCCAACATTTGGGTGAGCAATTATACATCTTAGATAAACAGTGGGAGGGGGGGAAATGCCATCTATAAAACATCTTGTAACAATTTTCCTTAAAGCATATAGATTTAAAAAGTTTAACTGTATTCCACAAAGCGTCCCATTTGTTTAGATGAATAGAATAACTAAAATTTTCTGTCCATCTTATCATAGTATCTTTGACCAGTGTATCAATCATTTTTTCATTTAACAAAATACTATAGAATTTACTGAGAAGCTTTGAATCACCAGAAGATAGTATTTTGTCAAGTGGAGTGTCATTAGTCATAAATCCCCCCTCTTTAGTGAGATTTTTAAAGTGTGAGTATATTTGTTGGTACTTCCACCAGTCTAACTTGTAACCTTCTGATACTAATTTTTCTAGTGACTTCAAGGAGAAATCAGCATTCAGAATTTGTCTGTAGGTTAGAGATTTAAGGCTTGCACTTGTATGGGGACTGGTAATCGCTCCTAACGGAGATAGCCACATTGGTGCTTTAGGGTAAAACTGGTTTTTTTATGGATAACCATATTTTAACAAAGGCATTCCTTATCCAATGCTCTTTGAAAAGGGTAGGTATATTACCCTTATACCATACGTAATGATGCCAACCCCTGTCCAAAGCGTGACTCTCAAGCTGCAGTATTCTATTATTTGTCATCAAAATCCAGTCTTTGATCCGAGTCATAGCAGCAGCATTATAGTACTGTTAGTTCTTGAATAAACAACAAAAGAAGTAAATAGTCTTACTAGATAAAAAAATTTTAGTATAAGTTTTAGAGATGGGCACGACTAGGGAAAATGACGTTTTCGAGTTGTCGTGTGTCGGAGGCGGCCCGTGTCGGCTCGGTTCCATTTTTCGCGAAACTTCGCAAAAATTAGTCAGTTCGTTTTTCATTTTTTCATCTGTCGTTATACTGGTTTGGGGGGGTAGCGGGCTCCTGGAGGCACCTCTGTGGGGTGGGTGCCTCCGCCGGCCCGCTATAAAGGGAAAGCGGGCTCCTGGAGGCACCCGTGGGTGCCTCCTATCCTCACCTGCTAGGAAGGGAAAGCAGGCTCCTGGAGACCCCTCATGGCATGGGGGTCTTCCTCCTCTCCTCACCTGCTGCTGCAAAAGGGCATGCATAGCCATATGGATATGCATACCATTTGCAGACTAGTGAGACCAGTGCACTAGTGCATGACCGTCCGTCCAGGAGAACCCTGAGTCAAGACTGGGTCACTCGCACCCGCTGTGTCTCACAAAGAAGGGAATCGTACTTGCGTGTAGTGCAATGCAAGTAGATCTGGCTTAGGGTACAGCAGCTTAGCGCAAGGGCTAGGGTTAGGCTAGTTACTGGTGAGGTTAGGGTGGGGTAGTGGGGTGCACCTCTGGGTGCCTCTCTGACCCACTAAGAGGACAGTGTACTGTGGCGTATGGGTAAGGAATCAAGGGTTAGGGTTAGGGTTAGGGGGCTAGGGCAGGGTTTAGGGGGCTTTTTGGCACATCCCAGAAGTCTCAGTGGCCAAGTGGCCATGATGGCTCCAAAAATTTGCATGGTCACTCCCACATGGCCACTTGGCCAGCCCATCATTGCGCAGGTGTAAATAAAATAAAATAAAATAAAATCAATGGAGAGAGGACAGGGGAGGAGACATTTTGTTGCAAGAAAAACCCACTGCTACTGTAAAAATTCTAGCAGTTTTATAATAGCAATTAGTAATTTTTGCATGTTTCTGTGGTGCTTGTTGTGTGTTTTTGGACCACGATTTTAAAAAAAAATATTGCTGTCGCCACCCCATTTTGGATCCCCCGCCCGCACCGCATGGCATGGCGACTCGAGTCCGGCTGCCCAGGACAGGAGAGGGGGGGAGGCCGGAGACCCCCCCTCCAGAAACCGCCCCTCCAGTAGGTGCCCTGAGCCCTCACTCAGGCAGGCATATTTTCGCCGGCTTTTTGGCCCGGGATGGGGGGGGAGTTTTAAAACTTTTTTTCTGTGCCGCTTCCGCTTTAATTGCGATGGCCGGCGGCCGGCGGCGACTTTGGTGGGACGACGAGGATGCATTGCCCGGCCCGCCCCCAGCACAGCCCAGGGACAGGAGGGACAGGAGGAGAGGGGGGAGGCCGCGGGGACCCCCCTCCAGAAACCACCCCTCCGGTAGGTGCCCTGAGGCTCACTCAGGCAGGCCAGGCATATTTTCTCCAGCTTTTTGGCCTGGTGTCCTCTTGGACTTAAATGATAGAGGGAAGCTCTTCTCCCTCTCCCAAAATACCAGAACTAGGGGACATACACTCAAATTGAGGGCTGGGAGAGTAAGAACTGACAAAAGAAAATATTTTTTCACCCAGCGCGTTGTAAGTCTATGGAACTCCCTGCCACAGGATGTGGTGATGGCATCTGGCCTGGATGCCTTCAAAAGGGGATTGGACAGATTCCTGGAGGAAAAGTCCATCACAGGTTACAAACCATAATGGAGATGTGTAATCTCCAGGCTTAAAACCAGGGTACTTCAAGGGCCAGATGCAGGGGAGTGGTATCAGGAGACAGATATCTAGTCTCATGCGCTCCCAAACGCATCTGGTGGGGCCACTGTGAGATACAGGAAGCTGGACTAGATGGGCCTTTGGCCTGATCCAGCATGGCTCTTATGTTCTTATGTTCTTATGTTCTTATGTACAGCACCAAGTTGGGCAGGGCAAAACCACCAGTTTTAGTTCTGTCCTGTAGATAGACCTTTCTAATCCTTGCTTTTTTCTTTTGCCATATAAACATACGTATACTTTTTTCCAGGTCTGAAATAATCTTAAAGTTAGGTAATAAAGGTAAACATTGAAATAAAAAGAGCAATTTAGGTAAGACAGCAATATTCCCATTAAAGATAACTGAAGTCTTGACCAGGTTTCCAGGTCGGCTTTGATTGCTTTTATACCATTAACATAGTTATCTTTAAGTAAAGTGTTACAACGGTTGGACACAATAATACCCAGATATTTTGCCTTACTAGCATGTTTGAAACACGACTGGTTAACCAATTTTCCAATCACAAGTGGGGTCATATTTTTTGTGAGCAACAGTGTTTTTTCTCTATTAACCTTTAGACCTGAAAGTTTCATTTGTTTTATTTCTCGTTTGGGGAGGGGGGTCATTTAGTACGAAATTAATTTTTAAAAAATCATTTTGTTTTTCATGTTTTATTTTTCATTTAGTGTAGTCCAACTTTTTTTGCCATCCCAAGAGCTGATCAGGTGGTGCAGAGGGGTTTGGGCAGCCAAAACATGTTTTAAAATGCTGCACTTTTCCCCACCCCGTCTGGGGGAAACTGCGGGCCTTTTAATTTTTTTTTTTAAATCGTCGGGTGGGCAGTTTGGGGCTCTTGTGCTGCTCATCTGACCATTTTCAGAGGGCTCCTGCCGAGCTGTCATTGGCTGGGCCCATTTAAAAATAGCCCAGTCAGCACCATTCCCCTGGTGCTGAATGGACCATTTTTAAAGGGGACTATCCAATGACAGCTTGGCAAGAGCCCTCTGAAAATGGTTGGGTGGGCAGTTGTGGGCTCTCATGCTGCCAATCAGCTGGCATGCGGGGCTTTGGGTGGGAAAAAAAGTTTTAAAAGCTGTGGTTTCCCCCCAATCAGGTGCACCCGATTTCTAAACCACCGAAGCCCTGTGCACCAGCTGATCGGCGCTTGCTTTGGGGTGGGAATCATCTGGCATGGGGGTGGGTAGGTGGGAATCATCGGCTTTTTAAAGTGGTTTCCCATAGGAATGCATTGCTTCAATGCATTCCTATGGGAAAACAAAAAAACGGAATGGAATGAAAATTTCTGTTTTCTTTTGTTTCATTTTTTTCTTCAAGGGGGCAGTTCATTTTTCATTTAATCAGGGAACAAAACGAAAAGTGAGAAACAAAACACAAAAAAATTCATTTCGTGCCCATCTCTACTTCTGTCCTTTTCTTTAACCCTCTTTAGACATTCATTTGTTTCTGTCTGTTTCCATTTCCCTACCACCTCAGAGATTTAACATGTCCTGTGAAATGGCGCAGCACCACAGCAAGGGTAGCGGAATTGTAAAACTAAATTATTAATGATGAGACATATTCTTGCCTCCCTCAGTTCTGCTCAATGCACTCGTTTCAATGATGAAATAATTTCTTTGTTTGCTTTGGGGTTTCTTATTTTTTTTAACAACATGAAGAAGAGCTGTGTAGGAATTTGGAGGCCTTTCTCTTTGGCATCCCCACAACGCTCCAGAAAGTAATGCTATCCTTTCAGGAGTAGGGGAATATAATGAGCAATTTATTATAATTCTCATTGTGACTATAGTAGCATTGCTAAGCAGGCATCCCATCCATCCCTTTCGGGAAGACAGGTATGAATAGGCGTTCTTTCCAATTGTGTGCAGGCATTCAAATTTTCTTTGTATCTCAAAGAAGAAAATGAATGCCATGACCAGCCCTACCCCTCACAGAAAATTGCATCAGTCTATTTAAAATCCACCAAGGTCAGTTGGTGTCAGCTTTGGCTCATACATTGTAGAATGTAAAGGTTTTTGCTTTCTTCGTTTCTTTCTCCAAAACAATCATCTGAAACAAATTAACTCTGTATATTTACCTGCCATTGCTTAAGAGCCAGGGACAGGCAACTAAATATTTAAATTACTCCTGGAAAAGCAGCACGCTTCACTGCCAAGAATGGAACAGCTATGCAATTACCAGGAGGATGTTACAATTCAACCACAAGGCTTGACTTCGTTAGGATGGCTCAGCCTCCTTTTTTCTGAAAAGCTACTGGAAGGATCCCATTAATCTTTCAATACCAAATTCCACTCAGAAAGGGCCCAGTTTTACCTTGCTGCTCTGTTCACAGATGGAGTGGACATGTGATTTCTCAAAGGGGGAAAAGTATTTCTGTGCAATGTGGGAAGTCTTTCTACTTGGGATCATGGCTGGTATAGTTGCTAGTTCACATGCCCCCAGCTGAGCTATCAGGGAATAATACTTTTCTAGATCTCCAGGTGGTGAGACAAATGTCAGGACAAGCATCACTGAAGAAAGACAACATCTAATTTTCATTCATGACGTCTGTCTCAACCCTGGAGAGCCATTTCCACTTATTTCCCATTGGTGTCAGGATACACTGGCTTAGTCTGTGGTTCTTTGCATATCACTGCATTTCCTTCCCAAGTTTTTCCTGTCCCACTGCTGTGACATTACAACATCATAGAACCTGGAAAGAACCCCAAGAATCATCAAGTCCAGTCCATCATGAAACATGGACTCCACAGTTACATCATCTCTGTCACATGGTAATCCAACCTCTGTTTCAAAACTTTTTAAAATCTCCCTGGAGGTCATGGTCCTTAGTTTCACAAATGATAATAATTTCTATTGATATCAAGGGCATCTCTTCATCTAAAGAGAAACTCCTAGCTTCTCTTTGCCATGAACAGAAATGTGACGTCCTTTATGTCCACAAAACTTGCAGATGACCTGGATTGTTTTTTATATTGTTTTTTAACTTGATGTTTTTATCCTGTAAACTGCCTAGAGTTCCAATAGGAAGATGGTGCGGTATAAAAATGAAACAAACAAACAAACAAATAAATAACAAACAAAAATTCCCGAGATGTGTCTAGATGGTGAAGGACTCCCACAAACAATTGGAAGTGCTGTTTTTGTAAGACCTGGCATTACTGTCCACTCAACATGGAAACCTTGAACTGCCTGTATATATCTTAACAGCAATGTAAAACCTACTAATATACCATTCTGCTTTAATAAGATGTCTAGCAGGAAAACTCAAACTCACATTCTAGTTGGATATTTCAATGGCTATAGCAACATTTGGGGTAATGAACCCAATGACAAAAATGGCAAAGTCATTACAAACTGGGCAATATATTTTTGAAGATTCTCAGTCATCCAGGTGCAGTTATCTGATGATAAACTGGGAAGATTCACATTCAAATACACTTATACATAATCCTAAACTACTCTGTTCATTAAACTATGGCAGACGGAAGAGAGGCTACATTCCAGACCTAATTTCAACCCTTGGCACTGACTAGAAGGCACAATTAATAGTGGCAGACCACCAAAATACTGGGAAAGGTTGGTGGGCAATTGCCTCTGGTCAAACATCAGAGCCGGCAGCAAATTATATAGGCAGCTGGGTGTGTGATGGTCAAAACTTGGACTCTTACAGATACATTACGCAGGAAGCTGGAAGCATTTGGACTGTGGATGTAAGGACAAATTCTGAAGATACTTTGGAAATCCAAAGTCACTGATGTGACCGTGTTACAGCGTATGAATATAAAGCTACCAATTCTCAATACTGTAAAGAGAAGAAAATTGCACTATTTCAGTCATATAATGCATAATAACACATACCATCTACTGCAGGATATCCTTCAAGGAATCTGGAAGTTGAGTCATGGGAACTGGTTTTCTTTTCTTAAGATATTGAATCATTCCACTGCTCATCTAAGCAGCTTTGTCAGTCTAAGGAAAATTTCAGTGAAACGTTTCAATCTGACAAGAAAAGAAGTCCCGTTGCCATGACTCAACTTTGCGATAACCTCACTTGGATGACTGAGAATCTTCACACACATCCTTCAAGGAAAATAGATTTGAAGTGTGCCTGAGGTGTAGAAGGACATTCTGGCTGAAGATTTTAAGCCAATGGTTCTCAGTGTGCCCAACTTCTCTATTTAGAATAGCTTTGCCAACGTTCTGCGACATGATGGCACTTGAAGAAGTCAGTGCCAATTTGACCCTGCTGATTTTGTTTAAATAACATAAAACCCCTGATTATGGGTTTTATGAGAAAAGAACAACCCTGATGAAACTACTACTCCATTATATGTGGGTGTAATGATTTGCTTGACTGCTATGTTAACACCTATTAAGTCTAATTTAAAAACTAAGGACAACGAGATTATTTTTGAAAAAACAAAATAAATTTATTTTGACATAGCATGTAGCGAAGGAGAAATAAAAGGTAAACAGAAGCAAATGTACACACTCACCATTCTGTACAGACTACTCTCTACTACCCCAAAGCCCAACTGCCTCTCAAACCAATGAGTCTGTGAAGATTCTCAGTCATCCAGGTGAGTTTATCTGGAAGCTACTGGACTTCTTTTTCTTGAGAGATAGAAACGTTTCACTGCTCGTCCAAACAGCTCACACTAGCTGCATTCAGACTGAGGAAGCTTTTTGAATGAACAGCGAAACATTTCTATCTTTCAAGAAAAAGAAGTCCAGTAGCCATCACTCAACTTCCAGACTCTCAAACCAATAACTACCACCTCCCGAATATCTCTACCCCTTTCTTTCCTACCAGCCAATCACATTTGGCACCACTATGCAGCCATCTGTCCATCTTTTCCACACTCTTCTCATGCATACAATCTTAACTAGAGATGGGCACGAAATGAACTTTTTTTCGTTTCCGTTATTCATTATTCGTTTCGTTACATAATGAAATGAATAATGAACATTGTGATGAAATTGGAATGAACCGAACAGAACTATGAAAATTAGGTTCATTACATTTTGTTTTTCGTTAATGGCGACGCGCAATGAGATGAGCTGTTTTAAATGTTAAAAAATGCCCTGGACATCAATAAAAATGCAGCGATAATTGTATATACTGTCTGATAATACCTACCGGGGGGTTGGGTTTCTTAAAACGTTTGTTTTTGTCTTCTCCCATCGCAATGTATTTTTCTTTTCCCTTTAAGGATGACAAAATGGATGTCGCCACTACAGCCACAAAATGGAGGCAAGCCATGTGATGGGATCATGTAAATTCTTGGACAACTTCAACCAATAGCATGCCAAGGTTGCAGACTGGGCAGGTCTGGCAGGCACAGAGGGCATAAAAAGCTCTGGCAGCCCCCCATCCTCCTTGCAGTCTCCAGTAGGAGTTAGGGTGGAATTGCTGTCTCTGCGACTCTTTATTTTCACTTTAGGCCAGCTAGGCAGGTGTGTGTCTCTATGTTCCTGCCGGCTGCAGCCTGGCTCTTAGGGGAGAGTAAGAAGAGGTTTCTCTCTAGTTTCAGTCCTGCAGCCTCCCTGTGTGTGCGCGTGCGTACCTCTTGGTGAGTACCTTCCCCTGCCCCGCAGTGCAGTCACTCTGTTGCTGCTTTACACCCTGGGCAACGCCCGCCGCTGCCTTTGCAGCCTCCCTGCGTACCTAGTCTATACTGTGTCTCTGCCAGCATCATTTTTTTAGTGTGTTCCTTCTGGTCTAGGACGTTGGGAGATGCCTGTGCACGGAAGTGCTTTAAAAGTTGCACAAAAAGTGGGTAAAAATGAAAAATGAAAAACAAAAATGATTTTTTAAAAAAATTCCCAAAAAATGAAAATGAACCAAAATGGACCGCCTCAATGAAAAACGAAAAACTGAATTCCCATTTTTTTTATTCATGCCCATCTCTAATCTTAACCTGTACACTTCCATAGAAGTAGCAACATGCAATATTACAATGACACAACATGCAAATGACAGACAAGCACCATACCTGCATATAGAGCAGCTCCTCTACTGACTCATGTCTGAAGTTTAATTTCCCCCTGTGGGGACTGAGCTGTGGAGGTGCCTTGTTCTTGCAACCCCAAATGCAGACATAATTGTTAGAGCTCTGGGACACAACATGGGAAAGTTACTTTTTAGGATCATGGCTCCAGAATCCTGCAAGAATCCTGCAGCCTGTATGGCTGTTTAGAGTTTCAGTAAACAGTATCTTGTACATAACTTGTCCAAGTTCTGCCCTGCTTTCCTTTCCTCTAAGAAAAGTGTTGCCCATTTGCCCCAATTGTTTGTTGTATTTATTGTTTGCGCTGAGTGTTATTTGTGTTCCCACACTTGTTGCCTCTGGAGTAATAGAACTCTATTGTTGTGTGTGTGTGTTTGAGTGAAATGTTTCAAGTGATTCTTGCTTGAATAGGATGTATTTTACCTCTGACTATATACTGTAATCAACTGCAGAATTCGAGTCTTATAATCCACTATAGCTGTACACTGAGGGAATTGGAAGGCATTCAAATGATCCCAAAAAGAATATTTCAACTCAATCTTCTTTCCAGCACCCACAGCTACCATTTCTTGGGCAGGCAAAGGGCACTTTTACACGACCCCTAAAATCCGAGGCAAAGGGCTCCCAGATCCGGAGCTTAAAAATGTTTTCCCACCAGCTCCGGACTTTAACAAAAATTAAGTACGACGACGCTCACCTAAGTACCTGGCCTCCAGGAGGTAAAAAATCTTCTGATACGCATTGTAAAGCTGTGGATGCCAGGCTCCCTCGCCTTCTGTTTGTTTTTTTGTCCCCGCCGCCTCTTTAAGAGACAGGAATCACGGTGACGGGGCTGCTGGGGCTGCTTCCACTGGCAGACGGAGGTGAGCCTGCATTTTTTTTTTGCCCCTTTTTTCTCCCTCTCCTCACACAGACAGGAACAATGGAGGGCTGAGGGGTGGGAACACAGGAAGAGTGACAAACCCCCACAATCTCTGGTCTGAATTTAAGTTGCCAGCGGATCTTAGGGGTCATGTAAAAGCGCCCAAAGTCAATCAAATGATTCTCACTTTCTGCCATCCCATCTCATAAGAACATAAGAGCTCAGAAAGTTGTTTCATATCAAAGCCCTGCAAAGTTCAAAAGTTGTTCATACAGATGGACAGAGGAAGTCCAGTAGGAAAAGCATGAGATCACTTCCTGTTTGGCAACCCTCTGTTTCATGACCTTCAACAATGGATCCCAAGGGGCACTCTACTTCTTATGGTGGAAAAAGAGAGAGAGCCATCCTATTATGGCGACGTTTTTCACTGTTTCTGCTACCAAGTGACTGAGCTGGGAGTTGTGGTCCAAAACAGTCAACTTTCCCAAGCACTGAACTAGCACCCAGTATGTAAACAAGAAACATCTGATGAGAAAAATTGCACTCACTGTTTAAAGGCACTTTGGGAAACTAAGATTTACTGCATACCAAAAGCAGGGGAAAGAGATTGAAAAAAAACCCTTGCAAAAACTTTTGTGTGGTCCCTAGTATTTTTAAAAAATCAAACAAAATCTGGAGCACATTATTTTTGAGCTAAACAGTAGGTCCTGAGGTTTGCCTGACATCATCTACCAAATTATAAATTAATACATGGAATGGGCAAATCTGTCAGAGAGCAGAAGGAAGAATGGAAAATGAGTGAAGTAAAAATAGATCTGTGTCTAATGTGAAACTCGAGTTCTCTAAGCTATTTTGAACAGTCCTCTTGTCCTCCAGGTTCTAAAGTCTGGGAATGAATCTATGCCAGTTGCCTGTCTTTGCTATACTGCTTTCTTTTCATATTGACTCTGCAAAGGTCTCTTTAAAATTAGCTGCCTCCTTCAGGGATGTGGCTGCAATGTGCTTGTCTTTGTAATTTGATATGATAATTGTTCCCTTTCCTCTCACTTCCCACTCCCTGCCTAATATTTTGAAGGATTAAAATGTGAACAAAATCAAATGTATAAGAAAAACAATTTTAATTGCCAAATTCAGCTTTTTTAAGTACAGCTTTTTTTACACAGCTCTTATTTCCGGTAAACTGAAGTCTGGCCCAGTGCCCATGTTCTCCATCCAATTCTTTTTCGTCTTCTTTTTCTTAGTATCTCTCTCACTTGGTGGTGGGGTCCACTATTCTGCTTTTTGTCCTTCCCTTTGCAAGGCCACAGGCTTGGTCTGGGTGTGGGAACTCTTCTGTGGAAACTTTCTCAAAGTAATCCCACCAAAGCTTTTTTACCTTGACACCACAAAATCTCACAGTATATCTCAACATACTCAGCCCTTTTGTGCTGGGCTTTCACTAGCATGTTTGCCTTTGCATGCATCAAGATTTCTATACAGTTCCTCAAAGTGCACATATTTTATTGTAGCTACTTCTAGCTTTGCATTGTTTCAAGCATCACAATACGTCTGCCAGTTGTTAGCTGTCTTTTTGGCTAGGAAAACATGATAGAGCTGCGTCTGTGAAGATTCTCAGTCATCCAGGTGCGTTTAACTGGGAGTTGAGTCATGGCTACTGGACTTGTTTTTTGAGAGATAGAAACGTTTCGCTGTTCATCCAAACAGCTTCATCGGTCTGAGACATTGGTGTCCATGGCCTTAAGGTAAACAATGGCCTAAGGTGCTGAAACCCATCAATAATGGGTCGTTAGCTGTGACCTGGTGGTGAAGGCTCCTTGATTTGCCTGGGTACTTTGGAAAGTACAGCCTGAAAAGTAGCATACAGACTATGCTGGAGCCCACCACCTCTGTTGAGGGAGGGATATTCAATGCTAACATGAATGGCTTCCCTTACTCCTCTCTCAAACCACCTCTCTTCTTTGTCTAATATGTGTACATCCTCATCTTTGAAAGAGTGGCCTTTGTCCTTCAAATGGAGGTGTACTGCTGATTCTGGTCCTGAGCTGTTACCCCTCCTATGTTGGGCCATTCTTCTGTTTAATGGCTGTTTAGTTTCTCCGATGTAGAGATCTGAACACTCTTCACTGCATTGGACTGCCTATACTATATTGCTCCTTTTATGGTTTGGTATCGGATCCTTTGGGTGGACAAGTCTCTGCCTTAGTGTGTTCATGGGTTTGAAATAAACAGGGATGTGGTGTTTGCCAAAAATCCTTTTAAGCTTCTCTGACACTCCCGCCATGTAAGGAATGACCAGGTTCTTCCGTCGGGTCTGGGTCTCAGACTGATCCCTTGTTCTTCTGGGATGGCCCGCTGCTTTGTTGAAGGCCTACCTTGGATATCCACAGGCCTTAAGTGCTGTCTTCAGGTGCCTGTCTTCCTTCTTCTTGGCTTCTGTGGAGGTGGGGGTGCTCTCTGCTCTGTGGCTTAGGGTCCTGATGACTCCAAGTTTGTGTTGTAATGGATGGTGGGAGTCAAACAGTAAGTATTGATCTGTGTGGGTGGGTTTCCTGTAAACTTCTACCACAGTCAGGTCTGATGATGACTGCACAATCCAGGAAAGCCAGCCTGTTGTCTTGGGTGTCTTCCCTAGTGAACTTAATATTAGGATCCACTGCGTTGATGTGGTCTGTAAAGGCCTGTACTTCCTGAGTCTTTATTTTAACCCAGGTATCATCTACATACCTGAACCAGTGGGATGGTGTTGTCCCTGGGAAGGTGTTGAGTGCCTTCTTCTCCACCTCTTCCATGTATAGGTTTGCTACAATTGGTGACACTGGGGAACCCATGGCACAACCATGCTTCTGTCTGTAGAAGTCCCCTCTGTACATGAAATATGTGGTGTTCAGACACAGGTCCAGGAGCAGGCATATCTGGTCTGGGTTGAGGCGGCTTCTGGAGGTGTGGGTGCTGTCTTCTCTTAGTCTTCTCTTTACAGTTGTTAGGGCATCGGTGGTGGGAATGCTGGGAAAGAGAGATGTAACATCAATGGATACCATGGTTTCATCTGTATCCAGTTTCAGCTCCCTGACTTTAGAAATAAACTCTTCTGAGTTGTGTACGTGGTGGTCCGTGTGTCCAACCAGTGGGGCTAGGATAGTTGCCAGGTATTTTGCGATTTTGTAAGTCACTGAATTTATACTGCTGACAATAGGTCTGAGGGGGATTCCTTGCTTGTGGATCTTGGGAAGTCCATAAAAGCAGGGGACTGTCTCTCCGGGATATAACTGGTGGTAGGTCACCCTGTCAATTGTGTTTTCCTGCTCCAAGAGTTTTAAGCATTCTATTACTTTCTTCCTGTAATTGCTGGTGGGGTCTCTTCTTAGTTTTTCATATGTGTGTTGATCATCTAAAAGTGTGATAACCTTCTCGTGGTAGTCCACAGTATTGAGGACGACAGTGCACCTTCCTTTGTCCGCAGGCAGAATTGTGATGCTCTCATCCCTGCTGAGGGATGTCACAGCACTTCTCTCTTGGCTGGTGAGGTTGGATGGTGGTGGTTGAGCACTGAACAGTGCAGCAGAGACTTTTATCCTGAGTAGTTCTGCTTCTGCTGCTGGCAGATTGTTGCTGTGGATGGCTGATTCTGTCGCTGTGATGAAAACCACAACAGGAACCTGTTTGGGTGTGATGGCAAAATTTAGGCCTTTGGATAGGACCTCTCTCTCTTTCTGGGAAAGTTCCCTGTTTGAGAGGTTCTTCACCCATTTGTCCTTTACATCTCCTGTCATGGTCCCTTCATCCTTCTTCCTCCTGCCAAACTCTTTGACTGACTCTTTCCGGCAGAGGAGAAGATCGAACTTCTTCATTTGCCTCTCTTTGCCTTTGCAATGCTGAGCCAGTTGTGCTTTCTGGACAGATTCTATGACTGCATCCACTGCTGGTTTGGATAGGGTGGAGAGTAGTTCTTGGTGAATGTGGTCTTTTCTGTGTTGCAGTGTGTCTAATGTAAAGTGGACTTGTCTGATCCTCTCATTGAGAAGTTGTTCTTGAGCTCTCTGGAGGATATTGTTAGCCCAATGGCTTCTTACTGTCGATTGTAGGCGAAGGCTTGTTGGGGTGAGACTTTGTTGTCTGCATCTCAAGTTGAAACGTAAGTGGTTCTTGTAGTCTGCTACTTTTCTTGCTGTTCTTTCATATTCTCGCACCAACTTCAGGGCATCTGCCCCAAACTGCATAGCAATACGTCTGTGAAGATTCTCAGTCATCCAGGTGCGTTTAAATGGGAGTTGAGTCATGGCTACTGGACTTCTTTTTTGAGAGATAGAAACGTTTCGCTGTTCATCCAAACAGCTTCATCGGCTGTTTTTTCTCATGGACTACCGCTTTGACTTAATCTCTTCCAAAGCCATGTTTGTTTAAGACCAGGCTTTGTCATGCCAAGTTCAGCCCAAGCAGTTGTTTTAATTACCCATTTTGCTTAGGCCCATATATTCCCCATTGTCATAATAGGAGCCAGCTGTATTAGCAAGATGGTTCTTGCCTCTTTTTGTCATAGTTTCTACCACTTGCTTCTTGTTGGACTATTACATTCTGCTCTGTTTTCCCTGGGTGGGTCCATGCAGAGGTCACAGATAACCAGCCAGTGTTGGGGAACACTTGTTTCAAATAGGATGACTTTGGCATCAAGTACTGTTTTAAGGTCTCATCTCTGGATGAGTATGAAATCAAGCTGTGAGAAAGTGTTGCTACTGTAGTAGGTCGAAAGGTGTGATGGGTACTTGTGAAACCATGTGTTGGAAAGGATGAGGTTTTGCGTGTCAGTGAAGTCAAGAATTCCTTTGCCATCTTCACTACGAGTATTGAAACCATGCCCGCCATGACAGCTAGAGCCTTCTGCTGTTGCTCCAACATGGACATTTAAATATGCCATGGTGATAAGGTAATCCTTGAATAGGACAGTGATAGATTTCTCCTTGAGAAGGTTCCAGACGGATTCTTTGTCTCTCTCAAGGCAGCCGGTCTGAGGTGCGTATGCGGTGAAGCAGTGGATATGCCACTTCATTGATACAATGAAAAATTTCACAAGTTGGTCATCAAATTGTTCAACTTCCACCATGAAACCACTGTGATAAAGTGGTACCAATACCATTTTGTGTCTTGGGTCCAATGAAATAGATGACCTTGTACTCATAGGAGATGTCACACCATTTCCTTCCTTTCCATCATGTGTCCTGAAGTGCGCAGATGTCAACTTGCGCCTGTTTGACTACAAGCTCTGTTGCTTGCAAGCTCAGTTGCTTTTCTCCACCCAATTAATACAAGGGAGGGGAGTTTTTTGTAAACAGTGGTCAAGAACTGTGGGTTGGTTCTTTCTTTCTTTCTTTCTTTCTTTCTTTCTTTCTTTCTTTCTTTC
>JAHTLZ010000016.1:2789928-2800328 GCA_023846285.1 Phrynocephalus versicolor
TTCTTTCTTTCTTTCTTTCTTTCTTTCTTTCTTTCTTTCTTTCTTTCTTTCTTTCTTTCTTTCTTTGATTTTTGTACCACCATTCTGGCAGCAGAGGCCACTCCCATTGATGTGTTAAGTTCATGTAATGAGACCAAACAGGAGAGTCAGTAATTGGAATGTACACATTTTGAAAGCCCAGATATGTGGTCACCATCTATTTCTGCCTCCATGTTTAGACCATGCTTAGTTTTAAAATCAACCATGGTGTCCTTCTGGATAAACTAGCCAGGATGGGAATTGGGGGCACTGCTTTGTGGTAGTTCTTCTCCTTCCTGGCTGACCGTTTCCATAAGGTGGTGCTGGATGATAGCTGCTACTGCCATGGTGTTTACATCATGGGGTTCTGGCACTGACATTGATGACATTTCGGTGCCAGGTAAAAACTTTCCTGTTCTCAAAGTTTTTTAAGTGACATAACATAGATTTTGGGTCCTGGTGGCAATTTTGATGCATTGTATTTATATGTTTGTATTGTTTTAATTGTTTATTGACATTTTAATCTTTTAATTGTCTATTTTAATTGTAAGCAACCCAGAGACCTTTGGACGGCATATAAACTGTAAAAATGAATGAATGATTGAATGAATAAAGCGATGGGCAAGAGACTTGTGTGTTTTCCACAGCTGTTATACTATATCTGCATCTTAGTTGTGAGTAATTCTTGGATTCTACATGGGATGTGAAAAAGTGATATGTTCACTTGAACATTCAGTTATGATCTGCTTGTGATAAATCTGAGATTCAGTAAAAGAAAATGAAGATAATTCTTATGACATTCTCCTCCAGGGGCTGCAGGTTGGCCATCAATGGTTGTAAAAGGGATTTAGAAAGGGTAGATATAGTTCACAATGACTACTGTCATACATGAATGTATTGTTATTGTTGTTGATGATGATATGTGACCTTTTTCAGGGCTTTCTGGGTACAGAAGACTCAGAAGTGATTTGCCATTTCATTCTTTTGGGAGGGTCCTGAGACTGTGCAGCTTGCCCAAAATTACACAGGCTGGTTCTTTTCACAGGAGCCATAATGGGGGATCAAACTTACCTTATGCTCTAGTCCAGTGGTGGCGAACCTTCGGCACTCCAGATGTTTTGGACCACAACTCCCAGAATTCCAAGTCTGTGTTGTCAATGACAAAGGACTGTGGGAGTTGTGGTCCATAACATCTGGAGTGCCGAAGGTTTGCCACCACTGTTATAGTCCTTCCTGCCACTGACTCTTCTACTAATTGTTTATTTGTATTGTATTATTGATTAGAGATGGGCATGAATAAAAAAAAATGGCATTTCGTTTGTCGTTTGTCATTTAAGGGGTCCGTTTCGGTTTGTTTCAATTTTTTGTGAATTTCTGCAAAAAAATCTTTTTTGTTTTTGCTCGTTTGTTACCATTTCATTACCATTTATTTCATTTTTTTTGTGATTTTTTTTTAGGATTTTAAGCAATTCACTCATATTGCAGTAATGGAAACGAAATGCACGACAAAATTTCTGGTGTTTCTGTTCGTTTCGTTTCATTTTAGAGACAAAATGCATTTGTCGTTTCGTTACATAACTAAATGAAAAAACAAAAACAGAAACGGAAAATTGTTCGTTTTGTGCCCATCTCTATTATTGATTTATGTTTTATTTTTACTGTTTTAAACTGCCCAGACTGGCCTTCCACCTATACAGTAAGTAAATAAAGAAGTAAGCAATTAAACAAACAAACAAACTCCCACTCTGTGGCTGAATCAATGAACAATGTAGCCAACTTCTTCTTATACATCACAATAATCCTTTGTGTGGAAGGCACTGTGCTTCAAAGCATTAGTTTAGGGGGACACATGAATTTGGAAGGTGTTATTGAATTCATGTCCTGCACATGGGCTGCCCATAGACGTCTGGTTGGGACAGACAAAGAAGACCTTAATCTGATCCACTGTGGTTGTTCTTATGTTCTTGATAAGTAAAAGCTGTAATTTGCAATCTTCCTGTGATCCACAAGAGATTAGGGCATAAATTGGTCAGCTCATGTTTTGAACTAGGAAAAAAAATACATATTTTTCAAGTTTGTAAATTAAAAGGATATGGGAAACACAGTGATTAAAAAAATCCCATAGAAGGAAACTCAAGACTTTCATAAATGAATCCAGTTGGAGATGAAAATAAGCTGCATGCTTGTGCCAAATAGAAATAAGGTATTGAAACTGGAAGCCAGTGTGTGAAATGAAAGGTAAAAATAAACAGAAACAGAACTAATTGTCAAGGAGGCTGATCTAAAAATGTGCGATTCATACCATTAAGAAAGAACTGATAAATGGAAGAATGTGCTTCATGTCTAGAGGGAGGTCACATATACCAGGTAATAATCAACATTTTCTTGGGAAGATAATCAGCGTCTCCCAAGATGGGCCTGAAATAAATTGTAGTTACTAACTCAGTACAAAGAATAATGACTTAGGCATAGTGTGCTGGGATAGCAAAATAGCAATGCTCTAGAATCTCTGCCTAGAAAATATAAAGGAGAATGATGGACAATAAAAAGGCAATTATGGGCCATTTGAGCATCCTTTCAATAATCATTGCTGTGCCTCAGAACTATGGAATGGCAAAGTCAAGAATGATGAATGGAGTAATTGACTGTTTCGTGAACTAAGGTGTCAGATACTCTCTGAAGAGTGACCATTCTCTCCATCTCTCAGGGACCAGATTGATCAGCACAAATTAGAAATAGATAAACCATTAAGGTCTCCTTCAATGACAACACAAAAGACCAATGTGACACACTTGGGGTGGGGCGCAGAATAAAAATGAAGGAAATGGCTGGTCCCAAACCTGTAAAGGAGATTTTAATTTTGTTTTTAAATGGGCTATCCTAGTTGTTCCTAATGAAGTTCCTCCTAATGTTTAAATTGAATCTCTTTTCCTGTACTTTG
Organism: Phrynocephalus versicolor; assembly: GCA_023846285.1. Classification (NCBI taxonomy): domain Eukaryota; kingdom Metazoa; phylum Chordata; class Lepidosauria; order Squamata; family Agamidae; genus Phrynocephalus; species Phrynocephalus versicolor. The sequence goes on from JAHTLZ010000016.1 coordinate 2,792,888, forward strand.
AGACCATTGCCCCATGTCCTAGTCTCTGAAGCCATGGAAAACAAACCAGTCCCTTCTTCAATGTGACATCTTTTCAAATATTTAAACATAGCTATCAAATCCCCTCTCAGCCTTCTTTTTGTAAGGCTAAACATTCCCAGCTCCCTAAGCCGCTCCTCCTAAGATATTTCTTCCTCCTCTGGACCTGTTCAAGATTGTCAAAATCCTTTTTAAATTGAGGTGCATAGAACTGGAGACAGTAATCCAGATGGGGTCTGAACAAAGCAAAATAGAGTGGTACTATCACTTCCCTTGATCTAGACACTATGCTTCTGTTGAGGCAACCAAGAATTGCATTGTCTTTCCTGGCCGCTGCATCATACTGATAGCTCTTGTTCAACTTGTGGTCCACCAAGACTCCCGGATCCCTTTCACAGGTACTATTTTCCAGCCAGATGTCTCCCATCCTATATCTGTGCAATTCATTCTTTTTTCTTAGATGCAGCACCCTACATTTCCCTCTGCTGAAACCCATTCCGTTAGCTTTGGCCCAAGATTCTAATCTGTCAAGGTCCTTTTGGTCCTATCCTCTAGCACACGGGTCTTCAAAGTTTCCAAACAGTGGGCCGGTCCACCACCACTCAGAGACCACTGGGGGCCAGATCACAGTCCAAAAGCAGCTGCGGAGGCTTGCTTGCTCACAAAACAAGGGGTAGGTGGGGGTTGCAATTGGTCCCAGGGGCCGGATTCAGGACCTTCGGGGGGCGCATCTGGCCCCGGGGCTTTAGGTTGAGGACCCCTGCTCTAGGAAGTCAGCAACCCCACCCAATTTGGTATCAGGTATACTTCCCTGAAAAGGTATACATCCCTGAAAAGAACCCCAAATGCTGATATTTTATGTGGACATAAGATACAGAACTGCTTGTCATCCTTTGAAGAAGCCATTCTCAACTATGTTTTTGTCCATGAACATAAATACAATATGAAAGAGATATAAACCAAGTCAGAATTATACAAATCACACAACAAACCTTATAAAGTGGTGTCTGAAGGGTTGATTCCTGACTGTGGCCACTTCCAAATGTGACAGAGCTCTGGTTGAGAACGGCTGCTTTAGCTCACATGCAGCCATTTTAAGGGACAGAATTCAGAAGGGCACTTATAGCATCAGAAGCAAAATGGACTGAATTGAAGTTTGAACCTATGGTGCTGAAATACAGGAAAACAACAAAAGCTATTCAATTTTTGATGACTTCAGAGACCCTGAACCCAAACCCGAAAGATTCTCCTTTGACTATCTGATCCACACCTTGACTATTCACTCTCTAGTTCTTTCTCTTTTGCGCTCTCTCCTTCTCTTCCTCCTTAAAAAAAGCAAGAGGAGTTGGGGAAAGAGGAAGGAGAGCTCAATCCCAACTTTTGTGCAGAACCACAAACATCTGAAATGTGACATCAATATGCCTGATTGAGCTCTTTATGCTTTGCCAAACACTTACAGGTTCAGCTTGTTCTCTTTGCCTCTCCTGCTGGCACCTTTGTGGGGGGGGGGGGCATGAGATTGGAAAGGAACAAACCCAGAAATACGTCTTTCAAAAAATGTGCAAGCGCACAAAGAGAGACAAAAATAAAACGGTTCTTCTTTTGGGTGGAAACAGCATGGGATCTGCTGAAGACAAACACCTGTTTTGAACAACATGTAAGATGGCTGCACAGCAGTCCCCGAGGAACATTGGCAGGCGCCTGAGCTCCTGACAAACAAGAATTCAGTCTACATGCATTTGGGAGGTGGGAAGTCTGAACATTTCAAGCTGTGTCTTGTCCTGTAGATATGGCGGTGAGCATTAGCAAGAAGCAGAAAGGAAATTCCTACATCTTATTCCTCACTAAACGTAAAAAGGCTCGAGCAGGAAAAGGAAACACATGAGCAAACATGCATGGATGGGTGGATGCGTGCATACATATGGCAAACTAAAGGTAGTTTGTACAGAGTCATGCCCGTCCTTCATCAAACATCATATTGTTGAAACCTAAAAGACAGGCTTTTTGCAGAATCTGTGGATAGCTGTCAAGAACTCAGAACCTCCGCAGGGTGTACAGCTGAATCCTTGGACTTGCTTTTTACACCCCATCAACTCATACAAATGTTGGGCAAATTTAATTCGAGTTGGGCTTGAAGTGCTTCTTTGTGCTTTGCACAAATTGGCACATGTGGCATGCAAGAATTTTTGTTCGACATTCAGACAAGGCAGGAGGGGGATTCTCCATGGGCAGCCAATAAGTGGTCAACTGCCTGATGAGGCATCTAAGGACAGTGCAAGCTCCTGCCCAGACTGGTGTACTGTTTGAGAAGGAGGACTGCGGGGGGGGGGGGTACACACTGAATTGTCAGTGGGGTAGCCCGCCTGGTGTGTGTGTGTGGGGGGTATCATGGCACCTGTGATACTGCACATGCAAATTTGCACAAAGTTTAAAGAGCACTGAAAAGAGACATTGCATCCCCAATGGGTGAGGATCTTCCTTGCCTGCGATCACATGATCACATGTCAATAATCAAATTCTTTGATTCAGGGCATGTCCATTTTCCTCTTTTCTACTGATTGGTTGAGGCGGCTTTAATCAGAAAGTGTTTGAGTTGCTCAGTTGCAGAATTTTTAGTGGCCCAATGCATTTTTTCTTAAGATTATTTATCTTATTGCCCCTGTGTTATCATGTTCTAAATTCTATACCTTTTTGTTACTGTTAATCTGTTGTGTGAAAGCTGCCTAGATGCCTTAAGCACATCCGATCTCGCCTGATTTCAGAAGCTAAGCAGGGTTGGCTCTGGTTAGTACTTAGATGGGAGACCACCAGGGAACACCAGGTGCTGTAGGCGCCTGCAGTAGGAACTGGCAAACCACTCCAAGAAAACTCCATGGACATGGAGTCACAAAGAGTTGGTTATGACTGTAACAACACAACACACACAATCTGTTGTGTACTTCCACTGGGCAGGGAAATTATAAACCATCTTGGATAAACAATAACACAAACCAATGGATGGAAAAAACACACAAGCAACACAATTTCCTGGAATAAATGTATCAAATCAATTTGTAATTTTTTTCCTTAATGGAGGATGGATATTACTGTGGCCATTTCTATCTTGAATGCAGAAGCTGTAAAATGTGGTATTAGATTGTATCCCTTACAGTCCCTTTAATTCTCCATGTTAAAATTTATAAGATTCATGCTACCAGGGAGCTCCTATTATACTCGAAAAGATAGTACATGGCTGTACAGACATGCGGAAAATATACTTACATCCTCTCCTGGGAACCACACAAAGTAAAATAATTGTTTACATGGCTATAGCATTATTCCTCACATCCTGGAATTTTGTTTAGAAGGCATTTGTGCTTATGCTTATATACCTCCCCATAGCCCTTCAAGCACTCTCTGACCGGTTTACAATTTAATTATGCCGGCTACAACCCCCCCCACCCCCCAGCAAGCTGGGTACCTCAGAAGGATAGAAGGCTGAGTCAACCATGAGCCAGCTACCCGGGATTGAACCCCAGGTTGTTTGTTTGTTTGTTTGTTTGTTTAGCTGAAGTACAGGTATTTCACCACTGCGCCACGAGGCAATATATTTTTATTACACCTTTGGGGGAAATGACATAGTTGCATCTAAGGTTTCAAGAATACAATAGAAGGGGGCACACCTAGAGAAAGAAAATGCACTTAAACAGAGATGAACATAACCATCAGAGTTCATAGCACTGAACTAGAAATCCAAAGTAATCTTTAAACATTCATTTCATTTCATGTACATGATCAATATAGATTGTACATCGTGTTTATATCCTGTGCATGGTCTAAATCCGAGACCACTTAAAAGTCCTGTGAGCAGCAGCAATCTTGCCTGCAAAATAAAAAATAAAAAAAAATCTCAAATGTATATCATCATCATCATCATCATCATCATCATCATCTTAGAACTATAGAACTGGAAGGGACCCTATGGAGCATAGAGTCCGACCCTGCCAAGGAGGCACAGTTGGGAATTGAACTCACAACCTCTAGACCTGCAGCCAGATACCTAAACCATTGAGCTATCCAGTTATTAAGTCCTTTATGAAGTAAACCCCCCACCACATATTTTTACAATATATGAAAAAACACAGAAAAAACCATTAATGCATAGAAGGGGGATGTTGACAGCCATTCATATTCACCTACCAAGAAAGGTTTGCTTATAGGAGGAGCCCAGATTCATCTTCCACTTTTTTTTCCTTAGGGCCTTTTCACATGACCCCTAAAATCTACGGCAAATGGCTCCCAGATCCGGAGCTTAAAATTGTTTCCCCACCATCTCCGGAGTTTACAAAAAATTAAGTGCGACCATGCCCACCTAAGTGCGTCCCAGCGCACTTTTCAAGTACCCAATCTCCAGAGCTGAAAATTTCTGATGCGGATGTAAAGTAGTGAGTGCCAGGCTCTCCTTGCCTTGTTTTTTTTTTTTTTTTTTTTGTCCTCGCTGCCCCTTTAAGAGACAGGAATCATGACGACGGGGCTCGGGGCGGCTTCCACTGGCAGACGGAGGAGAGCCTGCGTTTTTTCTCCCTTTTTTTCTCCCTGCCCTCACGCAGACAGGAGCAAGGAAGTGCGGAGGGGTGGGAACACAGGAAGAGCGATGAACCCCCAAGATCTCTGGTCCGAATTTAAGTGGCCAGCAGATCTTAGGGGTCATGTAAAAGCGCCCTTAGTGTTTGTTCAACTTGGTGGTGGGGTCCGCTATTCTTGTTTTGGCTCTCCACTTGGCGCGGTCATGGGCTAGGTCCGGGTGAACCTAGGGCAACTTCATGTCATTCTCAAGGGTATAAGATTCATCTTCCACCTTTAAAAAAATCTTCCTTAAGATTGTTTGTTACAGGTTCAAATTTCTAAGACTGCTTCTCAAACCAGATTATTCATGGGGGACTGGAAGCCATTGGTTTTCAGTTGTGTGACTGTTCCATGTGATGCTGGGTATGATAGGAAGTGATTGCTGAGACCTGAAATACCTATGATGGGGAGATGATGAGTTCTTTCAAGAGTTTTTCAGCCAGTTCCTTCAATACTTTTGGCTGCACTTCATCTGGCCTTGGTGATTTGAACTCGTTCAAGATAATAAGGTATCGCTTGACTATGTATCAACCTACAGCTGCAATCCTGTCCCCTCTGCCTGCTCTTCATTTTTCTCTGATGGGTCATAGTTTGTCTTTTGGTAAAAGACTGAGCTAAAATAGGAATTGAGCACTTCTACCTTTTCTTTGTTGTCTGTTATCATTTTTTATCATCATATGACGAACTGCTGGATACCTCAATGTTTTAGGCATCTGGCTGCAGAAACAGAGAATGGGAGTTTGATTTCGCACTGCGTCTCCTTGACCGGTACTGGACTAATGGACACCCTTCCACTTTGCAATTCTAAAATGATAATGAAGATGGTATTATTATTATTATTATTATTATTATTATTATTATTATTATTATTATTATTATTATTATTATTATTATTATTATTATTATTATTATTATTATTATTATTATTATTAAACCACACAGCTATCTACGCTCAATTTTGTATTACCAATCACTAGTCGAATGCTTATTATTATCGTTGTTGTTGTTGTTGTTGTTGTTGTTGTTGTTGTTGTTGTTGTTGTTGTTGTTGTTGTTGTTGTTGTTGTTGTTGTTACTACTACTTACTACTACTACTATTACTACTACCACCACCACCACCACTACTACTACTACTACCAGGGCCGGTGCTAGGTTTTTTCCCGCTCTAGGCGAGGGGCGGGGGGTGGGCGGGGCAGGGGCCGGCAGTGGGGGGTGGGGCGGGGCGGCAGATGGTGGGGGATGGCGACAGGCACGGGGGAGGTGGGCAGCGATGGGCAGGGGGGCAGGGCGGGGGTGGATGGCGGGGCAGATGGCGGGGGATGGCGATGGGGCGGCAGGCGGACGGCAATGGGCGGCTGGCGGGCAGTGGGAGGACGGGCGGTGGTGGTGGCGGCAGGCTGGCCAGTGCCCTCTCTCCATTTTGGCACCCTAGGCAACTGCCTAGTTCGCTTTAATGGACGCGCCGGCCCTGACGACGACGACGACGACGACTACTACTACTACTACTACTACTACTACTACTACTACTACTACTGATTTTCTGAGAGTCATTTTCTGGCACTTTATAATGAGTTACACAGTGAATTACTTTTTAAGGGTAACTTCTGAAGGTGTCAGCAGAAGCTTCAGTTTTTTTTCTTAATATCTGAAAAATAATCTCTGCTGATACTTCTGTATGAAAACAAGTGAATACTCTTTCAGTTTGCCATCCATAAGTAAAGCACAGGAACTGTCAGGGAGGTTCCTACTAAACAGCTAACCCCTGGAGCAGTCTACAAATCCAACTTCATTTTCATCAAAACAAGAACTAGTTTGGCAAATGTGTGCCTTAATACCCAAAGGCAAGAAATAACTTGGAGCTCTCATTAATTTTGACATTTAATTACAATTCAATTTATTCTATTTATTTTCATTCAGGAATGATTTATAATTTCACTTTGCATTTTAGAACAAGAATTTGTCTATCCTTCTCACAAAAAAGTGTCAATTTTCTATCGGTATTTAATTATGCTCTCATATTCAGTCAGAATAGAAAATTGTTTAACTGGGAAAAATATACTGATGTCTCACAAAAAGGGAGGGGGAGGGCAGAAGGATTTATATTTACAAATATATTTAGAGTCGTCCCCTGCCATTTTGCGTTTCATATACTGCGGTTGCGGTATATTGCAGGACCGCAGTATATGAAGCAAAGGGCTCCTGGGGCAAGTTGCATGTGCCCATTTGAGGCCTCCTACACTTACCCAAGGCCTGGAACTGCCCTGAATGGAGCTCAGAAGTGCTTCCCGGGCTTGTTGGAGATCCCAGAAGTGGTTTTCAGCCAATCGGGCCTCCGACAGGCCCAGGAAGCCCGTCATAGGCCCATCTGGGGCAGTGCCGGGCCTCGGGTACAGTAAGTACAGGAGGCCCCAGATAGCCCCCATAGTCCTGATCTGGCCCAGCATCCACATATCACAGATTTTCCAGGTTGGGTCCCTAAAACCCCAAATAGGCACCGGGGGGGGGGGTTGCTGTATATATATTCCTCCAAATGACCTGGTTGGCTCGCACTACCAAACACAAATGCTCAGTAAGACAACATGCAAGAAGTTACAAAAGTAAGCATGGAAGAGAGACATGAGATGGTGTTAGCCTGACCTAAAGACCATGTAATCTCCCTATGTGGTGAGATGTAAAAGAGGAGGAAGGCTCTGCTTTACAGATGTTCATGGGGTGCTTCTTCACTGATGCTGCAGATTAGATTTCACCCAGTTTGGGATTATTAAGAACTGAAAAGGTGAACCTATTTCATCCTCTATTTCTGAAAATACAAAAGCCC
>JAHTLZ010000016.1:2800338-2817759 GCA_023846285.1 Phrynocephalus versicolor
GTTGTTGTTGTTGTTGTTGTTGTTGTTGTTGTTGTTGTTGTTGTTGTGTCATTTACAGCTGTGAACGACTTTTCATGACCCCATGTCCATGGTGTTTTCTTGGGAGGAATACTGGAATGGCTTGCCAGTTCCTACTCCAGGTGCCTACAGCACTTGATATTCCCTGGTGGTTGCCCATCCAAATGCTAGCCAGGCCTGACCTTGCTTAGCTTCCGAGATCAGGCGAGATTGGATGTGCTCAGGGCAGGAGGTCATGTAAATATCAATATATCAACCCAGGACTGGCCATCGTGCACTGGTTACCAGTTCATTTCCATATGAGGCTTCCAAGTGTTGGCTTTGGCTCTTAATCATTTTCCTCAATGCAATTAGAGGGGACAATAAGTGTCTCCAATTTCAGACAGCAATAAGGAAAATATGGAGTTGAATCAGCACAGATAGCATATGCACAACTAACCCAATGAAATAATGAAAAGATCTAAATGTTATGCAGGTGAGCTTTTTGACCCTATGGACTGGTTCAATATGCATGGAATAAAATGAAATACAATGGACTGCAAAGTGATGCATTTGAGGGAAGTATTTGTTATCTCAATATGCAACACGGAACAGGAAATGATAGTGGAGGAAAGATCTCAGGATAGCAGTTAATCACAACAAAACCATGTGCCATCAATATAATGCAGCTGCAAAAAATATTCTTTAAAAGCAGAGGAGGAAGACTCATCGGAATTTATATCACATGTAGAGAACTCTGAAGAGTCTCATCTAACAAGGATATAGGAAAGGTACAAAGGCCATCCAGTCACATAAATATATATGTTTCTTCCCATCAACATTTTTTAATTAGCCAGGATCTGGATCATTTAAAAACCTTTGCATTCCAATTTGTTAATTTAAAAAAAAATTAAAGGTGAAAAGGCAACATACTGTAGCTTTGCTAAGTGAGTTTGCCATTAATACTTGTAGATATTCTCACTTCTGATATAGCATGCTGCTTCGTGCCTTCCAAGAAGAATGTCTGGCGTCCATCTTGCCAAGTAAACTTTTAAAAACTTCCTCCTGGCAAAATACATCCCTTGCCACGCTTGGACTTCTGAACCTGCTTTGAAAAAGAGGGCTTGCCTTCGAAAGCTCAGCAACTTTTTTGTTAGTTTTCTAGCAGCCAATGGAGGTATCACCCATAGTCTAGTCTTGCTTTTATTTTCCTTAAAAAAAATTACTAGGTTTTCTGTATTTTTGCAAAGAATTCAAGGTATTCAGTATAATAAACATTTTTCCACACCCCAACAGAAGGTATTTTTGCAAAATTGGTTTCCCTAAATTATTTTACAAGTATAGTCTCAGAATGAAGAACAGCACAAAAACTTCCTGCTTTCACTCAACATGAGTAAAACTCAAACTACGTGTTTGTCATCTGCAAAAAGTGCAGAAGCAATACTTTACAACAACCCTACAACTAAGCCTTTGGACATACATTTTGAACTGTAAGCAGGAATACAACAACATCTACCTTCATGTACAATTGCACACACTTCTTGCAAGTTTAGAAAGTTTAGTCTGTGACCCCTGGAAAAAATCTGAAAATATAGTCCAAAGAAAGTAACTTTTGAAGGTTCTGACCCTGTGAGGATTTTCATTGAAGGAATATCTTTAGTTCTAGATGAGGATGTCAATTTCATTATACTAATTCTGATAAATGGCCCTCTCTGAGATTGACCCTTGTATTAATTATGCTGACTGACATAAAATGTGTGGCTGGAGCTAGCAGACATTGAGAATATTCTGTTCATGCTAAAATATGAATCAAAGGTGGCTTTCTCTGAATTACAAGTGAAGTTGCTATTGATAACATAACACTCTGTTTTTTTTTTGTTTTATTTTTTTGCTTCTGATCACTTAATATATTTTAATTGAATGTGCCTGGTATAAAAAAATAAAATTCAATTAAAACCAATGAACCAACCAACCAGTGAAAATAATAGATGCTAGGATTGTGTTCATTAATCTTTATGGGGTTTACAACCAAATTGAATCAGCAAGTACTCTATAGTGAATCTAGCTTCCAGTCATGACTTACGGAAAACGAGGCACACAAAGGTCAAACAGATCATGGGAATGGAAATTAGATTAATTTTGATCTGAAATGTAGTCATGTCATACGATGAAGCAATAGTGTGGGTATTGCAGTGGGCACACCAACACCAGGAGCCATGAGTTAGAGATGGTTGGAATTCTTAAGGAATATTTGCAGAATCTGAACTGGACTGACAATCTTTTTTCTCATGCAATTCAGTTCTGCAGTGTTCACTCTTCTCTGAAATTTGGCATGTGTAGTTGCCAGTTGGGGTGGGGGAATCCCAAAATGAACATTTAAAAAGTATCAAAATGCATGCAAGAAGGCATGTTTTGTAGAAAATGCATTCAAAAACATATGTTTGAATAAGTAGAAAAGCTATGAGAAAAATGGTGACAAAGAAGTAAAGGTACATCTTTTACACCAAAATCTGAGCTGAAACTTTCCCTTTCCAAATACTGATTCTGATCTACTTCTGACTTTTTGACCTAGATTCACTTTTTCCCCATTTTAGTGAAGGGCCAATTCACAGGTTGCATTCTGAAACAAGCAGACCTCGGAGACTGTTCTTGCCACTTCATTTTCACATGAAATATGAATAGATGTTTGTATAAAACATATATAAATAAAACAGATTCTAACACATATAAAAAGATTCTAACATTTCAGAAAAGCTGAATACTTGTGGTTTTGATGTAAGAGTATGATTCACCCATATTCTTCTGCCATGACAATGCAGAAACAAAACCAACAGGTCTATTGATGCTATACAACATTATTTCCAGATCCTGCAGAGTCCCCCCACCCCATAGTTCCAGCATAACTGAATGTTTCAGTTTTATATCCTGTCCCAAATACAAGTTACTAAATGGATAACAAATCTAAACATGAATCAGCTTCATCCTGTAGGCCAAAATTATGTTGCTTAGTGTAGTAGATCACACTTAGAGTACACCCATTGAGTGGTAGAGGTTTGTTGAGTGAACTCCTTAATAATTTCCACTGAATCAAATGTCTTCATTCTAGTTTTATTTAATACAGTAAGCTGAGGTTAAGTTGCATTCATGGAACTTGTAGACAAGTTGAATCACTAAATTCCGATTGATTCAGTGGACTTATGCTAGTGCAATTTACTAAATTAACAGGATTTGGGTCATAAACTGAATTATTAAATTTCCAAGGAGACAACTAAAATGCAACACCCAAACCTTGGTATGCTACAGCTCAAGTTTAAATATCAAAGAATTGTACAACCAAAGTAGCTCAATCCAAATATTAGTCCCAATTAGGACTGGTATAGAAAAATAGAAAACTGCCTTATATTGAATGAGACCATTTGCCCACTAGGGCAATATTGTCAATTCTGACCTAGTAGCAGAATTCTTTCCTCACTCCACATGGATGTCTTTGGAATTCAACAGTGATCTCCCATCAACATGCTCACTAGGCCTAGCCTTGCTCAATTTCCCACATCAGCTGAGACTGCTTATTTTGCTCTACTGGTTTCATAAATGATCAGTTACTTAGAAATCATGACGTTTCATATAAATATACATAGATCTAGCCAATGCAATATATGGAGCTTACTTAATGTTGATTGACCCATCTAATTCATTCAGTGATATTACTCTTGTTGGACTGGATTTAGTCCAATTGCTGGGATAGGCTATAGACCGAATTGCTGGGATTGGATTTAGACCTAAAAGTTTGTCATCGTACAAATTGACAACATAATAAGTGATGAAATTCTTAGAAGAATTCCATTTGGAAACAATGTAAATGCAAATAAAATGCATGTGTGAAGTGTCAAAGCAGACTACACATATTATAAATGTTACATATTTTAAATGTCATGTTATAAATGTTATACAGATAATACATATTAATAATATATTAATAATTAATATTAATATTTCATAATCTATAATACATATAATGCATATTATATTTCCATCAGGACAAATTCTGTTGACACTATAGTGACCATGATGTGTACACACACACACACACACACACACACACAGAGCAAGATTTAATAATTTTTTTGCAACAGCAGCAAGCAATATTGTTATAAACCTTTTGACCTAGTAGCAACCTGGAGTGTGCCTTTGCTCTGTTTTCGTAATGCTTAAAAGCCTTTAGTGCTTTGTTGCCAGCTAGAAACTAGTCCACATTATTGTTGACTGATGGACTCCCTTTCGTTGTGAAAGTACCTGCAGCAAGATGAATCAGGTAATAAAGAAATCACTCACTACAGGGTCCTATTTAACTCTGGTGGATTATTCTTCAGAAATGATTCAATAAAGTTGCAAAGGAGGGGAGATAAATCAAACCCTTCCTATTTCCATATGCTATCAAGGTCATAAGCACAATCATTTCTTTTGGAACCATAGATTTCAATCGCTATCTCTAGTGTACCCACTCTGTAATTCTCCTTACAGAATAATTTATCTATGGCCTACATGCTCAGTCAATACCTCTTTCCATTGTTCAGGAGGCATCTATTCTCAATACTGGATGCAAAGCTTCAAAACAATCTAGGAACTGAACAAGGGTTAGTATATTGAAGAACTTATCCAGATCTCTCTCTCTCTCTCTCTCTCTCTCTCTCTCTCTCTCTCTCTCTCTCTCTCTCACACACACACACACACACACACACACACACACACACACAAAAGAGAGGGGGGGGAGAGAGGATGATTAAAAGCAAGCAGCCAATTCTCCAAAGCTTCCATCTCTATGATTTGTCTTAAAATGTATACACAATTGCAACACAGCAGTTTCAAGACATTATTTCTGTAGTGCTGGAGTGAACCTGGGATTATGAAATGTTAAAATGGGACTTCAAGGGAGCTTGACATGGCAGCTGAGAGCATGTGGGTGGGTGACAATCCCATCAGCTGGCTGTTGGAAGCATGGGCTTCCAAGGAAGGGTGGCACCTCTCCACACAATTTGGGGGTGAAACCCTTGCTTTATCCAAAAGCTTCCAGACAATGGAAAGGGTGCAGTGTTCAGATAATTTAGATGGGTGAGAATGAGTTTTGCAGAGTTTTAGAGTAGTTTGTGTTTTGGAGCAGTTTCTTCCATGCTATCTGAGGGATGCTAGGAGTTTCATCCAGAGATGTGGTTGTCACAGCAGGAGCCTTTCACAACACACATAACTGGCTAACTGACTGCCTCACGTTGCTTTATGATGCATTTTCTGGACTTAAATATTCACCAAGGATGGCTCCTCAGTGACCACATTCTCCTATCAGCACATCTCTGGAACACTCTGGACCTTTTCTGCTTCCACAGATGGGACATATCACTCAAAACCCTCCCCCACCCCGACTTTGTTGTGAGGGAAAGAGACGAGCTATTGAATGCCAGGGTTTGTATTTTCAGCGTTGAGAAGCAAAACCCCTTGACAGAAATAAACACACCTGAACAGAGAAATGTGAGGAAACAGATTTCTGAAAAGTGCCAGTGATACATTAAAAGTGTCTGCATTTGGAGGGACTGAATCAGCAGGTTATGTGGGTCTGAAAGAATGTGCTTTTCTAATGTCCTTCAAGCTGTTCCTCTCCTAAAACCTCAAATATGTTGCCAAGAATCCATGCTCAATAAGGGAGACTCCAGACAGAATCTTATACATCAAAGTCAAGCTCTGAAAGTTTCAGACCAAGACTTCCCACCCATCCCTCAGCACAGTGAAAATGTGTAACCCTCAGCAACACTTAAAGAAATCATTTCTCATTCAAAATTCATTATATTGTCGCTGCAGTTTTATTAGGAAACTGGTCGTTTCTATCGATTAATGCAAGGATGTTGTAGAAACCCGAGACAAATGGAAAGTGCTCTCAAGAGCAAACTGTGACTTCTGGACACAGTATATAAACACCAGTGGGAAGAATGACATCGCCTGCCTATCAGCCTGTGCATTCTGCCTGGACCCAAAACAAAATGGCTTTCAGTGCCATCAGCCTGCATATTTCAGTCTCCCAGCAGTCACCTAAGTAGCAGTGAAATGGAGCCACCACTGAAAGATTCCTCTGAATCTTATCCCCAAAATTAAGCAGGAGGGTGAAGATTCCTGTACGAGATCCTCTTCTTTGCTATTTTTTTTAAAACTTCAAAATTAGAGATTGGCACGACCAGGAAAAATGACGTTTCGAGGTGTCGTGTGTCGGAGCCGGCCCGTTTCAGCTCGTTTCCGTTTGTCACGAAATTTTTGAAAAATTTGTCGTTTTGTTTGTTGTTTTTTTGTCTGTTGTTAGTACTGGTTTGGGGGGGGGGTAGCGGGCTCCTGGAGGCACCTCATTGGGGTGAGTGCCTCCTCTGGCCCGCTATCAAGGGAAAGTGGGCTCCTGGAAGCACCTCTCTGGGGTGGGTGCCTCCTCTGGCCCGCTATGAAGGGAAGGCGTTTAGCGGGTTCCTGGAGGCACCTCTCTGGGGTGGGTGCCTCCTCTGGCCCGCTACAAAAGGGTACGCATAGCCAATTGGATATGCATACCAAGTTGCAGTGGCAGAGGCACCTCTCTTTCTTTCAGGTGCCTCTGGACCAGCCTGGTGTACTGTGCACCTGGGCTGGGAAGGCTCCCTCAGGGCGCCCTCTGGCTCACTAAGAAGGGAAGTGTACTTGCGTGTGTAGTGCAATGCGAGTACACAGATTTGGCTTAGGGTTAGGGTTAGCGCAAGAGCTAGGCTTAGGGTTACGGGTAAGGTTACGGTGAGTTAGTGGGGTGCACCTCTGGGTGCCTCTCTGACCCACTAAGAAGGACAGTGTACTGGCGTATGGGTTAGGCTTAGGGTTAGGGTTAGGGTTAGGGCTAGGGTACTGGGCTTTTATGCCCGACTGGCACATCCCAGAAGTCTCAGTCAAAACCTGGCCAAGTGGCCATGCGATTGGTGGAATGGCTCCAAAAATTTGCATGGTCCACTCCCATGGCCAGCCCATCATTGCGCAGGTGTAAAAAAATAAAAATAAAAAATAAATGAAATAAAATGAATGGAGACATTTTGTTGCAAGAAAAACCCACTGCTGCTACTGTAAAAATTCAGGCAGTTTTAAAATAGCTAATTTTCGCATGTTTCTGTGGTGCTTTGGTGTGTTTTTGGACCACTATTTCAAAATAAATATTGCGGTTGCCCCATTTTGGATCCCCCGCCCGCACCGCATGGCATGGCGAGTTGGCGAGACGACGAGGATGCCCCCACCAGAGCAGACCAGGACAGGAGGGGGGAGGCTGGGGGACCCCCTCCCCCAGAAACCACCCTTCTGGTAGGTGCACTCACTCAGGCAGACATATTTTCGCCTGCTTTTTTGGCCGGGAATTGGTTTTTTTTAATTTTTAAAACTTTTTTTCTGTGCCGCTTGGCATCACATGATCGCTGCAATGCCAGGAACGACAACGACAAATCAGACCCAATTTTTTTTTATTGGTTCGCGTTCGAGTTCTGGCAGAGTAATTGTCGTTACCGTTACGTAACGGAAACGAGGAACGGAAACGGAAACGAGAATTTCACCAAGTCGTGCCCGTGTCTATTCAAAATTATTTATTCTGGATGAGAGCAGCCATATTATTATTATTTTCCTGGTATGGGGAAGCTGCACACTGCTGTGTTTGCAAAAGTTGTGATAAGAATAAATTTAAGCTAAAGAAATTGGGTGTTGGTTGTTCTTCTTTGTGAGTTGCCAATGCACCTATATAAGTTGTCAATACATCATTGGTGGTTCATCAAAGCTGCCACGCCGAATTAGTTATATAGCAAAAAGGTTTATTAAAGACAGATAGAGGTACAGCACAGGACATAAACAGTACAGAAAATGTTGTTAGCTCAAGGATCCGGGGCGCAGCACGGCCAGAGGCCCTGCTGCCTCCTGGATCGTACAATACAGAGAATGGGTTAGCTTAGGATCCGAGTGCAACATGGCCAAAAGGCCTTGTTGCTCTGGACCCCCCGGAGTGATGGTTTCCGTGGTCTTTTTATACTGTTTCTGTAACCGCAGCTTACGTATTTCGTGCGCATGTCTTACGTAATCATACCTGGTAAGTTATCATAATTCTCAGAAATGGCTTTTGACTATTTTTAGTTCGAGATTGTTTTCCCAGAAAATGACGCTTTTGGCGCCGTGAGATGGTGCCCACTTATCTGTGTCATCTTCGCTTCTCCTATCTTGGTTAACCACAAGTATTTGCTACCTCTACAGGCTGGCACCTGCATTTTTATCTATTTTGTGTTTTATGCCAGCATGACCTAATACCTTCAGTCAGGTTTAACACTTTATAATAGTTTTCGGCTTTATTCTCATATTGAGTTAATTCTATTAATTCTTATTAATTCTTATTAATTAATTCTCATCAGTTGCATCATAACATTCAGTTCTACAAAATAGTGGGAGAAATCCTGTTGCACAAATTTACACGGGTGTAAATGGATGATGTTAGCTGCTGCCAGTTTTTCAAGCCTACTACATCCTGCCAGAATATCTTAATTTCTTCCAACAATTTTCCCCACTCCTTCATCTGAATCTAGATGGCTCTTCATAATCATGTGAAGCTATACCCAGATCTAACAGAAAAGCAGGTAAAATGCACCTTTGTCTGATACTTTTGCCTACAGGAAACCATTCTGTCTCTCAATCTTCTAGCCTAGCAGTAGCTTTTTATTTCCAATCCAAGTATCCATCAGCAGAATTTCATGCAGAAACATATCAATTTCTTTCAAAACAACACATTGTTTCTCATGATCCACACAGTGTGTAAAGCATAAGCTGGTCTTCTGAAATGCTTTACTGTGCCAAAACATGACAGAAATGATATAATATGAAGATATGGAAGCCACTATTTGATGTCTTCTGCTGTCCAAAGCTTAGAATGTTCAGTATTTTTGTGTTATATTCAGGCAAGCTCTACGCCTTTAGTTTTCCTGAACTTGCTCTGTTAGCTTGAATGCTTGTAGCACTGAATTCCCATGATAACTGACACATCAGAATAAAATTGGTTTCAATATTCAGAGCACCATGATATTGTATTCCACGTTTCGACAACACCTCACTCTCACATTCTCATCCTTTTAGAAAAGAATATTTTTAAAATCCACACTGCAGTTTGAAGTTTCCCTAAATACAAATGAGAACACAGTTTACCTGCTTTACAAGATCTGCTTTCAGGATCCAATTAAGTTTTGATTAGAATCCTGAAATCGACCAAGGAAGGCCGGAAGCAGGTGGTGACTCAATGAGGGAGAACAATATGCTTTCAGAATTAAAGAACAGGATACCCCTAAGGACCTGTTGGGTCAGGAATGTCCTTTTAGCTCAGGTTCACACACCTGTTGCATAGAAATGTCCCCCAGACCCTTTCTATATTCAGCTTTCTTCCTTTTCAGCAGTTCACTTTAGGGGAGATGTATGGATTGGCAGAAAAGTTACTTTTTAATACTTCAACTCTCAGCATGGCAGAAACTAGTCTTGCTAGGTCAGCACCTTCTCATTTGTTGAGGTTTCAGGGGCAAAATGTAAGACCAGGGGTAAGCCATTGTATAACAATTGCAAAGTAATAGGTGTGTGTGTGTGAGAGAGAGGGGGGGAGGGGGGAGGGAGAGGGAGAGGGAGGGAGGGAGGGAGGGAGTCAGACGGGGATTTCTAAAATGTGCTTTACATCTTAAGCACAAGACATAGATGGTTTAGTAGTAATAATAATGTTATTAAAATAGTCCACTTGCCTTAACATAGAATCATAGAGTTGGAAGAGACCTCAAGGTTTTTAATTAGCTTTTCACTTTACTTGTATTCAATAATATGAATCCATAATTTTAAATTGTATTCTGCTATGAATAAAGTTATTACTTATTGCACAGTAATAAGTAAAATTATTACTTATTGTGCAGTAACATTTTAATTAGCTTTTCACTTTACTTGTATTCCATATGAATCCATAATTTTAAATTGTACTCTGCTACGAATAAGGTAAAATCATTACTTATGGCACAGTGATTTTAGTGTGTTTGAGTTGTACATCAAATATACAATTGTTTCTTAGATGCAGTCACCTGAAAAAGTTAGGTATGTTTTAAATCAATTTGCCCTGTTTAAACAGAACCATCAGCTATGGCGGTACCCACAATTCCTGCTAAGTCTTGAATCCCACACAACCTTTTCTTACAGTTGCATAAAGTATATAAGAAAGTTGTTTGGGGGCACCATATTGCTACAGGGGTATCCCCACTGCATCTCTGCCTCTCATCTCATTGGCCATGCCTCATCTTCCCTGACAGGAGCAATAGCAATAGAGTGACTGGACAGGTATGTGGTTGGTCAATGGCTGCCCCAGAATGAAGCAAGTTGCGTATGAGGGAAAGGAAGAAGGTGAGGCCACAACATTAGGCTCCCTGTTGGCAGTGGGTGAAGGTGAACATTACCATGCTCATGCATCATACCATCTGAGCTGATTACCTCTTGGTACAGTAGGAAGACTTTGGCAAAGGCAAAAGAGAGATGGCTCCTGCACCTTCAATAGCTGTGCACAATTGAGAGATTTGACTGGTTAAGCACCCAGTTCAAAGCTTTCTCAGTTTAATGCATTTGTGGATGATGGGAGGGGGAACTGGCCAAGTAGTTCCCTATAAAAATGAGCAGTAGAAAACATATTAACTGTTTTCTTCTCAAATTCTACTCAAGTGTAACTCCCAATGAGTTCAAGGGGATGTATTAGGTGAATGAAAA
Organism: Phrynocephalus versicolor; assembly: GCA_023846285.1. Lineage (NCBI taxonomy): Eukaryota > Metazoa > Chordata > Lepidosauria > Squamata > Agamidae > Phrynocephalus > Phrynocephalus versicolor. Next base: position 2,811,127 of record JAHTLZ010000016.1, read on the forward strand.
TAGGATTGTTCTGGATAGCACATTTTAGTGCCTTCTGCAAAATGTACAGAGAACAACAAAAATGCTTTATTCAAGGTCAGAGAAAAAAAGCAGTGTTCCACAGATTTACTTGCAACATGTTTTTGCAGTTACTTAACAGCATTTTTAAAATAAAAAAAAAACAATCAGGCATTAAAAGGAAAGAATTTTAGTTATATAGGCCCTTTGTTATCTAAGGTAAGAACATGATTTACATTTGTGGCCAGGACTTGTATTATTTAACAAGCTTCGCCCCTCTCCCCAAGCATGCATCAGTAATTTCATGCCTTTAGAATGTCAACAAGGGTAATAAAATAGCAATTTAAAGCTGCATTAAAAGCTAAAGTAAATGGCACAATTCTTCTGAAGCTATTAAAACAAAGAGCACAGCAAAACACTCCTGTCATTACCCAGCTCTACACTTTAAACTAGGTATGTTGCTCCTGGATGCTTCTTCACATGTTCCAGTTTTGAGGTGGGATTGTGACACTTGTCTAAATAAACAGCAAGTATTGTGTGTATGTGTGTGTGTGTATTTCTTAACTCCACACCTGTGGAACTCCTGTGTTTCCTATCATCATCTCCAGTCTGCGCCACTTTAGGGCCACTTTTGAAAAGTAGCCTGAAATCTGTCCATGTTGACTCACGTTTTTTAAATAAGTGCACTTTGTGTGATGACTTGCTTGCATTCATTCTTCTTATCAACCCAAACATGGCAGACTTCGGTTCTTACATCCATTTGCCAAGTATATCCATTTTCAAAATCTGTGCATGTTAGTGGTTAGCCCCACAGATGCATTGCAATGTGTGCATTTTGGAATTCCAAATTGCAAATTTTAAGAGTAAGGAACTGTAATTTTTTCTCCTCAGGTTTAAGATAGAGGTGCCTATCTTGACCATCGTTTTTGCATTTTTTCGAAATGGTCTTGCACAAATAATACAAATGGCATAATTTTAGTAATTAGAAGCAACAAATGGGAGGTTTGCACCTTTTGGATCAGTCACTCTTTGTGTTTTTCAGCTTCACAAAGCAATTTTGTGATAGGACATTTTGTGCAAAATGCAGAAAGCTCCTCATGCTGAAAGCAAACAATCTTGCAGGGCTTAACAATTCCTTGATAGCACTGTGTTGAGACAGCCAGAATCAAGAATAATGAGGAATGTAGTAAATGTTCTTATCAGTAGTTCAGAAAGTCTGTATTAAATACAATTTATTTGAGTGTTAAAAAGAAAGTAGCATGAGAGGGATGCAGATTGCTTGGTAGCCCTATTCAAAGAGTTGGGTGACAAACGCCAAACTGCTGCATGAGAAGTTTGAAAGCACCTCTCCCATACACCACAGCTTTTGCACATTGCGCTTATATCCACCTCAAGAAACTAAACTGGCCTCAAGAATGGCCATGAATTCTAGGTCTCTAATAAAAGCACATAATTTTTCTGAACTACACACATGAATTTAGAGGACAGCCTGAGGAAGATGAATTGTCAACCAAAGCTTGCTGTATGCTTTTTGCTTGATTTTCTTTTAATGGTGTAATAAAGATATCACCTGTTCCCCAATTTGTGCGGTTCTTTATTAAAAGTCTGTAAACTACAGACTACTATAAAAGAATACTGGATGTGAGGAGAAACTGTTTCTATACTTTTTAATATATCAGGGCATGTCAGAGGTACCTACTCCCTTCTTCTGTCCTTACCTATTTCTCTATTCTAAAATGGTTAACCAACATATTTATTAACTGTAAAACACTAGAAATTCATCAACTGTTGCTTCTCTCAGCAAAGACAGCTTAATTAAAGAGTATAAAAGGGAAAAAAATAATAGGAGCCCCTGAGGTGTATTTAGAGATACAAAAAGTACTCACCAAATTCTTCAGTATTTGCTATGTGGGTGGTATTGGCTTGATCTTCTTTCTTACCCATATCATGATGTTAGACAATTTAAAATTATGGATGTCTAAGAAATAGACATGGTTTTGTTCTCCCTAGGTTAAGCTTAGCCTCTTTTGGTCTAATATTAGAGATACAATTTCTCAATAAGGAATTTTCAACCCCTTGCTTCAGATAATTGTCATCAAGACAAAGCAATGCTACCTTTTCTCATCAAGTTATCATTGTTTTGAGCAAACCATCTCAACTTAAGACTAATGGCCTTTCTCTTTAAGAAGTACCGTGGTACCTCAGAAAACAAATTTAATTCATTCTCCGAGGCAATTTATCTGAAAAAAATTATTATCCAAAATGCGGTTTCCCATAGGAATGAATGGGAAACCAATTAATTCATTCTGGAACCAAGCAAAATGACATAGACACCTGTTTTTTTTGTTTTTTTTTTTGGTTTTTTTTTTTTTTTTTTTTGCGCAAAACTCTTTATAAAGAGCACTTTAAAGGTACAGATATGATTCAGCCCAGGATAACTCTTTTTTACTGTTGCATGCTGGAAATTCATTATCCGAGGCAGCCCATAGGGGAAATTCATTATCCGAGGCAGCCCTATACCTGGAAATTGCGATTCGTTATGCGAAAAATTCATTATCAGGGGCATTTGTTATCCAAGGTATTACTGTATATAATATAAATACAGCATGCAAAGATCAATTGTTTCAAAGGGAAAGAGAAATGCTCCTCCTGTTTCTAACATCTTGAAGTCAATGCAGCTGATCAACTGTTATCATCATGTAAAGCACTTTATGAAATTTATCTTAATTTTTGTTACATCATTATTTCCTGCGTGTGTTTTCTGCATGTTCACACACAGTGTTCTCGTTCCCATTCCCCTTCCAGTCAAGAGTACCACAAAATATCTTCCCTTGCTTGATACCCAGAGAATAATTGTATGATATTTCCTTCTGATGTAATGCAAGAGAAGCCTGGCATTAACTTCATTATGGCATGAGAACCATCTCCTCAGGTTTCATCAAAGTGGTGTCCAGACGAGAAAATAAGAACCTGGGTATTCAGCTCCAATACCATGACGTATCTGCTTCTTTCACTTTCTCCCACAATCACACATTTTGAATTTTGTTTAACTCCCACTGAAGGAAAACAGAGTATAAAAATGAAATTCTGAATTATACACATGAGATTGACAGATCTCGACCTGTCAACTACAGCAATTGTTATACAGAGGGAACCGATAATAATGTGATGTCAAATTGAATCTGACTTATTGTGAGACTCCTAGGATTTCTTAGATATCAGATATTCAGAAGTGGTTTGTCAGTCCCTCCTTGGGGCAGTCTAGACTTTGATACAAGAAGGGTCTTGGGTAAGTATGGACACCATACGAAAAACAACATGCCATTTCATTGTTTCATTAGCTAACAAAATGAAATGAATCGGGGAAGCCAGTGTTTTGTTACAAATGAAACACCATTTCCCCCTCTAGAATGAAATGATTCATTCTAGATGAAATGGCAGGGGAGCTTCCTCAAGCTCTCCTCTGAAAGCCCCTGATATTTGGAAAGATTTGGGGGTTAGGTAGCTGAGTTATGAAGCTCCAAATGGGGCACCCCTAGGAAAAAGCCTTCTAATTGGAATTGGAAGCTGATCGGACCAGTGATGGTTCTGCCACCATATCCTATATAATTCAAATTAGAAGTTTTTCCCTAGGGGAACCCCCTTTGGAGCTTCATAACTCAGCTCCCTTACCCCCAAATGTTTCCAAATTTCAAGGGATTCTCCAAAATTGCTTTCTGAAGATATCCCTGCTACTTTGGTGCCCCAAGGTAAGTAATTATTGAGTGCATCTTTTTTAAAAAAATGCACTCAAAATTATTTTTTAAAATATGCCATCAAAATTTATTTACCTTGGAACTCCAAAGTAGCAGGAGTATTTTCCCCAAACATTTTTAGGGAAACCCCTGAAATCTGGAAAAATTGGGGGGGGGGGTAAGAGGACTTAGTTGTGAAGCTCTAAAGGTGCTTGGGGTAGTTAATTGGCAAAGTGTGCTGGGAGTGTGGAGGCAATCAGAGAGTTTACTCTATGGTATTAACTCCCTAATTCCCTCCATACTCCCAGCACAGGAGCAGCAAGGGGAAAAAACTGCTCCTTTCTGCATTTCTCTCCTCCCCCACCTCCCAGCTGGGGCTCTTTGACAGGTCATGGTTTAGAAAGGGGGCACCTTTCCTGCCTGCACACCCCAACCTATCAAAAAGCCCTAGCTGGTATGTGGAGAGGGGCAAAAGGCAGAAAGGAGCAGGGTTTTCCCCCTAACTGCTCCTTTCTGCACTTCACCCCTTCCCCAACTTCACAGCTGGAGCTTTTTGACAGGTTGGGGTGTGTGTAAGGGAGGGGTGCCCCCTCTCCAAACCCTGACCTGTCAAAAAGCCCCATCTGGGAGACCGGCGGAGGGGCTAAATGCAAAACAGAGCATTGAGGATGAAACCTCTGTTCAGGCTTTTGCCCCTCCTCTGCCTCCTAGCAGGTTGGAGTGTGTGGCAGGGAGGGGTATCCCCCTCTTCAAAACCCAACCTGTCAAAAAGCCCCAGCTGGAGTTGGGCCAAAAATATTGAACTTCAAAAATGGCAGCAATTGTGGATGTATAATCTTAAATTAACCTTGGCCACTGCATATAAAGAAAATCTTTATAAAATGTTTTATAGATGGCATATGCCACCAGCAAAACTTGCTAAAATGTTTCCTAATGCTTCAAATAAGTGTTGGAAAGATCAAGAAGGTACTTATTATCATGCTTGGTGGACTTGTGATAAAGCCAAAATTTATTGGGTGCAAATATATACATGGGCTAAGGACATTTTAAAAGTACAATTAGAATTTGAACCAGAAATATTTTTGTTAGGCTTGTTGCCAAATGTGATAGAAAAATGAAAGTCTTATTTATTGTTATATATTTTAACAGCAGCTAGAATCACATGGGCCCAGTGTTGGAAATCTGAAAATCTCCCAACTGATGAGACGATTATTAAAAAAAATAGTAGAATGTGCAGAAATGGATAGATTAACCAAAAGATTAAAAGGACAAGAAGAATCAAAAGTCAATGCTGGTTGGGACCTTTTTATGACTGGTGGAAAACTAAAGTAATCTAGACTAAAATGAGATAGAATCAAAGGATAAATCGGTAATAATATGTCAATAAGAGAGAATCACCAAGCGAGACATGTCATATTATAGAAAATTTGTAGATGTATATTTTATGGTACATTTTTCCTTTCCTTCTTTTTTCCTTTTTTTCCTTTTGTCATGTTGTGTATGTCTTTGGCTCAATTTTCTATGTTTAATTATTTGTATGCTCAATAAAATGTAAAATAAAGCCCCAGCTGGGAGGCAGGGGAAAGGACAAAAGGCAAAACAGGTCATCAGGTGAAAAAAATCTGCTCTGTTCAGCCTTTTGCCCCTCCCCCTGCCTCCCAGCTGGACCTGGGAGTTGGAGGAGGGGAGAAACACAGAAAGGAACAGTTTTTTCCCCCTTGCTGCTCCTGTGCTGGGAGTATGGAGGAAATTAGGAAGAAGGAAGGAAGCAGCAGTAAATTGAAGCGCTGATTGAATTTACCTCTGCCTCCTTCCTTCTCCCATGCTCCCCCTCCTTCCAGGGAGGTTTTATGGATATGGAGGGCTGTGAGCACTGGGGGCGGCCTCACTGCCCACAGGACTCCCTGTCCAAAATACCTCCCTGGGTGGAGGGGGTGGCAGGGGATAAATGAGCAGTCAGGCAGGGAAATTGCTTTTGCCTGGCTGCTCCTTTCCTCCTACCCCCACCTTTCAGCTGAGATTAAGCTGTCAAAATCAGCTGGAAGACAGTGGGGAAGAGGCTTTTGAATCCCCCACCACACCAGCTAGAGTGCTGGTACTATGGGGGATTCATTTTGTTTTGTTTCATTTCATAAGTAACAACTTTTTGAAAAAAAATGTTACTTAACAATATGAAATGAAACACAGGGGGATGAAATGGAACAAAATGAAACACAATTTTTCCATTTTGTGCCCATAGCTAGTCTTGGGTAAATTTACAGAAAGGTGGGGAAGCTCTTTTGTTACAGGTGATATATAAGTTCCATAACTACCATTATGGTTTTTTTTTTCCAGAAAAGAACACTGAGCCTCGTGGTGCAGTGGTTTATATATGTACTGCAGCTAAAACGGTACTCATAAACTGGGATTTAATCCCAGATAGCTGGCATGTGGCTGACTCAGCCTTCTATCCTTCCAAGGTTGGTAAAATGAGTACCCAGCTTGCTGGGTGGGGCGCAATGTATAACCTGCATATTTAAATTGTAAACTGCCCAGAGAGTGCTTGAAGCGCTATGGGATGGTATATAAGCAGAATACTTTTTTGCTTTGCTTTCTGTTGGTACAAAGTATGTCCTATGCATGTGAAAAACCTTTAATAAAGTGCTTGGTGAGCCCCCTCTTCCACTGGTGTCAGATTTTCCTGGAGGTAAGCAGGAGTAGCATTATATTCCAAGCTTTGTCTCTCTGTCAGGTGACATTTTCATTTTAAATTTCACAATGCTCACCATGTCATTTTGATTGAATCTGAAATGTGGACTAGATCCGGTTGCTCATTCTGCTTGGGGTACAAAGTTAAAAAAAATAATTTATATCTATATCTATCTATCTATCTATCTATCTATCTATCTATCTATCTATCTAT
>JAHTLZ010000016.1:2817769-2832190 GCA_023846285.1 Phrynocephalus versicolor
TATCTATCTATCTATCTATCTATCTATCTATCTATCTATCTATCTATCTATCTATCTATCTATCTATCTATCTATCTATCTATCTATCTATCTATATTCCAAAAAAGCCAGAGGGAGGAATGAAACTTGCTGAAATGATGGGACTAGGGTAAGTTAAAAAGGTAAAGCTTCCCCCTGCACATGTGGGCTAATGTCTCTGATCAGCCTTGGTCTTGTAGTGTATGATACCAAAACCTTTAGAAAGCTGAACTGATTTTGTTCTGGGCAATGCCTGGATAGGAGACTGTGTGTGAATGCCATACAGCCTCTCAGTATTCTGCACTACCACCCGTATGGCTGAGGATCAAGTCCCACCACCAACACCAGTATGGGATAGGCAAAAAATCCCTGGGCACCAAGCCAATCTGTGCCCGGGTCAAAAATTCCTATCCAGCCCCGAAGCGACCAGTTAGACTCATGCTAGTTAAATAAAGTGGCAGGTGGGCAGGGAAAGCTGGCTGCCGAAGAGGCCTGGACCACGTGAACAAGCCCCTTTATGGGCTTGCCATGGTCTCTTCTCACCACAAGACTGGTAAGTCTCACAGCCATTTGCTGGGGGAGGCAGCAAAGCGGCTCCATTTTGGTGCAATTGCGCCGTGGAGCCAAACCTTGTCCCTTTGCTTCCATAATATTGCCATGGGTAGCTATGCTGTGTAGTGCCAATGGTTGATTGGAGATCAACAAAATATGGAAGGGTACAATTTGCCTATCCCAGCATTAGATAAAGGAAACATAGGATATTAATCTGATTTTAGTTTGGCAGCCATTTGTTTTATACTTCTCTGGCTGCTTTTAATTTCAGTGCTGTTTTACTGTTGCTTTTTGTTTCCTTATCATTAGAATGGCGTTTACAATTTATATTAATGTTCCTCTTGTATTGCCATTTCAGAGGCATTTCTTAAGTAGAACAGCAATAAATATAAACCAGCAATAAAAGCTGTAACACTTTAGACTTTCGCCTATTTTGTGTAAACTGCTGGAGTATGATGAAGTACATTTTACTTTTTTAAAAAGTAGTAATCTGAATGGTTTTCAAATGCACAAATCTGCAACACTTGGTAGCTACTGGAATGAATTATTCTTCAGTAAAACAAATGGTGTGAGTGTAGCTCAATTACTTGCTTTACTAATAATATACAAATATACGAGTATGTGTGCATTTACACCACAGAAGGATGGACATTTTTATTTAAACACGTTCTCTTAATAAGTTAGACCAGAAAAGTCCCAAGAGAAGCATTTTGTGATGTTTTATTAATTATAATGTTTAAAGAGTTCAAAAGGAAATAATTTATTCCCTGCTGGTCATATAATTTTTTGAAAGTTGAAGGGGGGGTAGGGGGGGATATGACATGTTCTTCTTTTTTAAAAAAACTCAACCACACCTCCCCCCCCCTGCGGGGGGGGGACATAAGAAAGGCTTCATTTTTGAACCAGTTTTACAAGATGGTTTGTCACTAGAGAAATCAGAGTTTAAATTGCATTAATGTTTCTGTTCAATTATTGCTTCACTTTAGCTTCTCTTTCTATCCTTGTTTCAAAATGGCTTTTTTACATTGAAAGATAATATGACACAGTAAGTCAATTAATCTTTATCTATGCTTCTCTATTAGCTCAAAACCTCAACAGAAATTAGATGAGAGGGTCTCGAGAGTTATATTCTGTTCTTGTTAAAAGGATCCCAACTCAGAATGTGGCCACACAGTAGAAAACATGCTAAGTGGTCTGCCGTGAGGTCACATCCAGGAAGTCAGATTTCCCTGGGTTAATTCACTTTGGCCAACCCCACAGGAGTCAGCAACGAGAGGGGAGGAAATCAGTCTTGTCTGCAGCTTGCAAATCGTTTAAATCCCTTCCTCACCACACCTGATGTCTGGGCCTGTTTCCTTCTTTTCTTCCCTTCCCCTGCCCATTTCTTTCTTTTCTTCTTTTAAAGGCTTGCTATGCCTGTGCTAGGGCAGCTAAGTGACCCAAGACTGATGAGTCAGCAGAGAGAGAAGTTATGAATAGAGATGGGCACCTTACGAAAAATGACACACTGTTTCATCACTTCGTAAGCTCTCAAAATGTTACAAAATGAAACAAAATCGGAAACAGTGCTTCACCATGAAACAAAATGAAACACTTCTTTTTCCCTTTGAAAATCAACGTTTCATTACTCTGTTAAATGGCTCCCTTGTAAAAAGCTACCCGCCAAATGTGGTGCCCTAGCACCCAGGGGAGCCAGTTTATAGAGTAAGTAATTATTTTGTTATTGTTTCATTTCATTACAAGTTGTTTACAAATATTCATTTAAAAAAACAAAAACCCACTAGTAGAAATGAAACAAGACAAAACTCTATTTTTCTGTTTTGTACCGATCCCTAGTTATGAACATTTAAGGTAGTTCAGCTACCTCGTTGGGGAAACTGATGTGTGCTCTCTATATGCCATGTATAATTTGGGAAATGAGTGGTTTGTACATCCTCCATCAACAGATTAGTTTATCTCCTATGACTGTTGGAAGGTTGTGGTGGGTTGAGTTGATAAGTACGATGTTTTATATAAATAAGTAGCTGGTAACTATTCACGAAGCAGTCTAGCCTCAAGACTTCCTTTTTCCTTCCTGTCATCCCATTATAATTATCCTTTGAAATGGGTTGGAGTCTCAGCTGATCTCTGTTGCAACCAATCAAGAGTAATTACACCCAAGCTAATATGTGATTGCCAATTGGGCATTGGCATGGGCTCCAGCATGAAGGGTTTTCCTATTGTGTCACGTAGTCCTTCATATTTCTATCACAGTCACTCTGTAAAGAGAAGCTTGTATCCTCTTTGTGGCTTTCAAAGTAGCTGCAATTTTTGGTGGGAGGCATTCAGCACATTTTTGGCAATATTTCTTAAATCTTATTTCCTGCTCATTATGCTGCACCACTTTCCTATTTAGCTGCTGCTCATTTTATTCCATCCTCCCACACTCATTATTTTCATTTTATCTTTGTTGAGCTGCATTTGGCAACTATTAACCTATGTCTTTCAAAGCACCGATATAAACAAAATCAAGGCTGTGTCTGAACAACAGGGCAGGATGGTGAGTGGGTGGAAAGACTGCTTGTGTAGCCCATTTTTTGCAAAACAACAACAAAAGTTTAGCTTATAAGATATAGTATGTGACATACTCTGAGGTAATAAAGCTCCTTATAAATTAGGCTTCTACCTCCAGGCTGTAGCATCACCTTATGTATGGAAAATCTAACACTGAATGTCATTGAAATTTAACAGTACCAATCTTTTCCCCTGTTGTGGACAATTGTGCATTGTTGGTCAAAATGACCTACATAGCCAATAACGCAGAACAGAACATGGACACTCAAAGTGATGGCAGACGTCTAAAGTACAAAAATATATTTTCTATATGCACAGTCTCTTGTCTCTCCTGCAATTATAGCAACCTCTGGTAAGTAATAAAATTACCACATTCCATTTGAGTGTGGAAGAGCAAAGGTTCAATGGTTGCTTTTAAAAAGTAATTATTTCTCTGTTCGATTACTATAAAAATAACAATGACAACTAGTTGTCATAAAGTCCAAAAGCAGGAGAAAGAGCTTCCATTCAAAATGAAAAACCATTACATTTTTCATTTTTCAAATGTTAACTCTTGCTTCTTAGAAGTGATGGAAAGTTGTTTTTATTATTTAATTTATTTTTAATATATTTAAACTATTTTCAACCTGCTTTTCTCCTTTAAAAAGGACTCAAGGCAGCTTACTACCTTGAGTCCTTTTTAAATACATCAGTATTTATGCTAATAACAGTGGATATACAATAATAAAAGTATCAATGCATACAATACCAAATGACATACATAAGAAATACTGAAAGACATTCAATGCAGCAGAAAGAATGACCAAATGTTAAGATCCACTAAAGAACAATAATGATTTTAAGTATCCCAAACCAGATGAGTAACCCCTCTTTGTAATACCAAAGGCCACATTCTCTCCTCTGGGGCTACCTCTTAAGGATTTTCACACCAGCATGCCCAGGCAGAGCCAAAACTCAAGACTGCATGCCAACCCCATAAGTTTCCTTTCTCTCGTTGCTATCCCTAGAGTAGGGCTCTAAGAAGGCATAAACAGCTATCACAAAGACTTGATCATCTCATTTGAAAAGGCCTTTCAAAATCATACCGAGGTTGCATGAGAATGGATCAACCCTCCCAAATATTAGCCATGCTTCTGCTTGTAATGTCAAGTGCACTCTACATGTGGCTGCCTATGAGGTTAGTGTGGAAGCTGCAGCTGGTGCAGAATACAGTGGCCAGGTTATTAACAGGAACTAAAAGATTCCAGCATATTTCTCCTGGTCTGGCCATTCTGTTCTGGCTGCCGATATGTTTCCACATTGACTTCAGGGTTTTAATGTTAATATACAAAGCCCGAAACGGTTTGGGACCTTGTTATCTGTCAGAGCAGCTTCTTCCAAACAGAAAGGCCTGGACCAGTTGCTCCTCCCAAGCTGGGCATCTGAGGGTGCCTAAACAGAAGGAGGCCTGTAAAAAAATAAACCAGAAGTCAGGCTTTCTTGGTGATAGCCTGTCAATTGTGGAATAAACTGCTGGCTGAAATAAGTTTAGCTCCCACACTCAGTACTTTTATTAAGGCTATTAAAATCATTATATATTTGTATACCACACATCTTCCAGTTGGAACCTTGGGCAGTTTACAGCAATCACATATATCAATAAAACAAATGATCAATTATCGATTTTCTTCACTGGTGTAATTTAACTGCTAATTTTGTTTCTTTTTATTATAATTACATTGATTATTGTTATTTTTGTTATTTGATTTTGTTATGGTTATTTTTGTTATGTGTTGTTTTGCATTTGATTTGCTTATATTTACTGTATGTGTTTTATAATTTGTATTTTTCACTTTGTAAACTGGCCAGCGTAGCCTTTGGGCTAGAGGGCTGCGGTATATAAATCTAGCAAACAAACAAAATCCTTATAATGGAGAAATAATGGGACATCTTAAGACACGGTATATAAACAACAGTGTTCCTATGTACAGGTGACTGTATGTATTTAAATAGCAAGCATCTTCTTAAAATGTTCCTTAAGAAGGAAAGTCCCAAGTCTTACAAAAATGTCAGCACACAGCAGATATCTTTGAAAACTCCTGAATTTGTAATCTGCCCTGGCATGGGCTACAAGCACTTCACCTTCTCTCTGGTAAGTCTTATGAACTGTGAAAACTTTATATAGTTAGAACAGAATAAAACAGAACAGAACAGAACAGAATGGAATAGAATGATACAAAATAAAACATGGTGCTTTCAGACAGATATTATGGTTAGTAATTATAAGAAAATTGAATTCAATTAAAAGCAAGTATACGAGAAGTATAGCTTGAAAGTAGCCAGTTATAAGCAACATAGGGTATTTGTACACGATCCCTAAACTCCTTAGCAAATGGCTGCCAGCTCTGGAGCTTACAATTGTTTCCCCACCAGCTCCGGAGTTTGCAGGAAATTAAGTGCGACCACGCCCACCTAAGCACGTCCCAGTGCACTTTTCTTGTACCTGCTCTGGGGGGGGGTTGAAAATCCCCAGGTCCGGATTTAATCTGGTGAGTGCGGGGCTCTCCTCACTTCTGTTTTTTTTCCTCCTGCCCCTTTAAGAGAAGGGGCGGGAGGAAAAAAAACAAACAGAAGAGAAGGAATCAGGAGGACGATGGGGCTCCGGGCTGCTTCGGAGGTGAGCCTGCATTTTTTCCTCTCTTTTTTCCTCCCTCCCCTCACGCAGACAGGATCAAGGAAGTGCGGAGGGGTGGGGACACAGGAAGAGCAACAAACCCCCAAGATCTCTGGTCTGAGTTTAAGTGGCCAGCGGATCTTAGGGGTCGTGTGAAAAGGCCCATACTTATCTAAACTGTTTATTTTAGATACTGAATAATGTCATTATTAATTCAAAAGTTTCAATTTGGGAACCATGCAGGATTTTTTTTTTGCCATTCTCTTATCATTGCTAAATGGCAAGTAAAGTATTCTTTATTTGTTTATTATTTCATTTAAAATATTTTCAACCTACTTTTCTCCTTAAGAAAGACCTAAGGCAGCTTACAACCACTAAAAGACAGTATTTCAAATTAGTAACAATAAATATACAGTAATATGGGATCAATTAATGCCATACAAAGAATAAAAAGGCATAAGCAACACCAAAGCACACTCAATGTAGTAAAATACAGCAATCATTTTTTTTTAAAAAAACCCACTTGGGAGGCATTTCTGAAGAGAATGGCCGCTCTAACTCAGGCAAGGTTCATGGGTGGGGCTTCTTTGCCTACTCGGACAGATCCTTGGCACCATAGAGTTCATGCCAAAACATGATCTGGAGGGAGGCGATGGGAGGCTATTTAGCCCAGCTCCTCCACTGCTCTTCCTTCTTCTTGATTGCAAGCTCAGCCCCACCCACCCACCCTATAGTAAGGAGAGAATGAGATTATCTGGTCGTTTCTGGACTGGATGGGAATTATTGGTTGTTCCTCAAATTGGCATGGAGTGCCAGTGAGTTTTCACCCATCCCATTCTCCCTTCGATGTGGAGCAGGGTGTTTAGTTACATCACCAGTCACAATTCTGGCGGGTAATGCAAGAGGTACGGGGATTGAAGAACGTCCTAGGCAAGCTGCCCTCAAGGTTCTTGACAGCCCTCAGATGAATTAAATGTCATCCCTAGGGTATTAGGATTAAACAAAGTTAAGTTAAGATTCCAATCTATCTATCATTGTCATTCATTGAGGTGCCATTAGGTTTTAACTTTGCTTAGTGTTATTATTATTTGTTTTATTTTTGTTTTTTTTGTAATTTATGGCTATTGAGGCCCGATGTTTTGTAAGCCGCTTAGAGTACATATTGTAGATAAGCGGGGTATAAATGCAATAAATAAATAAATAAATAAATAAATAATAGGTGAAACTGTGGGCTGTCCTGGGATAGTAGATTCCATGCGGGGAGGATGCTGAACAGGTTGACTCAGGAAATCTCCCTGAACCCATTTCAATGCAGAGAATAATGTATCACAGTACCTTCTTGCACTATGTTACAGGTCCCCTTGACAAAATAAACACAGTTTGGAGTTAATTAGCTTATCAATAAAATTGTGGCCCATTTTGAACCCAAATGAATGTGTCTTGCCTCTTTATTCTGGGCTGGGTGGCCAAATTTCTTCACCTCCTTTATATTTTGTATTTTTATAAATATTTCTAAGGTATCATATCAGAATTGGCCAGTAAAGGGAACTAAACAGAATTACTTTATATTTTTTTATTCTATCGACAGCAGCATCGCACCATGTTAATAACACATAGAACAATGAATAAATTGTTACAATAACAATAATTGCAGAAAATAAGGAGCAATGCAACACACCTCTCTTAAAATGCAAATTGGGCTGTTCAGGTCTTCATTAAAAAGCAAAATTGTGCTGCTTATATACTTCCATATAGTGCTTAAAACACTATCTGGATGGTTTACAATTATTTGCACTTATTTTACTGACTTCAGAAGGATAAAAGGCTGAGTCAGCTATGCACAGGCTACTTGGGATTGAACCCCAGGTTGTGAGCACAATTTTGACTGCAGTACCACATTTCAACCACTGTGCCACAAGGCTCCTAAACCCACAAGTCACATAAGCTTATACTGGCACCCCATCACTGACACTTGGAAATATCACAAGCTGGTGTGATGGTTGTGAGGGATGTGGTCCAAAAATAACTTTTCTAAACTTTGTGAATAAATTGGGCTGGCCATCACATCAACACTCTGCTTGTAAGCTTCCAGATATGGTTAACCAATGTTGATGGTGAATTTCTGGAAAGAGACAGGTCATTAAGTCAAATTAGGATTAACCGTTGTAAAATATATCATTACCATTCCAAGAGCTGGAATCTTTGCCTTTCTCTGTCACTGTGAAAGCTATCAGTCTCATTTACATGAAAGATCAATATAGTATCATTTAATGTGATTAACGTAGAAGAAACACACTTTACCTTGTTCTTGATGACATTTTGTGCCGTTGCCTTCTTTCTCGCACTCTTTTTAGAGATTTCTGTGCTACATTCTTGGGGTTTGGAAGAAATATCATTGCTACTAAAATAATGAAAAGGTCAAGACAGAATGTAATAAATTATGAAAGTCATGGCAAATTTTCAATACTTCTACTGCATCCATTTAAATTAGTTCCTTTTTATTAAATCCTATGACATGCACATTTTGATTAAGCATGATGATATGGCTAAACTACCCTCAACTGAACCAGCTAGTAGAGCTAAACTGGACTAAATAAGCAAAAGACACACAAATCCAACTGCCATGAAACAGTGGCCAAAATCCTATTGGTTAGCACTGTAGATGGTACTAGAATAGCTCATTGAATAAATGGGGATTCAATAAGTCAACTTGTCTGTAAATTCTATTGATTCAAATGCACCTGTACACTGACTGTTAAAGGAAGTCACAGATAGAGAAGTTCAATCAATGTAGGAGTTGACTCACTAAATTTTCACCTATTCAATGGATCTACTCTAGCATAATTTATGATGCTCAGAAATATTATGCCCTTTTGCCTTGTAAGAAGAAGACAAAAAAGTATCATACAAACAGGGAAAGTTATCCGGCATTCCACTCATATCAAATATTTCTTCAAAATAAACATGAAGCTGAATTATATACACATGATGAAACAGGATCAATTATGACTTTTTATATAGTACTGTAAACCCCCACCTATTGCAGGGGTTAGGGACCCGACCCGACCCGCAATAATTGAAAATCCACAATATGCAGATGCTGGGTCAGTTTGAGACTAGGTGGGCTCTCTGGGGGCACTTGTACTTACCCGAGGCCTGGCACTGCCCCAAATGGGCCTGCAAGGGGCTTTCCCCAAAAGTGCTTTCTAGTGATCTGGAGATCACTTCTGGTTTACCGGAAATCACTTCCAGTTTGTGGGGAAGCACTTTAGGGGCCTCTGATGGGCCTGGGAAGGCCTTTCCTCCTTACCCCAGGGGGGCTTTTTTCATATACTGCGGACCCACGATATACCAGGACCACAGTATATGAACCGTGAAAGGGCGGGGGACAACTGTTTGTGGAAGCTAAGAGTATTACCATAATTAGAGTAACCAGAATTACCATTAAGACACTACAGTCAGTTAAGCTGGAGTTCCATATCTTTAAAATTAATATCCAGGAAACGAAGAGGGTTCTTTCTCTGTCTCGGTTTTCCACTTCCAGGCTGGAATTCCATGCTGCTCATAAATTCCTTATTTCACTTTTTTGCTTGTAAGTAGAGATGGGCACAAAATTAAGTAACTAATTACTTTGTTAGGTAATGAACGGTAGGACATGTTTCATTTTGTAACAAAACACCATTTTTTTCCTCTAGGGGCTCGGTCCCACATCCCTTTAAAAGCAGTTTAAATTACTAAATAAACCGAGTCCAAAAATGCCATCCCCACGGCCACCAGGCTTTTTGAAAAAAAAGAAAAAAGAAAACCCGGTAATGATCCCTTAAGCGAGGTTTCTGTGACTCACCTACGAGGTAGAGAATTTTTTTGCCTTGCTTTGAAAATCCAGCTGTTAAGGAGGCAGACGCTGTGGGACCACGCTGATGATCTGGGCTTCTTCTTCTTCTTCTTCTTCTTTTGGCTATTCCTGGGGCCAATGGGCTGTGTTTTTTTTAAATTTATTTTCACTTTCGGAAAAACAGGAAGCTCTATCCGGTCCTACAAGCATTAATTTCCTCCAGCAAAGTGGTCCATTTTTTTCAAACACTAGTGCCACCTGCTGGCCAAGGTGGGCTGAACTGCACTTTAAAATTAAAAAAACACCGCTTTTTTACGTGAGAACTCTTGTCCCACATTTAAATCACGTGATGGGACGAAGAGGAAAAGCCGGACCTTCAGAAGATCAGGATCGAAATCCAGGTGTGACCACAGCCTAGGATGAAATTATTTGTCCTAGAGGAAATGGCAGGGGAGCTTCCTCAAGCTCTTCACTGTAAGCCCCCCGAATTTGGAAAGGTTTAGGAGTCAGGGGGCTGAGTTATTAAGCTCCAAAGGGCATGCCCCTAGGGAAAAATATTTCTAATTCGAATTGGAATTTTGGAATCCAAGCTGTTGGCAGTGCTATTTTTTCCTAAGGGCATGCCCTTTGGAACTCAGCCCCCTGAAACCCAAACCTTTCCAAATTTTGGGAGCTTACCAAGAATCACTTTAGAAAGGTAACCCTGCCACTTTGGTGCTGAAACATGTCTTGGAGCAGTATTTTTGAATGCATATTTTTTAAAATATGAGCACCAACAATATAATTGCTGCTTAAATTAACCACCATATTGCTGGCGTACACTGTAAACGATTGCAGTTAGTTATGGATACCCCATTAGGAGCTTAATAACTTGGCCCCCTGATCCCCAAACCTCCCCAAATTAGTGGGTGTACTGGGAAGAGTCCAATGAGGCTATGTTGTGTTTTGGTGCCAATACATGACTTTAATACCTATTTTTGAGTACATAACCATAACAAGATATTATGTACTCGGAAATAGGTATCACAGCCATGTATCAGCACCAAAACAGCATGTTAGCTTTATTGGAGATGTTTGGGGGTCAGGGGGATGAGTTCTTAAACTCAAAGGGGGTCCCCCTATGGAAAAATCATTCTAATTGAGTCAGGAAGCAGCTAATTGCTTGCCCATTGGGGGGGGGGGGCTATTATCAGCTTCCAACTCAATTAGAAATGATTTTTCCCTAGGGTGACCCCCCTTTAGAGTTTAATAACTCAGCCCCCTGGCCCCCAAATCTCTCCAAATCCCAGGGGCTTACAGGGAAGCACCCAAAGAAGATCCCCTGCTATTTTGGTTCCTCTAGATGAATCATTTCATTCCTAGAGGAAAAATGTCATTTCATTTTGTTTCATAACAAAAGCATCCTACTGTTTCATTACATAACAAAATAATTCATTATGTAACAAAATAACAAAACAGCATTTCATTTTTCATGTTGTGCCCATCTCTATTCTCAATGCAATTCTTCTTTGAAACTAGGGGATGTGTTCATTTTTGCTCTCACTTCTCCCAAATGGTCAGCTGATCCAGCCTAAGAGCTAAAACTTATTAATATACATAATGTACATGACATCTGGAGCTTGTCTCAATGTTGGAAATAACCAACTAAATAGTTAAGTTTGCAACTTTCCTCTTGCATCAGCCACTAATGTGCAGTTTAGTTTAACTTGCATTTCTGCAGAGTATCAATTAGTGAGCTATATGGAGAAAACTTTCAGATTTCATTCATTCTGTGTTCCTTTGTGGAGGTGCCTATCTTATTTTCTGGCCTTTCAGATAGTGGTCCATTTGTTAAACAGAGAAGGAATCAACTCTTCAAGTTCTTTCTTCTTGTGGTGAAATAATAGAACTGCTGTACTGCATGACCTAGGGTTCAGTTCAGGTAGCAGGTTGACTTCTAAGAATGAGTAAAATGAGTAGCCAGCTTGCTGCAGGGGGTGGGGGTCGCCCCCCCATGTGTAGCCAACATAATTACTTGCAAAGACACAGAGAGTATTTTAAGCACTATTGGATGCTGTATAAGCAGCACACTTCGCTTTGCTTTTCCTCATTAAAGTTCAGCCTGACATTTATCCAAAAGCTCTATAGTACCCTTCTTAAGCTAAATTTAGAAATCAGGGACAGTGCAACAAAGGCTGCTTTTACACAACCCCTATAATCTGCTGGCAACTTAAATGCAGATCCCCCCAGCATGGTTTTTGTTCTGATTCCTGTGTTTCCACCTCCTGCACTCTGATTCTATTGCTTCTGTCTGCGGTGAGGGGAGAAATAAAAAATGCAGGCTCACTTGCGCCTGCCGTCAGCAGCAGCTAATTGTTCCAGCCCGTTAGGATTCCTGTCTGTTAAAAGGGGGGGAACCCAACAAAAACAAACAAAAAGCGGAGGAGGGCTAGGCATGCAATGTTTTAAAACAGCAACAAGGAACAGCAACAAAGGATTTCACCTCCTCCAGACCAGGTACTTGTAAAATGCGCTGGGGTGTGTTTAAGTGGGCGTGGTCGTACTTTTTTTAAAAAGTCCGCTGCTGGTTGAAAAACAATTTTATGCTCTGCATCTGCGAGCATTTTGCAGTGGATTTTAAGGGTCGTGTAAAAGCAGCCAAAGAGGGAATCAATTTAAATGACCTAAAACCCCTTAAGAAACCATTTCAAAAAAGCAGGGGCAAGGCAAGCAATATACAGAGAATAAACAACAACACTATTTCTTTTGGGGAAAAAATCATCTAACAAGGAAAACACACCTCTCCATCCCACACAGAATATACTCAAGTCAAAATGAAATAGATAAATTCATGCTGCCCTCTTTCCCCAAGAACCTCACATTGCACAGAGGAGCAGCTGTAGTTCCTCTTGCCAAAATCTGACAGGGCTCTGGCCATGAGGCATCTGTAGCTGGCTACTTGCCTGCCCAACATGATTAGCAACTACTCTCAGAGTTCAAGTGCTTCCTTCATTCAGTCCGCTGAACATTTCAACAGATGCATGAAATAGCAATGTCCACCCAGCAGGCTGGAGCAGCAACAGAAGCAGTACAGCCAGAGAGGACATAGCTATCAAGTGTTAGCAAGTGCCTGGTGACGTCTTTCCAAATAAAGCTGAACCTAGATAAGTCATCCCTCCCAGAAAACCTCTTACCCATTGGAGGAAGATTTTTTTTAAAAAAAGATATTCAATGAACATTGCTGATTTCTTTAATATTCACCCCTTCATATTCGTTGGGTTCAGAGACTGCAATAGACACAAAGGGACAAATGTTTTCTCTTTTTATTTAATCCTTTTTAAAAGACAGCCCAGGAAAAGATAAGGGATGAAGGGAAACCAGGTATCCATATTTGCAAAGATGGCAGTAGTAACGGAGGCCCAAGTACCAGTGATGGTGGCAAGAAAGTTAGGGAGGTTATTGTGAGGGGGAGCCTTTGGAGAGGGCACTGGGGCTCTTTTGTTTTTTTTTTAATGGCAGCCATGGGAGTCTTACAAAACCAAACAAACCACAAACCAACACAATGATTAACTGGTTTTTATGGAAGTTGAGTCATGGCAACTGGACTTCTTTTCTTGAGAGACTGAGATGTTTCACTGCTCATCCAAACAGCTTCATAAGTCTAAGGAAAGCTAGTTGCGAGTCCTCCATTTAATAGTTCACTTTGACCTCATGTCACCCTGGTCTGAAATAAACTTATAAGATGAACAATAGCCTGAATAGGCTAGTTAGGTAGACAATAGGCCTAAGGTGGATAAAAGTCCCACCTTTAACCTTCCCAACTCCCATTGAGTATGGGTCATTAGCTATGGCCTTCGTGGAGGGATTGTTGAAATCACTGCCTGATAAGTGGCAGATAGACTGTGCCTGAGCCCCCCACTTCTGTTGAGACGAGGGGTTTTCGATACTCACAAGAATGGCTTCCCTAACCCCTCTCTCAAATAGATTCACTGGTTTGTTGTTTCTCAGGTGTGAACAACAGTGAACTGCCATTTTGCCAGTTCATCCCTATCTCTAATTGTGACTGAATTCTTCCAGTCTCTTTCAGTCCAAGGGTGAATATCCCTTTTAGGAGAGAGAAAAATATTGTACTGCAATGTGTGGTTTTCATATATCAGCATCTGTTGATATAACTACATTAACTTGCAGTTATGTAGAGGCACTATTAAAAATTAGTTTCAATGGAAGCAATTGGTCTTTGGAAACTCAACTAGTTCATTGCCATACAGGGTCCAATATAGAAGTTCTACCTCATTCTCTGGTGTCTTGTGCTCACATTCATTGCCACACAGACAACAGAATTGTTGATATGCAGAGGTGGGGAAGCACAAAACAATGTAGTCAAGAGAAATGAGATACATGACCTACGGAATGAGGAGTTGGGAAGTAAAAGCTGAGAAATGGGACTAGTCAAGTGAGAGATTCAAAGGGACTGCAAGATCAAGGCTGGAATGAATAGCCCTGGCTTTGCGTTGGAGGAAGCCTTAGAGACTTTGATGAAGAAGAATGAACTCTAGCATACAGAGGAATGGCCACAGTGACATGAATGCTAAGTTCCCCCCAACGGCGAACACTCAAGCCACTCTCCCCAGTGATGCTGAAGCAACAGCCACTTGCACAGCTGCCTAATGAAATGTCTTTTATTCTCTCCTGAATCTGTACATCTTGATTTCTTATCTCATGTATATCGCAAGCAAACATAACAACCAGAAAGCTGTATTTATGAGGTTGACATCAAAGTAAAGAATGCAGGCTCTGATGGTTCACAGTTCATGAGTGGGGAGACATCTCT
>JAHTLZ010000016.1:2839081-2856804 GCA_023846285.1 Phrynocephalus versicolor
ACAAGCCAAACCTGTTCAGGAGGGACGGGTTGCACTTGAATCATGATGGGACCAGATTGCTGGCACTCAACCTCAAAAAGGCTGCAGAGCAGCTTTTAAACTGATAACTGGGGGAAAGCCGACAGGAGCTGAGTGGCCCTGCCCTATCAACCGCGTTGATCATGTTACGGCCTGCGTCAGTAACCACGAATCTGCGATTGACCTGCCCCTCGGGTGCCCACTCTCACAGTGCCGTCTTGAGGACCTCAGCAATGTGGGTGTCTTTGGCACTGTCCTCCATTCTTTGTGCCTGGAGAAGCACCACCCTGTACCCTCTTGGGGTGCTCCCTTGTGGCTCCCCCTGCAGCTGTTCTTGGGATGCCCTAGTATCAAGGACCTCCTTGGGTTGCCACCAATGAGCCGTCAGAGAGAGGTATCCGTGGTGCCCACCGGTCCAGAGGTCGGAAGTGAAGTGGATCTTCCTTCCTCTGGCCGCCTGCAGCAGGGCCCGGACCATGTCCCTGATGGACTCATAAAGGGAGGGAATCACCCGCCTGCTGAAGGTACGCCGGGGTGGAGGCTCGTACCATGGAGGCACGTGCTTCATCAGGTGCCTGAAGCCTGATGACTCCACAAAGGAGAGGGGCAACCCGTTCATGGCCACCATTTCACCAACCATGCAAGTGGTGGTCTCCTGTGCCTTGGCCCTATTTCGTTGGCTGACAAAACTCCCACACAACGGCACCACTTCCTGCAGAGTGGCCTGCCTCTTCCCACTCTCAGCAGAGCTGTCTCTGGAGTCCTTCCCCATGCCTGCTTCCCCCCTCTTCCTCCCTGAGGAACCAGGGCCTGGCAGTGTTCCAGGCAGAGTCCCAGGGTGCCTTTGCATGAGGTGGCTACGCAAGGCACTTGAGGAGAGGTGTTTGGGGTCATTCCTCCTGCGCACGACCACCCCACATTTCTTGCACACCACAAACCTCGAGTCTTCCGGGCTGTTATCAAAATGCTCCCAGAGAGAGCCGTGAGGCTTATGGAAAGTACTGCCCCCTCTGGTACTGCCTGCCGCTGCTGTGCTGGTGGTGTACCCTGCTAGGACAATTGACTGCTGCTTTCACTGGTGGTACTCTGGTCCTAGGTGGAAGGAGGGCTGGTCCTTCCATCACTGCCTGAAACCTGCCTTTCATCTGTTCCTGCATATTCTGATGCAAAGAGCCTGTTTCTGATTCCGAGTCCTCGTCTTCCTCCTGATAAATGGGGGGGGGGAGTGTCCATGTCAAAGCATGGTGGTGATAGGGCTCGCATGCAGTCATCCATGCTTCCCTCAGTGACAGAAGATGGTCCGGTGGTGCTGGTTGTGCAGCTGCTGCTTGGAGAGGGAGTGGCAGCAATATTACTATCTGCACTACTTCCTGTGCCTTCCTTCAGAAATGTGCCCCTATTTATTTTAGTGGGGGTCCCCCTGCCCTTCCCTCTGGCTCTGCCACCCCTCCTCATTTTTTTATTTCTCAAAAGTATTAGAAATATATTTTCTTATTATATTTGTGTTAAGTAACAAACTATTCTAAAAAACTTATCCTTTTGACCCACAAGCTTACTCTCACACTGTGTTCTTTTGTATGAGCTTTCAGTGTTGCCCTGCTGGCCCTTGGTATAATTTTCTAAATTTGGAATTCAACTTGATCCACTGAAATGGAGGAAAACCTAGAAAACAAATGGTAGTACAGTGATACCTTGTATAAAGGAATTAATTTGTTCCAAATGAAATTATGTTAAGCAAATTTTCCTTTATACAAATTCCCAAAGGAATGCATTGAAAATGGAGTGATCCCATTTTTATGTTGTACAGATTTTCCCCACAGGCAATTATGTTAAGCAAATTTCCCCTATCTCCGGAATTTTTTAAGTTGTACAAATTTTATGTTATACAAGCTGTTTGTTATACAAGGGTCCACTGTATTTGAAATGAAACTAAATCCAGACTGGAAGTCCAGAAGAACTGCTCTTCCCTTCTTCAGCACTCAGTCAGCAAAACTGCAGTGCATGCAGGCACAGTCAGAGAATAAAATAAAAATAGTTTTCTAAATTCTGAATTCAACTTGATCCACTGAAATGGAATGTGCCTGCCTGTGTGTGCAAGTGCACACACAACACAACAAGTGTATGTATGTAAACAAACAAACAATGAGCTGGAGTAATGAATAAATAATGTTGTAAAAGATTTATATTGTCCCCTTTTGGAGGAGGTTCAGTTTCTTGCACGCCACCCCCCCCCCCCAAATTGTGGGTGTGTGCAAGCAAATTGGGCTCTCCCTGCCTGTAATTGAACTGGTGGTGTGTCACTGGAATTTGTACAATGAGGTAGGGTAGTGTTGTATTGCCCCCCCAAATAAAATAAAATAAAGCAGCAGCAGCAGCAGCAAATGCAATTGGTTGCCTTATTATTTTATCAGCCCCCCAATGACTGATCTTGAATTGGTAGGGGTAGGTAGGGTGAATGCCCACCCCTACAGATTAGACTGATATCAATGTAAGCAGCAGCAGCAGCAGCTAGACAGGTGACTTCAGCCACACCCCAAAAATAAGCCTGAAGTGAAAAGAGAGTAGTGGTACTATGCCTCCCAACAGAAAGATATTGGGGTGTAAATAAATACAATATAGTTTAGTAGTTGTAGTCAGGGAATAAAATAAAAATAATTTTCTAAATTTTTCTGATCCACTTAAATGGAATGTGTCTGTGTGTTCAAGTGCACACACAACACAACAAGGTTAAAAACAAACAATGAAGTAAGTAATTAGTAAACTAAATAATATTGTAAAATATTTTCCACTTAGGAAGGATAGAGGTTCTGTTCTTGGCTGGCACCCCAAATGTGTGTGTGTGCAAGCAATCTGAAGTTGGGAAAAATAGAAAATAAATGGTAGTATATAATATATTTTAAAATAAATCCACACCTCCCAGTCCCAGTCGACCCTCCCCCTTTATCCAATATCAGAAAAATCCTCTCCCCACAAACAGTCAGAGAAGAGAACAAAGAAAAAACTCTAACTGCTTCCCTTCGCCACACAAAGCTGCAGGGAATCAAAGAAATTATTTTCTAATAAAAAATCAATTCCCTCCCTGCCTGCCTAAAGCCTAAAGCCTAAAGCCTCCAGGCGTCCCTCCTTGAATAATCTCTGTCTCGATCGCACAAGCACCACCAGCACAGCCCTCCTCCCTCCACATCCAAGACCCGACTGCAATTTCTGGAAGGTGCCTCGGCTTTTTATGCCCTCCGAGACATCCAGAAGTGTCAGTCAAAACCTGGCCATGCCATTGGTGGAATTGTTCAAAATATTTGCATGGTCCCATCCCATGCCCAGCCCAAATGGGCAAGTCTAAAAAAATAAAAAATAAAATAAAATAAAATAAAATAAAATCAATGCAATGTTTTATTGCTATAAAAAACCCAATGCTGCTACTATTAAAATTCAGGCATTTAAATTAAATAAATTTCACATGTTTCTGTGGTGATTTGGTGTGTTTTTTGACCACGATTTCAAAAGAAAAATTGCGGTCTCCATTTTGGATTCCCCCCCACCGCATGGCATGGCGAGACGACGAGGATGACCCCCCCCCCAGCTTGGTGCAAGCAGCCCAGGACAGGAGAGGAGGGGGGAAAGACCGGGGACC
Organism: Phrynocephalus versicolor; assembly: GCA_023846285.1. Taxonomy (NCBI): domain Eukaryota; kingdom Metazoa; phylum Chordata; class Lepidosauria; order Squamata; family Agamidae; genus Phrynocephalus; species Phrynocephalus versicolor. The sequence goes on from JAHTLZ010000016.1 coordinate 2,842,731, forward strand.
CCCCCCAAAACCACCCCTCTGGTAGATGGCAAAGCCTCGGGCAGGCATATTTTCGCCTGCTTTTTCGGCCGGGAGTCGGTTTTTTTTAAAAAAAAAAACTTTTTAAAACTTTTTCTGAGCTTTGCATTGCGCGATCGCCACAATGCCACAAACGGAAACGAAAAATCCGACCAAATTTTTCTTTTTTCAGTTCGAGTTCGAGTTGTAACGGCTTAATTACCGTTACCATTTCCGTTACTTCCGGAAACAAAAAACCGAAAACGGAAACGAAGATTTCGCCGCTCCGTGCCCATGTCTAGAGAGAACCAAATGAATCATAGAGCTTGAATGGCACTCCATATATCACTGAGACCAACCTTGGCTCCATCCATCTTTACCCCCAAATAAGTCTTAAAAGGGAACTTTGACTACTGTGTCAATCTGCATAGGGTCACAGCCATGCAGTACAATCCTGTGGATCTTTAAATCAAAATGAGTCTCACATAGTTCAGTGCCCTTGATCCAACACAGTTGGATAAACAAAATAAAACCAATCATACTTGTATTTCTTTGAAATCGATTCCTGACCTTCTAATTGCTATCAGCTTCATAAAGAAAATCATATGGTTATATTGATTAACAGTGTCTGCATTTTCCAATTATTTCTTTAATGAGTTTAGTAGCAGTGACCCAGAAAATGGACAAAGGCCTTAAACTAATGTTAATGTCATTTAAATTGCTATTTTCTTCCCTTCCAGCAAATAATGTTAATTAATCAAAACTTCTCAAAATAAGAGTTCACCAGGTGGAAATAATTAGCCGTTAATTGTCTTTTGTTTATTACTCTTCAGAGAGCTAAACAAGAAAGGCTGGCTTTGTTTGACAGTTGTTACTAAACAGCAGACTAATGAATAAATCAAAGATATCTGTGTTGATATTATGGCATGAATATTTGTTCTTTTGCATTTGTTCCCTGTGTCAGTTTGACAGGAGAAGAATTGGTAATTCCCCCTTTGAATTAAAATATCAGATCAGCAGGTGGGAACATTTGCCTTTTCTTTCATCTTCGTTTGTGTTGATTGTTTTGAAATCACTTAACTGACTAACAGAAAGATGGGATTCATGTTGTCAGATAAAATAACTTCCAGTGATGAAATCCACAGGCAATGGAGATATTTCTGTTGCTCCTGCATTTTGATAGGAAGAAAGAGGCTTCAAACGGGGAAGAAGAGGAAAAACTAATTTTCAAAAGTGCCTTCAAGGCAGCTCTTTCTGGTGCCACATTTGCATTGGTGGAACCCTTTGGCACACCATCCACATGAAGCAGGCACAGGAGACCAGGTATGGTGGCCACAAGGAGGCGGTGCTCAGATAACCTTTTAAATGACTGCTCACACTGTGCTCATCAGGGGAGGGTGGCTCAGTGGGCTAGAGCACTGAAAACTGTCGGCTACAAAGTCGGCAGTGCAGCACTTCGAATCCCTGGTGCCATGTAGCGGAGCGAGCTCCCACTGTTAACCCCAGCTCCTACCAACCTAGCTCTTCAAAAGCATGTACATGCAAGTAGATAAATAGTTATCACTGTAAAAAGTGGAAAGGTAAAACAGTGTTTCCTTACACCCATGCTGGCCACATGGCCACGGACTTGCACAACAATGCCTCATTGGCTTGAATAGGGAAGATGAGATGAGATGAGAGTCGGACACAACTAGGAAGCATGTGCGGGGGAAACCTTTACCTTTACCTTGCACCCTGTGCTCAGCCTCCTGCCAAGCTAGAATGACAGAGGAGCAAGCAAATGATGATGTGTAAGCTCATTAGACAGTTTTATTTTTGTCTATAGCCTGCGCAGCACGTGGAGAATCGAGGGATGAGGTGAGGCCACACCCCACGGTTTGGTGGATAAACAGAGCAGCAGAGGAAACTGCAAGAGTGTATTAACCCCTATATTGCTGGCGTGTGCCATACACTCTCCTGCAATTAGCTATGGGGACCCTCTTTGCATTTGAATAACTCGGCCCCCTGAACTCCAAAACTCTCCAAATTTGGGGGGGGGGGCTTAGAGGGAAGAGCTTGAGGAAGCTTTTCTGTGATTGTGGTGCCAATACATGCCTGCCAAGTACCATAATCAAAGTCAAACAGTAAGTACTATTTCAGATCAGGGTGACATGTGGTCAAAATGAACTATAAAATGGAGGACTCGCAACTAGCTTTCCTCAGACTGATGAAGCTGTTTGGATAAGCTGTGAAACATTTCAATTTCTCAAGAAAAGAAGTCCAGTTGCCACGACTCAACTTCCAGACAGGGGCAAAGGTGTTATTCTTATTTTCCATGGGTGTACACCCCAGTATGACTCAGCCAGTTTCTTACACATGTTATTTCTGGTGACAACTTTCTCTTGGCATTTATATGTATATATTTCAAAGGTTTTCAACTATTACATTCCTTTTTGTCCCCCCCACCCCACCCCCAGTTTTGTTAAGTGAGCTTCTCTCATTGGGACAACCAACCTCATTCTACTGTATTTCTGTGCAGGAGTATGCATTTTTGTCATTTAATGAAACTCTACTTCCCTTTCTATTCTTTCTGAACAATTTAAATCTTTAAGTTGCTGTATTCCAATCATGGTATTCATTGGCTTAGTTATCCCAAACAAATCCTATTTGGCTTCCTGAATCAAGATTTCCAGTTTTTCCTGGTTGTTTTCCATAGAATGGCATTTGTATATAGACACCATATGCTCTCTCTCTCTCTCTCTCTCTCTCTCTCTCTCTCTCTCTCACACACACACACACACACACACACACACACACACACACACACACACAGCATGTGCATGTGTATGTGTGTGTTAAGCACCAAATTAGAGCACCTAAAACTGGAACATATTCTGTATTTTTCTATCATAATATTTTTATGAGTGAAATTGGAAGAACAGCCACTCCATGGGAGGGAAGTATGAAATGGAGCCTCACTGCTTACAAAGAAATATTTATGAGGGGCTCCTGTTATACTTGGAGTGCAAGAAAAAAACACCTTTAAAATATGTTATACAGGGATCTTGCTGTAATGCAAATAACACCTTCAGTCCAGACTTAGAATTAGTTTATTTCTACCAAGAATGAGTTGATCTAGTGTTAATTTTTGTCTCTGACATACTTGTAACAGTATACTTTACTATTATATTGCCTGGGCAAGAGATGCCTGTGTACATTGTTAGGTTCTTTTGGAAATGGTTTTTGCAGGACTCGGGGACAAAAATACCAGAGTGTTAAAGATGCATTCAGAAATAGTCACCCTATTATCTAGAGCTGAAAAGAGAGGGTTATATTTATTATTTAATTCACGTATTTACTCTTTGAATTTATATTCACTAACAACCCTCCATCAGTGACATTGTCTCCCTCCTATATGTGTAACTTATAAATCAGGATTTTTGATGATGTTTCTCATTTCTGTAAATTTGGCTTTAGGAAAAAAAAATTACTAGACAGAGATGTACAGATGATACATAAATGCTAATTTGTACTTTAAAAAAAAGCAAAATAAACTACAATTGCAATAGAGGTAGCCCTTTTGCAAAAATTAAATCAGCTCCCATAAACACAGAAAAACATGTCCTGTATAACAAGCTTGCCTCATTGAGTGTTTTAAGGTGGTGTTGGCGGAGGAGGCGTATGTGTTACACAGAAAGATCGTTCAAGTTTAGGTGCCAATCAGCACGAGGAAATAAACTAGTTAAATCCAGGGCCAGCCAACTCTTTGGCATAGGATGTTACTGTCCCCAAAATAGGGATGGAAGAAAAGTTGGAAGAGAGTGTTATGCAGCAGTTAACCTGCACCTTTCCATTCAACCAACCAACGCTATTATGTATGTTTAGCGGAAGTGCTGTTATCAGGGTTCCAGAAAGTTTCACCTGCCACTCCAATCTGCCTTTGTGTAAGGAATAGGCAGGGACCACCATCTTCTACTTCACATGAAGCAGGAAATTATCTTGGGGTGGAACAGGTTTCAGCCTCAAAGATGATTGCTCTCCAAAGGGGCTCATTAAGTTTGATGTAAGTAGACAGGAAAAACTGTGAAAGTGAGTAGAAGAATTTGAAGCACTGACGCTGAAGAGCTTTCACACGTCATGATTTTCAACGCAGTGCTCCCTCTGCACATCTTTCATCTATGAAGGTGCGCTTAGAGCATATTTCACTTGGCAAATACTTGACATTCCCCCTAATATGACTCATTTAATTCCATTATGACTCATTTGTCTCCACCAAGTGTCAACCCCTTTATGACACAGCCTGAAGCAGCTGCCCATGAGAGACAAGGTAAAAGTCAACAAGACCTGTGACACAAGATGAAAGCTCTCATGGAAACCAATGTTTTTCTTGCCCTTTGATGCAGATGAATATTACAAAGAAACAGACTTGGTCCCTACTTCATTACTGAGGTGATGGGGGAGCTGAGTAAGTGAGGCATTCAAGGTTTGCTTGTGTTGGCAATGAGGTGACTTGAAGACAAAGCAAGGGCATTGTAGATTGAGGCGTCCTCCCCTGCCCAACTCATAAGCCACCAAAGTTGCCACTATTAAATCTTAGATTCAAGACAGATTGTGTGTGGGAGGATGTGTAATGTTGCCATCCAAGTTGCAAAACAGTTAATCTACCAAACAGTTTCAGGTTAATTCAGAACAAACAAACTAGGACTTATGAAAGGCCCATAAAATGTACATAGTCCTTATAAAACGAAAGAGGGCGGCTCAGTGAGCAATCAAACCCTTTACATGTGTACTATACTGGATATGAACCCTCCCTCAGTTCCAAAGCAACCATCCATGATATGCTGTTCTTTTCAGACTCTTGTACCAGCTCTTAAATGTTCTTTCTGACAATATGGAACAAACTTAAGCCTTCAGCTGGTCAAGATTGGCATTGTTATAATGATTTTATTTATTTATTTATTTATTTATTTATTTATTTATTTATTTATTTATTTACAAAAAAGCTGCCTCACTACCAAGTGATATTATAATGCACATCACTGTGTTGTAAAATGTAACATATTCAAGGAACATGTTTCTCTAGGCTAAAATCTTTGAGAGAAGAAATTGAGAGCTCCACAGTACAAGATAGGCCCTACCTGTTAGTAAAACCATTTTTAAAAAATACTATTTTAGTAGGCCACTGGGTATGAGGGGCCCATTGTTGGATAAAGTTTAACTACATGTTGATGGGTCATGCAGATTTTCTCATACTCATACTAATTTACCACTTCATTTAAAAAGGGTTATCTTGAAAGACCAACTGTATATACAGCTTCTTAGTTCCCAAGAAAGCCAAAAACTGATAATTATGTGGCTTTTCAAATGCTTGTTTACTCCCCATCAAATCTGAATGCATCTACCACAGGACCCTTCATATCATGTTGCATATAGAATGCTCCTCTTACAACACAAAATAGGAAGGAAAGCAAAACAAAACAGAAGCTGCCCCTTTTGACCTATATTCAACATGCAGGCTCTCTGGAGAAAACACTTCTCTTTGCCTTAGAGACCTGAGTGATGTGGATAGGGTGATCTAATCATGCTTGATATCTGTCTCTATCTGATGCCTTTTAAATTCAGGAGTTCCAAAGTAGTCTGGCACATCAAGGCAAGAGCCAGTGTGACTTCATTGTTGATTACTGAAATTTTCCACTTCACAAATACACCACTATACAGATGAGTGGGAGAGAATTACAGTATCTTTCCAAAGTTCATTCCAAATAGTACTTGCTCGTTATTGAGACCCCACAAGGTACTTTGTTGAAACAGAAGGGACAACAAAGAAATCGTGACCATCTGCTCTCTTCAGTCCTCCACTGCTGGCTGGAACTGCAAAAGGAAAACTCAAGGGTGACATGCCAAAGTCCTTAATACTTTGCTTTTTAAAAAATATGGATTTTAAGTAAACAACTTTGTGATAATGAACTAGGATTGTCATCTTTCGCCTCACTGACAGCCCCATTGTAGGGGCAGGAAGAATCTTCCAGAACATGGTCCTTTTTGTATCTCTCCCCAAAAAGAAAAAAAGACATTTGAAAGGCATTTCAGAACTAAGAGTATGCTGTCTTTATTATTTATTTATTTATTTATTTATTTATTTATTTATTTATTTATTTATTTATTTATTATAGTATTTTACCCCACCTTTTTCCTTGGAAAAGGACCAAAGGTGGCTTACAGTAATGAGGGACAATATACAGTGCAGTACAATTAAGACATATTCAAGTTTGAGAACAGGGAATTGAGGGATATCTTACAGCCATTTCTTTATTTGGCTGTCTCTCACTGTTCTATTGGCTCGCCTAAAAGAATTCAAGATTGGCCACTTCCACTATCCTCATGTCAGCCTTTTCTAATTCTAAAACTGTTAAAATTTCTTGAGAGTGAATTAAACTTTATTGAGAGTGACTGGAATCATTCCTCTCTTCCCTATGTGCTCAGGCTTTGAGATCTGGTCTTACAATTACTTAGGACAGGCGTGCCAAAACTTTTTGTAAGGAGGGCCAGATTTGGTGGCTGAGAATGTGTCAGGGGCCGGTTGCTCCCTGACCCTGCCACCCCACTGCAAGCCCCACCCACTGACCCATAAGCCCCACCCCACTGACCCCTTGCAACCCCACCCGCAGGAAGGAAGGGGGGGACCAAGGGAGGGAGCAAGGAAGGTGGGGAACAACGAAGGGAGGGAGGGAGGAACCAAGGGAGGGAGGAAAGAAGGAAGGTGGGGACCAAAGGAAGCACAAGGAGCCGTGGCCACAGGTCGCCCCTTGGAAGAGGCGATCTGTGCGACCCTGCACCCCCCAAGCTCCCCAGCGGTAGAGACAGCTTGCCCGCCAGCCCACCCCAAAGCTCCTTGGGAGTGGCAGAGGCCCCTGGCCTGCCCACCCCCACACATTCCACTGTGGTGCCAGTGGCAACAGACCGCCCATCTGCCCAGCCGCCCAAGCTTCCCAGCAGTGCTGGTGACATGGCCCCCTGATCGCTGCCCCGCATGTGCGCCCAACCTCACAATGTTCCCAGCTATGCTGATGGTGGCGGCCCACCTGTGTGCCACCCTGCACGTGCGTGCTGAGCTTCACACATTTCCCAGCAGTGCTGGTGGCGGCGGCCTGCCTGCGTGCCGCTCTGCATGCATTTCAAGCTTCACAAGGTTCCTGGTGTTGCTGGTGGCGGCGGCCCACCTGCGCACCACCCCCTGCACGCACCCAGCCTCACATGGTTTCTGGCGGTGCCGGTGGCAGCAGCCCACGCGATGGCTGGCCAGCCGACCCACCCAGCCCCACAAGCTTCCTGGCGGTGCTGGTGGTGGTGGCCCACCCCCTCGCCCATCCACCCAGCTCCACAAGCTTCTGCTCACCAGCCAGCCGGCCCGCCGAGCCCCTCAAGCTTCCTGGTGGTGTCAGTGTTGGCGGAAGATTTTTTAAAAAAAAAAAAACATGGGGCAAAGAAGGGGGAGGGAGGGGAGGGCCAGCCAGCCGTGGGCCACTCAGAATGGCCTGACGGGCCGGATTTGGCCCCTGGGCCAGACTTTGGGCAGGCCTGACTTAGGATATTATTTCTATCATCCTCCCCCCGCATCTAACTAAGTAAGCATAATTTTTGCTGCATTAGAGTGTAGCAACGAGTATCTTGCAACAGAGCAAACTGGTATTCCATAAAGCTAGTCAAAATGGGGTGCCCCAAACAAAAATGCATAGTTTTGAAACTTGACCTCTGATCAGCACCAAATAGAGCACAGAAGTAGCATACAGTCTGCTCTTGTTCTGTGCCACATTTGGGGATGTTCAGGCAAATGGATTTGGGGTTATTATTTTATAAAAGAAAAATGGTACTAACTTCCCCTCATGTAGAGAACAGTGACCTTTTCTGGCGGCAGATTTAAAAAGACTCCCCAAACTTGCTTATCTTGAAAGAGAATAGTTTATCTCAGCCTTTCTTTTTTTTAAAATCTGGAATAAATCCATGCTTTGCAGAACTGAATCTGAGAAATTTCAAAGGGATAAAAACTCTGAGTTTCTGATAAATTGGTTATCTGCACAAAGTGTCTAAATGTAAACACTGCTTCACTTTGATAGTGGGAAGGGTGATCTGATCGTTTAACCCTACCGTTGGACCAAATTAAATTATTATCAGGAGGAGGAGGATAACTTTTTAAGTTTATCCTGGCCAAACAGACATTTAAAGGATTCTCTGTTTCTGGTGCAAAAATATTTTAAAAGGTATTCTAGAAAATGAGAATAAATATTCAGAAGCTCATTCATTTAGGCTGTGAAAATAATGTTGTTTGCTTTATGGTCAGTGATAATCTTACAGAGCTTTGGTGCCTCTTATCCCCATCTTGTCATCGTACCATTGGCTGGTAATTAAGGGGGGGAAACTCCAGAAATCTTATCTGCCTTATGATCGGATATAGATTTTCCTTAAAGATATAACATGCACATACATATATTTTAGAGATCGGCACAAAACAGAAAAAGAATGTTTTGTTTTGTTTCTTAAGTAGTTTAATTTTGTTTTGTCACTAACGGATTTTAAATAGTTTTGCAATGAAACGAAATGAAACAAAATGAAATACTATGTTCCCCTGGGTCCTAGAGGCAGCAAAATGCCAGGAGAGCTTCCTCAAGCTCTTCAATGTAATCCCCCCAAATTTGGAAAGGTTTGGTGTTTGGTGTTGGAGTTATTAAACTTCAAAGTGGATACCCCTAGGGGAAAAAAAAATTCTAATTGAGCGAGAAGCTGCCAATTGTTTGCATGGGCAAGTGATTATTGGCTTCTTTCTTGCTCAATTAGAAATATTTTTCCTAGGGATACCCCCTTTGATGTTTAATAACTCAAACCCCTGAACCCCAAAACTTTCCAAATTTGGGGGGCTTTCATGGAAGAGTCCAAACTGCCTCCCCAGTGATTTTGTTGTTGATACATGGCTGCTACAATACCAATTTGGAGTACATTTTATGTACTCCAAAATAGGTATTGTATACATGTTTTGGCACCAAAATTGCTGGGGAGCAGGTTTGGGCTCTTCCCTTTAACCCCCCAAATTTAGAGAGGTTTTGGGGTCAGAGGCCTGAGTTATTAAGTTCCGAAGGGGTCTGGGCAGTTAATTGCCAGAGTGTATGTGCCATGTGCCAGAAATATAGGGGTTAATTTAACCGCTAGCTTGACCCATATTAATCCCTAAATTGCTGGCACATGGTATACACACTCCGGCAATTAATTTCCTGGATCTCCTATGAAGTTTAGTTACTCAGGTCCCTGACCCCCAAGCCTCTCCAAATTTTGGAGCCATGTACATCCAAGCTGTTCTTCTGCCTTTTCTCAATAACCATTGCACAGATAATGTGCCCATCTTCTGGAAACCTTTAGCATTGTGTTATTCTACAAGGAATGTTTCTGCTGGAATTTGTGTATATATTGAAACTCCTGTATTAAAAAGCCAAGATATCCATTTTTTAAGGGGGAAAAACCCTCTGGCTTTTTGAAAGTGGGATATTGTGCTTCTGCAAGAAAATAGCCTACCACTACTGCACAATATTGTGCTTGCATTGCCAGCAGGCAAAAAGATGCCACATTTTGCACAGCAAAAGGCAGTGTGCATGTTAACACTAGACATGGGCACGACTTAGTGAAATTCCCGTTTCCGTTTCCGTTCCTCGTTTCCGTTACGTAATGGAAACGGTAACGACAATTACTCCGCCAGAATTCGAACTCAAACCGATAAAAGAAAAATTGGGTCTGATTTGTCATTGTCGTTCCTGGCATCATGGCGATCGCGCGATGCCAAGCGGCACAGAAAAAAACTTTGAAAAATAAAATAAAAAACCCTGATTTCCGGCCAAAAAAGCAGGTGAAAATATGCCTGCCTGAGAGTGCACCAACCAGAGGGGTGGTTTCGGGGGGGGGGTCCCTGGCCTCCCCCCTCTCCTGTCCTGGTGGGCTGCTCTGGGGGGCATCCTCGTCGTCTCGCAAGTCGCAACTCGCCGCCATTCAAGCGGCACAGAAAAAAAGTTTGAAAAATAAAATAAAAAACCCTGATTCCCGGCCAAAAAAGCAGGCGAAAATATGCCTGCCTGAGAGTGCACCTGGGGTGGTTTCGGGGGGGGGTCCCCCGCCTCCCCCCCTCTCCTGTCCTGGGCTGCTCTGGTGGGGGGCATCCTCGTCGTCTTGCCAACTCGCCATGCCATGCGGTGTGGGCGGGGGATCCAAAATGGGGTGACCGCAATATTTATTTTGAAATCATCGTGGTCCAAAAACACACCAAAGCACCACAGAAACATGTGAAAATTGCTATTTTAAAACTGCCAGAATTTTTACAGTAGCACTAGCAGCAGCGTTGGGTTTTTCTTGCAACAAAATGTCTCCTCTCCATTTATTTTATTTTATTTTATTTTATTTTATTTTATTTATTTTATTTTATTTTACACCTGCACAATGATGGGCTGGCCATGGGAGTGGACCATGCAAATTTTTGGAGCCATTCCACCAATCACATGGCCACTTGGCCAGGTTTTGACTGAGACTTCTGGGATGTGCCAGTCGGGCATAAAAAGCCCACTAGCCCTAGCCCTAGCCCTAGCCCTAACCCTAACCCTAACCCTAACCCATATGCCAGTACACTGTCCTTCTTAGTGGGTCAGAGAGGCACCCAGAGGTGCACCCCACTAACTCACCCTAACCTTACCCGTAACCCTAAGCCTAGCCCTTGCACTAACCCTAACCCTAAGCCAGATCTGTGTACTCACATTGCACTACACACGCAAGTACAGTTCCCTTCTTAGTGAACCACAGAGCGCCCAGAGGGAGCCTTCCCACTGTGCACTGTGACTGCACTATACCAGCAGTATGCTGTGAGTCAGAGGCACCCAAAAGAGAGGTGCCTCTGCCACTGCAACTTGGTATGCATATCCAATTGGCTATGCATGCCATTTTGTAGCGGGCCAGAGGAGGCACCCACCCCAGAGAGGTGCCTCCAGGAGCCCGCTACCCCCCTAAACCAGTACTAACGACAGACGAAAAACGAAAAACGTAATGACAAATTTTTGAAAAATTTCGCGAAAAACGGAAACGAGCTGAAACGGGCCGGCTCCGACACATGACAACTCGAAAACATCATTTTCCCTGGTCGTGCCCATCTCTAGTTGACACCATTAATGACAGCATTCAGGATGGTCTACAGGATACCATCTTATGCTCACTACCATTCACACTGGTTGGAAAACAGCCCTAACAGTTGCTTTGGGTGTGGGTAATTAACCATGTTCTGGGATTTTCCCTTGCACAATGTCACTTTGTGAATGGTAATTGTGAAAATCTTGAAATGTATCAATTACTTGGGCTGTCCGGGTTGGGTGTGTTGTGAAGGTAATCCTCACCCCTCCCCACTCAATGGACTTGATGGACGAATAGTATTTTCCTTATAGCTAACATAGTGCAGAGAAATGTGTGGTGTAAAATGGTGGAAATAGTTTGTAATCAATGTTTGTTAACTGTTTGGGTATTGCTTGTGGTTTCCATCCTCAGAAGAGGTCTAGACTTCACTGTGCTATGACTCTGTACAGAAGGATTAGGGGTCTGTTCTGCATTTCCAATGGAAACAGAGAGGCTGAGGTACTATATCCTTTGTAGCTCATGTTAGTAGCAGCTAATACGTAGCACCTGGCACTGTGGCAGTAATACATTTTAGAGACATCTTAGTTTACAGATACTAAATCTACACTGCAGTTCCTTTTCTTTTAAAAATGTAGCTACAGCAAATTTCATTTATTTTGTCTGCTGTTTCATTCAATGGGGAATGTATGTAAAGCAAGATTTTGTGTTAGTTTATTTTATTTTACATTTGGCTGTATATTATAGTCAAAGTAAAAAATGCCAAAAAGAGGGGGGAGTTAGAGAAAAAGAGTCAGGGGGAAAAACCATCAGGATGTGGAATATGTATCCAACTATGTACCACCACATTCTTTCCAGGCACTTTGGGATGGTATGAACTCCATCCCGCTCAATTGGCCATCATAATTGTCAGCTTAGAAATCTTCAAACTCAGCACCTCAGGTTTAGCACCTCTGGAAATGATATTCAGAGATTCACATTGCCTCTGTGTGCCAGACCTGAAGCAAATGTTCCCACTGTGTATGCAGAATCAGCTCCCTCCCTTGTGAAGGAGCCGTATGAAAAGGTGTTTATTCATTTATTCCATTTTATGCTTGTGTTGCCTCTCTCCTAGTGAAGAGAACCAGGGTGGCTCACGAATTTTTATTAAAGAATCAGTTTAAAAGAACATAATAAACTATTACTTTTTTTAAAATTACACTACCAATTTAAAAAAATAGTTAAAACACTTTAAATCATAATAATGGTGTACTGTCAAGTTAATACTGACTTATGGGGACCCTTTTGGGAGAGTACTTAGAAATACTTTAGCATTCCCTTCTTCTGGGGGCGCCCTGGGGAACTGGGCAGGTTGCCCAAGGCCACACAAGCTGGCTGTTCTTGGATGTTCACGGGGGGGGGGAGCAAACTCCCACTTGGGCTCAATAGCTAGAGATCTAACACACTGAACGCTCCAAGTAGCTGGAGGTGTCTGCAACATGCATAATTTTATGTGCTGTTTTAGAAAGGAGTGTTTAATTCAATTAGGCAGTTTGGCATCAAGACTGGGCAATAACTTGAAGGGATCTGTTATTTCTGTGTATCGATATGTGTTTTTATAAGTCACATTTTTAAACTGTTTGTTTTTACTGCATTGAGGTTCATCTGAATTTTACTGTGGTTAGCTGCCCTGAGTTCATATTGGAGTAGAAAGATTGCCATAAACCAGAATTGACTTGATGGCTTGCACATGCACACAGGTACCTGCACACCCCCACCCACACCATATTTATAGCAACCCCTTCCCCTATCTTCATATAATACAATGAAGACAGCTGGCAGGAGGATTGTAACAAATGGAGCTGCCTTGTTACACAAGGCTATTTGTGCAATGCCACTTGGAGAAAATGAGCCAATTTGGGAAGAACAAGGTACAATACTTTTGTAGGTTTCCCGGCTTCTGTATCTGTTCGGCCACCTGAGAAACAGGATGCTAGACTAGTTGAAGACCTTGGTTCAGCAAGGCTCATAGACTCCATTTTCTTCTGAATCCTAGAACTGAACAATGGGCTCAAACAGGCAATGCACAGCTAGAGCATCCTTGGCAGTTGGCCATCCAACCTCTTTGCAAAAGCATCTATTTACTTATTTATTTTAATTTTTTTTCTCCTTGGAAAGGACCCAAGGCTTACAACACTGAAGGCCAAAATACAATGTTGGAGACAATGAATTTACAACAGTTGCCAAGAAACGTTCAAGACAATACTCAAAGCGGAGAACAATGAGTGTGAAGAAGCATCTTACATCCTTAAAGAGGCAATGTTAAGGCTAAAAACAATAAGTGAACAAACAGAAAGAAAAAAAATGCCACTCTGAAAGATGGTAAATGGAAAATGGGGGGAGGGAAACTCAAGTAGTACTAAAAATTCAGTCCAAGCATTTCAACTTTATTTATAGACAACCCCTATATCAACCAGGATAAAAGGCAACTTAAAAGCATTTTAATGAAATATAACCAAATCCCACTTTTTTCACGAAGCTATCCACCCCTGTGCTGAAGGTATTTTCTAGCAGTTAGGTGTCTGAATCTACATGAGTGATTCTTTTCAGGCACAGGGCTCTCTGTTTTCTAGAGAGAGTCCATTTCTATGCCAGTTAGGAAATGTTTTAATTAACTACTTCTAAGCTTTGAAAGAGAAGACAATTACAATATTTCAGTCACATAATGCACAATAACAAATACCATCCTTCAAGGAAAAATAGATGGGAAGCATGGCTGGAGGCAGAGAAGAACACTCTGGCTTAAGAATTTAAGCCATCGGTATGCAGTGACCACAGCTTCTTTATTTAGAATACCTTTCGATAAAAACTAGATTGTGCTACTGATTGCCAACATTCCACAAGGACATGGCATTTGAAGAAGAAGAAGAAGAAGAAGAAGAAGAAGAAGAAGAAGAAGAAGAAGAAGAAG
>JAHTLZ010000016.1:2863540-2910628 GCA_023846285.1 Phrynocephalus versicolor
GCCCGCTACGAAGGGAAGGCATTTAGCGGGCTCCTGGAGGCACCTCTATGGGGTGGGTGCCTCCTCTGGCCCGCTACAAAGGGAAAAGTATGTGTGTAGCCATTGCGTTTGCGCATGCATACCAAGTGGCACTGGCAGAGGCACCTCTCTTTTGGGTGCCTCTACTCTGACTCACTAAGAAGGACAGCATACTGGCATACTGGCATACGGTGCACTTGGGCTGGGGAGCGAAGTGAGAGAGGATCCCTCTGGGCGCTCTGTGGCTCACCAAGAAGGGAAGTGTACTTGCGTAGTAGTGCAATGTGAGTACAGATCTGGCTTAGGGTTGGGGTTAGGGCAAGGGCTAGGCTTAGGGTTACGGGTAAGGTTAGGGTGAGTTAGTGGGCTGCACCTCTGGGTGCCTCTGACCCACTAAGGACAGTGTACTGGCGAATGGGTTAGGCTTAGTGTTAGGGTTAGGGTTAGGGCTAGGGTTAGTGGGCTTTTTATGCCCGACTGGCACATCCCAGAAGTCTCAGTCAAAACCTGGCCAAGTGGCCATGCGATTGGTGGAATGGCTCCAAAAATTTGCATGGTCCCATCCCATGGCCAGCCCATCATTGCGCGTGCGCAGTTATAAATAAAATAAAATAAAATAAAATAAAATAAAATCAATGGAGACGTTTTATTGCAAGAAAAACCCACTGCTGCTACTATAAAAATTCAGGCATCTAAAATACCTAATTTTTACATGTTTCTGTTGTGCTTTGGTGGGTTTTTGGACCACGATTTAAAAAAAAAATATTGCGGTCGCCATTTTGGATCCCCCCCACCGCATGGCAAAGGAGTCGACGATGCCCCCCCAGCCTGGTACCAGCAGCACCCTAGGACAGGAGAGGGGGGAAGGCCGGGGACCCCCCTAGAAACCACCCCTCGGTAGGTGCCCCCAGGCAGGCATATTTTCGCCTGCTTTTATGGCTGGGAATCGGGTTTTTTTTCTTTTTAAAACTTTTTTTCTGTGCTGTGCCGCTTGGCATCGCCGATCGCTGGCGCTGCGATGCCATGCACAACAATGACAAATCAGACCCAATTTATCTTTTTCGGGTCGGGTTCGAGTTGGAGCAGAGTAATTGTCGTTCTCATTCCTCGTTACGTAATGGAAACGACGAACGGAAACGGAAACGAGGATTTTGCCGAGTCGTGCCCATCTCTAGTTATGAGCTTGTATGTCTGCTGGCTCCTGATCTGCCTTGCCGGAGTTTTGATTGTGTAGTTTGGCTGTTGATCCGTTATGCATATTGTTATTTTTTATTTCTTCTTTTCTATGTTATTATCACAAACATTATGTTTTTATTATTGTATTTGATCCGCTATTTATGGTGTGTGTATGTTTGAGCAAGTTCTCTTTGCAACATGTTGTACACCGCCCAGAGTTCGTTCAGGAAAATTGGGTGGTTGACAAATACAAAAATAAATAAATAAATGAATTCAGATGGTTTTTAGATTTTAGATTTTTAGATTTTTTAAAAGATCCATTGTTTTATTGTGTTTTATATTGTAAATCGCCCCATAAATCTCCCCTCAGGGGGGATGTATGATGACCAATCTAAATAAATAAATAAATAAATAAATAAATAAATGTTCTTTGTTCTTTGTAATTTGATTTGGTATGTCTGGGGTTTGTTTTGTTTGGGCAAGCTGTTTATTTTGCAACATGTTGTACACAGCCCAGAGTTCCCGTGGGAAAATCGGGCAGTCAACAAGTATATCAATCAATCAATCAATCAGTCAATCAATCAATCAATCAATCAATCAATCAATCAATCAATCAATCAATCAATCAATCAATCAATCAATCAATCAATCATGGTAAGATAATGAGAAGGTGTAGTTCCATGGTCTACATTTTCATTCTGCTCCATTATTTTGTGTAGGGAACATCTCATCATAGATATTCTCTTGTTCAGAATGGAAGCCTCCTACTCAAACCTATCATCACTGACTCAGTGAATTTCTAGCTGTTTCAACAGAACACATTTCACTTTGCCTAGAAACCCCAGCTATTTAGAGGATTATTATAGCCAGCAAAGCATCAAGGTGTATCTTTGCCTCCGTTCAAGCTGATGTATTAATCGTGAGTGTTTCCTTGGTAATAATTAAAGGAATATTAACCCCTGACCCACATTTGGGTGGGCTTTCACATCAGCCATCACATCTTTTCTACAAGGTTTTGCATCATCACTGGGAGATCAATAACAAGCTCAGGTTGAATTATAGTGGATGTCCAAATAAAGAAAGGATTAACATCACGGATAATATTTTTCTCTGTCTGTTTTCCTCCCTTTCATGGTAGAGCAGCTAACAGATTCCCTTCAAACTGCAGCCTCCTCAGACTTGACAATGATATCTAATGAAGGAGGGGTTCTTTGAAGAACAGTAGGAAGAGAAGTGGTTTTGAATACCAATGGGGTAGAAGAAACATACAACTCAAACGTTCATTGTACTCCTTCCTCCGTTTGCAATTCTTATTCTTCTCCCTGTATACCTGCAAGTGGAATACGTGCTTAGATTGATGGTATGATATTTTCAGACCATATCACATTCCCTTTTGAATCTCAAAGCTGATTGAGGGACACTCATTGACACATTTGTGCAGCTCCCCAGATCTGTGTGTGAGATTATGCATGGATATGCATAGATATGAACCCAGGCATGACAATCCCAGTGTGGCTTCCCTCTGAGAATTGCCTACTTGCTTGGTGCTTTAGTCATTTTAAAAGCAACATCAAACATAGATAGTTGCTTGACATAATCATAAACTGGCCAAAGAGTGGTCTAATGGTAGGGGCCAGTATATGAATCGAAACAATCACATTTCCCCAACCCTCTGGTCAATTGAAATGTTTTCAGTCCCAAGTCCTCTATTTCTTTTTATGAAGAAATATTCTATAGATGGTATATGAAGCCAACTATCTTAGCTAAAACGAATACCCATGTATCAAATGCCTGTTGGAAATGTAAACAAAGAGAAGACTCACTTTATCATATGTGGTGGTTATGTAAAAAAGCACAAACATTTTGGAGGAGGATCAGGCAGATGTTGGAAGAAATTCTTGAGAATCCAATATAACGTAAACCTGATATTTTTTCATTAAACATATGCTGCATACAATGGATTAACAAAAAGTATATTTAGTAATCCATATTATAACAGCAGCAAGAACTGTCATTGCAAAACATTGGAAACAGTCAGAAATACCAAAAGAATAGGAATTGATAACTAAAATCCTGGAAACCGCAGAAATGGATAAATTGTCAGAATGGTTAGCGGTATCATGGAAAGTTGAAACACCAGGAATGTTGGGGAAAGTTTTATATGTGGTTTCAAAAAAGGCAAAATAATTGAGTATAAAATAGGATGACAGACAGAAACTGTTCTGCTATTCACATATCCATGTAAAATAGAATTGTATATATTTGAATCCTGACTTTGATGCTGTTAAGTGTTCTGCCAAATCTGCATCCCCTTATTCTCCTGTATCTCAATTTACCCTTTCCTATCTGTCCCTTACCTGTACTAAAAAAGAAAGTATAAATAAATAAATAAATAAATAAATAAATAAATAAATAAATCAAGGTTGTTTTCAGGCCATTTTGGAAACTACCACAGCACACCACACCACCACAAACACCACCAAAACCACCACCAACACCACCAACACCACTGACAACAACGACAACAGCTGTACCAGGAGAAAGCTTTGTTGTTATCTGTGAAGACCATTCAGATCTTACTGCCTTTTTGCTTTGAGCTGAGCCCTGTTGTGTGCCGGTTCCCCAAGTACTAGTCTTTCCCCCTGCTCCATATGGCAATGTCAGAAGAAGCTCAAAAAAGTTTTGAAGGGCAGATAATGCCCCAGGGTGGTCAAGTTGCCTACACAGCTGATGCTGTGGCCATTTGCATCAACACCAGAATAAAGACGCAGCACAAGAAGGGAGGGAACCCCTGTGTTACTGATGCCAACAATGAGTATTTTCCTCTTTCCCTGACTTTCATTGAGATTCTTGTCTCCCAGGACTGCCCACTAAAAGGGTGGAAAATTTCAGGAGATTTTTCTTTTTCTTTTTCTTTGTCCTTCCATTGAAAATAGTTCTCTCTGCTTTTACGTAGAGATTGCATGTGTGTTTTCCTGTTAGTGGAAACTGATCACGCCTCCGGAAGCACACTGTAACTGCAGCATTTTGTACCACCGCTAAGGGTTGCATTAAAATACTTATGTTATTGATGCACACTTTTTTACGCCTCAAATGAGGTGTGACCCCAGAAAATTCTCACCAATTAGATTCGTTCCCCTTTTTCTGCCACTTCCTGTAGTTGCCTTGGTAATCGTTTATGCTATTAAATTGGTGGCATACCGGCATGCGGGCACAATTTTTACTGGCTTTCTGCCTGCAATTACAATCGATTTTAAGAAGAAAAACTGTTACCTGGCTGCAACGCAGGTATTCACCACAAGTAAGCAAGTTGGCACAGAATCAGAGAATTAAAATACTCCCCTGTCATTGGGCACTAACTACGCATCAAATGTCACATGACCGTCCGAAAAAATAGTACGCATCAAATTAAGATGCACAGATAATGGTAGTGAGCCCGGGGCCATAAACAGATAAATAAATGATATGTTTAGTGGCTATTTCTCACCCAGATTCAAATGGGTGAATTTTGAGAGGAATGTTTTGAAGCACATCCATTTCAGCTGTAGCTGAAGGAGGTCATGTGCCCAAGAGCTACAGATGTGTCTATGTTAACATAAGTGCCAACTATTCTTCCTTCTGAGTAATAAAATGCAGCTTATTATGAGGTAACCAGAGATAATGGTGTCTCGATTTAGCCTTTGGTATGCAAGTATTCAAGTGCCCATTTATATGGGAGCATTCTTTACTGACAAACCAGGGAGAAACATCATTGACATTTGCTGCCCAGACCTGTCCTACCAGTCAGGCAGAAGATGCTGTTGGATAGAAGCCACTGACAGAAATGAGGTCCCCATGACAGCCTTGTCCTTCTAAGTAGTTTGCTAGATGAATTCCCAATGAGTAGTAGAGTGGAAAAAGAAGATGCCTTTGTAGCTTAAAATCCTTTCTGCTCCGTTAATCCAACGCAGAGACTCAAGATATCTGTTCAGTTTGCCTTTTCCCCTTGGAAAATGAAGGCTGTGGATAACGAGAGAGGAGGTGGGGAGAAAACACATTTGTGCCAAACATCCTGCAGGCCTGAAATTAGCATACCAAAATGGAGTTCATAATAGCAGTTACCACAGGACAGAAGATCTCTCAAATAAGAGGCAGTTGAATTCCTATTTCAGGAATACCTTCAGCAGTAAATGTTCGTCTGAAGAAGCATTGTTCAGCCCCCAAAGAGTTGAGTTCAATTACTTTGCCAGATTAGTATTTCAGAGAAAACCTGTAGTAAACCAGTGAGGGTCAGATAATTTTTCTTTGCCCTTTCCTTTATGTCCGAAAGTTGGACAATAAAGAAAATTGATTTGTTTGAAATATAGTGCTGGAGGAAGGCTTTGCATATACCCTGGACTGCCAGAAAGACAAAAGAAGTAGGCCCTAGAGAAAATCCAGATGAACTATCTCTGGAGGAGGAAATGATTAATCTGAGGCTATTTGGGCATCTCATGAGAACACAAGATTATCTGGAAAAAAACAATAATACTGGGGAATTTTGAAGCAGCAGGAAAGGAGGAAGACAAAATGAAAGATGGATTGATTCCAGGAAGAACACCACAGCCTTGTGTTTACAAAAGCTGAGCACAGCTGTTGAGAGGATGTTTAGAAGATTGCTTATTTATAGGGTTACCACAAATTGGAGGCAACTTGATAGCACATACCAATAGCAGTCTTTCTTTGGGTTAAGCAACTTTACTAGTGATATGTCTGACTGTCTGCTTTTGTTTGTTTAATTTGTACACCACACCACCTAATACAGTTATGGCGGACCTATGGCACGGGTGCCAAAGGTGGCACTCGGAGCCCTTTCTGTGGGCACCCGGCATAACCCCTTCATAGCCACCAGTATACAGGTTAAATTGCTGTATTGGCACTTTGCAAAAAAAAAAAAATAGTGGGTTTTGAATTGCAGTTTGGGCACTCAGTCTCTAAATGGTTCGCCACCACTGACCTAATATCATGCCACTACCCTGGGTGGTTTCCAACATCAATAATGCATAAAGGGAATCAATCTCCACCCAACCCTCCAAAATATAAAAATATAAAAATAAGCCTTGTCAGACTCAAAAGGGTAAAAATTAATCTGGGGAAAACAAAACAACAACAACAAAACAGAAAAACAGCAATTCTGAGGGGATGATATCCTAAAATGCCTCTCTAAAAAGCAATGTTTTTAAAATGATTTTAAATGTTAGGAGGGAAGGGGATTGACACACCTCTACTGGTAACATACTCCATAAGCAATTTGCCACCATTCTAAAGACCATTCTTGAATAAAGGCAACTAGTATAGGTGTCCCAGGACTAAGGATATATCATCATATCTTGAAATCCCAAACACCAAGTTGCCTGCCACATTTTGTACCTTTCATGCTACTTTCAATTGTAGCCCCATGTAGAGAGAGAATTGCAATAGTCAATCTTCATGATTGACTACAGTTGTCTTCTGCCATTTTGTGGTTCTTATATGGCAGTTCCGGTATATCGCAGGACCACAGTATATGAAGGCAAGGGCCCCTGGGGCAAGCTCTGTGGGCCTGTTTGAGGCCTCCTGCACTTACGCCAGGCCTGGCACTGCCCTGAGTGGGCCTCCAACAGGATTCCCGGGCCTGTCAGTGGCCCCAGAAATGGTTTCCGGCAAACCAGAAGTGACTTCCAAAAAACAGGAAGTGCTTCCCGGATTGCCTGAAACCACTTCTGGAAGTCCCGACCCAACACGGCATCCACATATCGTGGATTTTCCTTTATCAAGGGGTGGGGTGGGTCCCTAACCCCTGTGATTACTGTACTGGGGGGATTACTGTATCAGATATTTCCTATCTGTATAGGGCAGCAGGTGTGCAATCTGCCCAAATGGACAAAGGCAGACCTGGCCACAGTTGAGTTGCTTCTTCATAGTAAGGGTCTGATCCAGAAATACATCCAAATTATGGACCTGCTTTTTTAGCGGAGGAGCGTTGTCCCATCCAGACCAGGCAGAAGGCCCCTTATCCACAATAACAGGACAAGAAGGCACGTGGGACATCTTAATAAGATCTGTTGTTGTACTAAGAGAGTCAGGGTCCCCTTGGATGACCTCAGTCTTGGAATGAAACATGCTGCAAATTGGTCAGATGAGTCCCTATATGGAGTGCAACACCAGTGAGGTTATGGCCTGATGATTAGCAGCCTCTGTAATAAGCATGATGTTGTAAATTTTCTTCACCAATTGAATTGAATTCATGTACTCTATCCACTGAACATGTTTTTAATGCAGCCAAGTTCACGTCTGAGAGAATTCAGATGCTCACTAGCCTTCTCATTTGTTTCATGGCCTACAGGGTGGTGGGGGAGCCCTGAAATGAAGAAGGCACCTCTGGGGCAGCTGGATGACCAGTAAAGAAGGCCATCATCTCTGTATTAGATCCCTTTATGTTTATCTTTGTTCTTCTGTGTGAGTCTTGTTGCAAACACAATTTCTCGCCCTGCACGATAAGTTCAGAGTTAAATTCATTTATTTGGGTACCATCTGGATCTAAGACAAAAATGAGAAATGTGTGTCCATTTAAGTGTTATTAAACTTTAATTGCCATAATTCTTCACCATTACCTTTGCTAGACTCAGACAGATGGGCACTGCCAACCAGCAACATCCTGGAATGTCATGCAGTCCCCACCCATGATATACAGTACCAGTCAAAACATTTCAAAGAAACTTTTCTGTTGGCAAGAGTGGTGAGACTATTCTCCTCTAATTCCTATGTATAGTATACTGATTGCATGGGATCCAAACTTTTCAGCCCATAAATGGAAAGGCTCTTTCTGTCCTTTGTATCTGTCTTTTTGTTCTGTCTTTTCTTCTTTCTCTCTTTTTGTTTGGAAGGCTTCTGATCCAGCAGATGTAACCACAGTTTAGGAAAGCTACTTCAATCTTCATGACAGAACACCTTGGGTGTATTCCTCTGCCAGAACCAGCCCTCTTGACTAAGGAATTAAATAAAATACAGGTTAAAAGAGAGGATGTTTTAAGTTTAATTGATGAATTGAAGATCAACAAGTCACCGGGCCCAGATGGCATCCACCCAAGAGTTTTATTAAGGAACTGAGAAATGAAATTGTGGATCTCTTAACAGTAATATGCAACTTGTCTCTTAAAATGGCCACAGTGCTGGAGGACTGGAGGATAGCGGATGTCACACCAATTTTTAAAAAAAGGAAGGAGGCAAGGCTCTTCTTATGTTCTTATGTTTTTTCTTCTCAATTGCAGCTCACAGATCTCACCAGATTGCATGCCAATTTGTAATACAGTGTTCCCCCACCCATTCGCGGTTCATATACTGCAGTCCCACTGTATTGTGGGACCTCAGTATATGAAAAAAGCCCCCCTGGGGTAAGGGGAGAAAGTCCTGTTTCAGGCTTCCCTTACTTACCCCAGGACTGGCACTGCCCCAAACGGGCCTGCAAGGGCCTTCCAAGACCTCCCTGCAAACCAGACGTGACTTCCGGAGTCATTTCCGGTGTGCAGGGAGGCCCTTTTGGGGGCCCCAGAAGGCTCATGAAGTCTGTCATAGGCCCGTTCAGGGCAGTGCCCCCAGCTAGGTGCTCCAGGACTCACCTGACCCGCATCGCATATTGTGGATTTTCAATTATTGCAGGTCGGGTCAGTACCCTAACCTCCACTATAGGGGGGGTCACTGTGCAAATATTGTAACTTGTCCAAGCTCTGCAGCAATTGCTCTGGCAGCTTGGAGGAAACAACAGTCATCAGTTCTCCCCCTTTCTGTTATTTACACATCTGCAAGGGGAAGCTACGTTTCCCAGAATCCTACTACCAATGTGGCCTGTGGCCTCTTGGGTGAGGAATTCTGGAACCTCTGGTCCAAACGTTTTCTCATGCCTCCTCCACACTGGACCAAAAGGCCTCTGAAAGGGACTTCATCAGGATGTGAGATTCAGTAACAACTGCCTTCCATGTCACTGGCACCAGGATCTCCTCCATGGAATTCCTATCCAGAAATGTTTTTCCTGACAGGACCAAAGTCTGCGTCTAACCCATCATCTTGTTGTTTGTAGACTGCAAACTCTTCCCTTCATTCCAAAGTGGAACCAATGCATCAAGTATCTTCCACATTTCTAGGTTTTGAAATACTGTTGTGCACACAACCTGCCATTAGTACAAGTCCTCCCATTCATTTCGATGCACATGATGTGACATGACATGCCACCTCTTGTCGTTATGACAAGAATTGTCATGTGATCGACTATATTCCTGTTTACTTTTAAGCCTGAAAGGCTGTAGAGCTGAAAAGGTGGTGGTGATATAGATGTCTTATGTAAGCATGTGGGCAGGAAGGCCTTCATAACTGCTTGGAGTTCAACTGAATGTACATACAATGTGTGACTGGGACCCCCAGGTAAAGAAGGGCCATCAAGGAATGCACTGATGGAGATATTATATATGTGCTCAGCTTACATATCCCTCACAGAATGCAACATTCCTCACTAAAAAGGAAAGGTTTGCATTACTTCCAACTGGGACAAATATGGATAGCCAGTTTGGTGTAGATAACCTACAATGATGTAGGACTCCTGGATTTGAATTCCTACTCAGACATGGAAGCTCACTAGGGATGTGGACCATTCCTTAAATACCTTTCTCACATTGAAAGCCCCATTGAGGTCACTATAAGTTGGCTCCAGATGACAGTACTTAACAACAGTGGGACAAAGACATGATGATCCCAGACTTACATTTACACTCTTATGTATTCAAATGTCTTACGGGGAGTAAGACATTTAGGAAGCTGGGAATGTTTAGAAGGTTGAGACTGAGAGGGGACATGATAGCTATGTTTAAATATTTGAAAGGATTTGAAGAGGGGGACAGGTTTGTTTTCCATGGCTTCAGAGACTAGGACTTGGAACAATGGGTTCCAACTATAGGAAAAGAGATTCCATCTGAACATTAGGAAGAACTTCCTGACCATTAGAGCTGTTCAGTAGTGGAATATGCTGCTGTGGAGTGTGGTGGAGTCTCCTTGAGGTCCTTGTTGTGTTACTGTCTCATTAGACTGTGTTTTAGTTGCTTGTCAACAATTGTAAGCCGCCCAGCGTTCCTATGGAAAGATGGGCGAGGTATAAATAAATAAATAAATAAATAAATAAATAAATAAATAAATAAATAAATGACATTATAGGCCCTTCCAACTCAAGTCTTCTATGATCCTATGACAATAAAGAAGGGGAACATGTGGGTGTATCTTTTTTAAAAAAAATGGCTCTGGAATAATCGTGATGGAATCATATGTATGATGCCATTAAGAATACTTTTAGATAGTGTATACATCAAAATGAGAAGAATAGAATGGAACATAAACAAACCGAAGGAAACAGAAGGCAGTGCAGATTGTACAAGAGCAAATTTCAAAAATTGTTTAGAAATTGTCCTCGTTAAAACACAATTCAGAGGGGGAAAGGATTTTATTCAGTCCACTCTATGAGACAGCTTGTTTCATATTTCCTTGATTAGTGTCTCCACTGCAGCAAAGTGACAAACACAAACGAAACTCTGAGAATAAAGGAGCAGAAAGGATTAAAAACCTAATGGCCCTTTACATCTTTGAAGTATATTGGAATCAATCAGGTTAGCAAAAAAACAAAAAAGTAGCCTTTATACGTATCTCACCATAGCAACAAGAGAACCAGCATAAAGTTGCTCCAGAAATTAAGATGAGAGAGACAGATGGTTTCACTTCTGGGAATGCTGATAATCCTTTCCTGAATGTAGAATGATGATTCAAAGACCTTTGAGTTTATAGAGGAGCAAAAGAATGAAAATGACTGGCTTGAACCTTTCATCCCGAGTGTAATCTAGAAACTAATCCCTTCCATTAAGTAGCAATGCAACATTCATTCCCTAACCATACACTTCTTATGTTTCTTCTTCTTTCTGAGGACATACAATTAATTGGTTTCCTTGAATATTTTGCATATCAAAATATTTGGAATGGGATGGCAGTCAAAAGAGTGATTGGTGGAGACTCATATGGTATGTTGTACTGAACTTCGGGTATTCATCTTCATAAAAACTATGGAATGACACTGTAGATGGTTGGACTACTAGCATGAGTTGGCAGATTATGGTCCCAGCTATGTATTTGGATTACTGCATTGGATTGTTGCAATTACTATACAACATAGCATCTCTCCATGCAGGATACATCAAAGGGGGCGTTAAGTTGCCTAGATTTTGCCAATTAA
Source organism: Phrynocephalus versicolor (assembly GCA_023846285.1). NCBI lineage: Eukaryota > Metazoa > Chordata > Lepidosauria > Squamata > Agamidae > Phrynocephalus > Phrynocephalus versicolor. The sequence continues at coordinate 2,874,996 of JAHTLZ010000016.1, forward strand.
TTCCATGATGCACAAAAGAACAAAGGAGGTGGAGAGAATGAGACTAGAGTCTCAATTTTATGGGAAGGCAGAAAACCTTGCTAGAGCAGTGAGACATTTCGGTGGTGGTGGATGTCTTAGAGTGATAGGAACGAGAACATTTCAGAGGACAGGACATTTTTCAAGTACTCACCATATCCCTAGTGAAGAAGCACTGAATTATCAAGAGTTGAGAATTTAGAGAGTATTCCTGTCACATGGAATGGGGAACGGAGCCCACAAAATTCCATGCAATTCACTTCCATGTGTTTAGGGTTGATCTATACCAGTGGTTCTCAACCTGGGGGTCCCCAGATGTTCCAGGACTGCAACTCCCAGAAGCCTCCACCACTTGCTGTGCTGGAAGGGGTTTCTGGGAGTTGCAGTCCAGGAACCTCTGGGAACCCACAGGTTGAGAACCAGTGATCTATACTAATGTCAAAGTGCAATTGTATTGAAAAGAACAAGTCTGGGGCCAGAAAGAGTGTTGAGGAATGTAGCCTTGAGTCTGGTGATAGAAGCATCTTCATCCTTTTTGCTTCTGAGGTGTGTAGAGATAGAATCTCTGGAACTCAGGATTCCCAAAGCCTTTCCATTGCCCCACACTACCCAACATAGGGCAAATCACAGACCTGACGCTCCTCTAGATAATCTTCCTCCTAGCATGAGCAATCAGAAGGCAATAGTTCAGTCAAGGGAGACCACCCACTCTACCCCCCCCAAAAAAAAAACACAATTCATTTTCTTCTCTTCTTCCTTCCCATTCACTCAAGAAGAACCTGCTCCTGAGGTTTTTCCTTCTGGACTGTCAGCATGCTGGCAGGATAATTGCAAACAACCCAGGTCTTGGGGAGTTGGGATGCTGCACCACCAGTTGCTTTGGCAACGCACAGAGCTTGAAAAAGTTGGAAAACACCAACTAGAAAATAATCTAACTAAAATTAATGGGTACCCATTGTTAACCTCACATTTCTCATTGCTATTAGAGAGCTTTAATTCACTTCCTATTTAATGTGAGCCTAACAGGGTTTTTGAGGTATGTGAGCTATTGCAGGAATTATTTACAATTGCCACCTCCTAGCCTGAGGATTTACATAGCCAAGTGGGGATTTGAACCTTGGTCTCCTAAATTCTAATCTGACACACTGTTTAAAGTTTATTGATTAAACTCTGTTTGCTACATCACACTGGTGGACTTTGATCTTTATCCATTACATTGGTAGAACCTAGCAAGATACCACATTTGTCACACTCTGAAATATTCAACTGATAAATTGTATTGCATCGTAAAAATTAAGTAGTTTATGGAATAAATATACCTTCAGACATGAGTCAATGGGTGACAGTTTAGAATGACTGTTGTTTTCACCACATTGTGATCCCTTCATGGAATTTAAGAGAATAAAAGAAGTTCCCTGGGTATTGAGACTTGAACTTGATATTCAGGAAATTGAAGTGTGCCTGCCTGCTAAGAAAAACTATCTATGGTGTAGGAGCTATCTTTTGGGCTGTCTTTGATATCTTCGAATAAAGTGGAGAAATGCTGTTCCCAAGTGTCTGCTGAGTTGTTACAGCATGGAGGATTAGGAGACGGACCTAGGGCACCTGTCACAATTGCCCCAAAAAGTTTGGAGTTTTTATTTAATGAGGATTATATCAATGCATTCCATCTTTCCTGAATTGCTTGTCTCTTTTTAACAGCTATCAGTTGTTTGTATTCTTTTTTAATTTTATAGTACCTTTGTGATAATGTGTTTATATTTTCACTCCTATAATGGTTATATATCCCTCTCAGTTGTTTTTTGAGTGCACAGCACTCCTTATCAAACCACTTGGGACCACTTGCTCTTGGCATAACTTCTGTGGGGGGTTGTTTGGGGGTTAATACTGCTTTTAGGGCAGTAATCATGGCTGAATAGTTATTTACAGCAGAGGTAGCATTTGTAGCTGCCATGATTGAGTTTTTAAAGAACTCCCCCTCTGAGGAACCCAAAAATTCTGTCACCTTATTGCTGTTTTTTCCTGTCCAATATATTTATTATTTATTTATTTATTTATTTATTTATTGTATTTATACCCCGCTTATCTTTCGTACGAAACTCTAAGCGGCTTACACGGGCGAGCAAGCGCCAATAAACACAAACAATAATTATGAAATATACAACAAAATAACTAAACAATTAAAAACCCGGTGCATCCATAAAACCCGGCAGCGTAATAGCTATCAACCAAGCACACACATAAACATAAAACACTTAACATGGTTGCTTGGGGATTAGAGATGGCGGGACCTAACAGAAGGGGAAAAAAAAAGAATTTCAGGGCTCGCCAAAGGCCTCTCGAAATAAATAAGTTTTTACAGCTTTTCGAAAGGCCAGCAGGGACTCTGCAGAGCACAATTCGCTAGGGATGGAATTCCATAAGGAGGGGGCTGCCACCGAGAAAGCCCGGTTCCAGGTGACCGACTTCCAGGCTTCTCGAAGGGTGGCAACCCGCAGCGAGTGCGCTCGCACCTGCCGAACAGGCCGGGCCGAGGTGGATCGCTGAGCGATACGCTCTGTCAGGTAGTCCGGTCCCAAGCCATGGAGGGTTTTATAAACTAAAACCAAGACCTTGAATCTAATCCGGGCTGCAACGGGCAGCCAGTGCAAGCGGGCCAGGACTGGGGTGATGTGGTCGTAACGACGCACACCAGCCACCAGCCGGGCCGCCGCATTCTGCACCCGCTGCAGACGCCGGAGAAGAGTCAAGGGCAAGCCCATGTAGAGGGCGTTGCAGTAGTCCAGCCTCGAGATCACCAGCACCTGGACCACTGTTCTCAGAGAGTCACCGTCCAGGTACGGGCGGATCTGGGCGATCTGGCGAAGATGGTAATACGCGGCCCTGGTAACTGACGCCACCTGGGCCTCCATGGTCAGCGCCGGGTCCAGGACCACGCCCAGATTCCGCGCCCTTTCCACAGGCTGGAGGGAAACTCCCCCCAGAGAGGGAAAAGGGCCACCGTACCCAGACGGCGACCCCCCAAAGAACATGACCTCTGTCTTCTCGGGGTTGAGCTTAAGCCTGTTCGCCCCGGTCCAAGTCAGCACGGCATCCAGGCACCCATCGAGGATCCTCACAGCTTCCACTGCAGAGGTGGAAAAGGAGAGATAGAGCTGCGTGTCATCAGCGTACTGATGACTGCACACTCCAAAACTCCTAATGACCCCAGCCAACGGCCTTACATAGATGTTAAACAGCAACGGCGAGAGCGACGACCCCTGCAGGACCCCACAAGGGAGAACCCACGGGGCTGACAGCTCCCCCCCATGCTGAACATACTGGGGATGGCCCTCCAGGAAGGATCGGAGCCAACTGCGAGCAGTGCCCCCGATTCCAACCTCAGAGAGCCGATCCAGTAAGATACCGTGGTCGATGGTATCAAAGGCCGCTGACAGATCCAGGAGGACCAACAGGGTAGAGCAACCCCTGTCGGCCGCCCGGAGCAGGTCATCTTGCAGGGCGACCAAAGCTGTTTCGGTCCCCCGACGGGGCCTGAACCCTGACTGGCATGGATCGAGGCACTGCCGATCCTCAAGGTATGACTGCAGCCGGACCGCCGCCACCCTCTCGATGACCTTGCCCATAAACGGGACGTTAGCGATCGGACGATAGTTGCCTAAATCGTCCGCCGCAAGGCCCGGCTTCTTGAGAATGGGCTTAACCACCGTCTCCTTCAAACGAGAGGGAAAAACCCCCTCGCTGAAAGAGGCGGTGGCGATGGCAGAAGCCCATTCAGACATGGTCCCGCTGGCAGCTTTAATAAGCCAGGAGGGGCAAGGGTCGAAAGGAGTGGACGCCGGCCGGCAGTGCGCCATAGCCCTGGGGGCCTCGACAGCAGAAACAGGCCCAAGCTCCTCCAACCGAGGCGACGAAGGCGGACCAGCAACTGGGGATGCCGGGGCAGTGCTACCGCAACTGGAGTCAAAGCCAGCACGGATGGCCTCAATCTTAGATCTAAAAAAGGCTGCGAAATTCTCACTACTGAAATCAGTAGGAGGAGGCCTAGCCAGACTAGGATTGGTGAGGTCCCAAACCACCTGGAAGAGCTCCGCCTGGCGGTTAGAGGCCTCACCAATTCTCACGGAGAAAAACGATGACTTGGCTTCCGTGATCGCGTTGGAATAGCGACTAGTCTGGGAGTCAACAGCAGTCTTACTACTTGCCGTCCGGGTTTTTCTCCAGCTGCGCTCTAACCTTCTCCTCACCTGCTTCATTGCCCGGAGCTCCCCCGTGAACCACGGTGAGCGCCGGGCTCGGCATCGGAGAAGGCGCTTAGGGGCGATCCGGTTTATGGTGTTGGCAGCTGTTTCAAACCAGTGGTTGGCCACAACCTCGGCCGGAGCGCCAGTCAGTCCACCAGAAAGCTCCCCGAAGACCTCCTGGAACCGCTGGGGGTCCATCAGTCTACGGGGGCGGGCCAAGACAGGAGGCCGCTGGTCCCCGTGAGGGGGGGCCGCGATCGCCAGGGAAAAAGAAAGCAGGTGGTGGTCCGACCATGACACAGGTAAGGCGATAAAATCCCCCACCTCCAGACTCGAAGTCCCCGACATGGAGGAAAACACCAGATCCAGGGTATGGCCTGACCTGTGGGTGGGACATACAACATGCTGGGACAGACCCATGGAAGCCATGGTTTCCATGAATTCCAGAGCTGCACCGGAAAGTTCACCGCCAACATGCACATTGAAGTCACCCGCCACCAAAAGGCGCGGGGACCTCAAAAGTGCAGCCGCGATGAACTCCGCGAGCTCTGGTAGGGATTGAGCTGGGTTGCGGGGAGCACGGTAGCCCAGCACAATGCCAAATCTGTCCCGCTGCCCCACTGACAAGTGAAGGCATTCTAAACCCTGGCTAACCAATGTCGAGGTCCTGCTAACATGTAAAGAATCCCGATGGACGATGGCGACCCCCCTCCCCTCTGTCCCCCCAACCTTCCCACCCCCTGAACCAGATACCCAGGCGGGCAAAGCTGGGAGAGCGAGGCCCCCCCATCATCACCCACCCAGGTCTCGGTAATGAAGGCCAGGTCAGCCTGCCCGTCAAAGATGGCATCATATATGACGGGGATCTTATTGTGGACTGACCTGGCATTCAACAGGAGACAGGAAAGGCCGGGGGGCGCTGGGGGAGTGACTCCTGGACACGTGACAGGGAGCCGGGGGGTCAGAACGAGGGACAGGCACGAGTTGCCTGACCCGTGTTCTTCTCAACCGACTAACCCCACGGCTACAAGCGCACCGCCCACGGCCCGACACAGTTGGTATATGAGTCCCTGCGGACATGGCGGCCCCTTAAAAAAAAAAACTAACAGAAATACACAAATCTAAGTTACAATATAAAATCAACAACTAAAACACTCCTACAGTAAGAACACCCAAAATACAGCAGATACAATAATAAGTAATAAGTAAGCAAACAACAATAAATAATAAATAACCATAAAAGATATAACCGCCAGAGGGAAGATGGAATCGTGGGAGAGGCTAGATAGGGAGGATGGAGGAAAGGACTAAGGACACCATAAAGGACTAAGGAGGGAAAAAGAGGGGAAAAGAGGGGACACCCAACAGCCCGCAGCATGGCCCGCCGCCCAGGTGACAAAGGCAGCAGTACACTGGCAGCCGGCCTGCCATCTCAGATGGTCTCCGAAGGTTGCACCCCGTCGATCCACCACCCCAGATGATAAACGACAATGGCACCCCGACGGCCGAAATGCCGCCCTCAAAGGTGCACCGAAGGCCATGCCTGGATAGTCTATCTGACCGTCCTTCCTTACCCCCGAAGCTGGTGATCGATAGGGGGAGCCAACGGGTGAAGCGTCACCAATCGATGGACGACGGCGACAGATCGGCTGCTCGCCAGCGGCCGCCCTGCCGCCCAAGTTGGTATCCACAGGACCAGGCTGCCACCCCCGATGGATCCGGGGGCAGCACAGCAAGACCGGCCCGCCGCCCATAAATATGGTCAACGGCGGCACACCGGCGCCCGAGACAGAGCGCGGCTGGCCTGCCGCAAGATGGGAGGCCGGCAACGCTCCCCACTCCAGGTCCGGAGCACACAGGTGGCGGCTGGAGAGGGCACTGAGCCTTTTATGTTTTAGACATAGAGATTTATCCTGGAAGTAGGAATTTGTATTCAGGTGAATAACATTTGATAAAGAGATAGAGACAATTAGAGGAAGATGGTCACTGTCCAATCTGTAATCTACACAGAAATCAGATACACTACCAGATAATAAGTGTGAGATCAGCACAAAATCCACAGCACTACTACCATGGCCAGATACATAAGTGAATTCAGCACTTTTGTCAAAAAGAGGGTTTCCATTTAAAATTATAAGGGTGAGACGACTCACCATTTGGGTCAAACAGATACCTCCATAGTTCACCTTAGCATCTTTAGAGGTTCTGTCATAGTTGGGAACAAAGATCTCATTTTCAATTAACCCCCACAAGGGTGAAGCAAAAAGAGCATCGTTATTTGGCCCTAGCCTTGCATTAAAATCTCCCATTATAAATGGCTGAGCTCTGGTAAATTTAGATTCGAGGTCTGTTATATAGTTTTCCAGTTCTTCCCAGGCTTGTTTAGTAGCATTCTTAGAGGAGAAAGGGGGAATGTAGACATTAATCAACAACAGGGACTTGGTACCAAGATCAATAAGTCCAGCCACGGCTATTTTACCACAGGGGGAGCCCATTTGATGAATACTTGCAGAGCTGTAGATATCAATATTGCCAGGCCAGCCTTAGGTCTACCCTTTCCTTTAGTGGGCTCAGCTGACATATCATTTACTATACACTCATTTAAATGGATTTTCTTGGTGGCCCATGTCTCCTGCAAGAAGATCACATCATGGGCTCTTAAGTAATCTAGTATTCCAGCATCACATTGCTTAGAAGTCCACCCTGCTATATTCCAGGAAACAATTTTGAGTTTAGTGTGTTTGTCAAGTGAGACCTGGTTTTTGCTTCTCAGAGTGCTGAAGGACATTGGTGGATGAGGTCTCACTACTGGAGAATCCTGAAGCAGATTTGGTCAATTAATTTTGGTGATTTGGTCCAGCTCCTTGTCCTTGTTGAAAAACACACACATAGATTGTTTTGTGAGGTCAATATACTCGATTTCGGCTGTTACAATTTGTGAGGGCACTAGTGGAGCATATTGTCCCTCCTCATCAGGATGTAGATATCTTCTTTGTAGCCATTCCTGACATGTCATAGGTGTCTTTGTAGGAGCTGTAAAGATATATTCTTTGGTGGAAGGATTATGTAGACCATACATGCTATTGTTTTTACGAGGGGAACCAGCTGTCTCAGTTTTCTGGTTATGTAGATATTCCTGGTTTCTGTTTATTTTGGTGTCTCCTGTCTTCATGGAATTTAAGAGAATAAAAGAAGTTCCCTGGGCATTGAGACTTGAACTTGATATTCAGGAAATTGAAGTGTGCCTGCCTGCTAAGAAAAACTTCAGTTCTCTATCCCTTCTCTTTCTTTTGATGTATACCCTGTGGCATCTGTGTGCATCTGGTATAATCTATAGGTAGATCCTAATAGATTGAAATTAAAACACACTGTTTCTTGTTTGTTTTATGTAGTGCAATAATCTTTTAATTGAGTAATAATCAGATTGATAGATTGTTTGGTATAGACATGCACACGACTTGGCGAAATCCTCGTTTCCGTTCTCGTTTGTCGTTCTCATTACGTAACGGGGAACGAGAATGACAATTACTCTGCTCCAGCTCGAACCTGACCCGATAAAAATAAATTGGGTCTGATTTGTCGTTGTCGTTCATGGCATCGCGGCGCTGGCGATCACGCGATGCCAAGGGGCGCAGCACAGAAAAAAAGTTTTAAAAATAAAAAAAAAAAACCGATTGCCGCCAGCCATAAAAGCAGGCGAAAATATGCCTGCCTCAGTGAGGGCACCTACCAGAGAGGGGTGGTTTCTGGGGGGGGGGGTCCCTGGCCTTCCCCCCCTCTCCTGTCCTGGGCTGCTGGTACCAGGCTGGGGGGGCATCCTCGCCATCTCCATTTGCCATGCGGGGGGGGGGGATCCAAAATGGCAACCACAATTTTTCTTTTGAAATCGTGCTCCAAAAACCCATCAAAGCACCACAGAAACATGTGAAAATTAGGTATTTTAACTGCTGGCATTTTTATAGTAGCAGCAGTGGGTTTTTCTTGCAATAAAACGTCTCCATTGATTTTATTTTATTTTATTTTTATTTTTTTACACCTGCGCATGCGCAGTGATGGGCTGGCCATGGGATTGGACCATGCAAATTTTTGGAGCCATTCCACCAATCTCATGGCCAGGTTTTGACTGAGACTTCTGGGTGTGCCAGAGAGGGCATTAAAAGCCCACCAACCCAAACCCGAACCTGAACCCTAACCCTAACCCTAACCCTAACCCATACACCAGTACGCTGTCCTTCTTAGTGGGTCAGAGGCACCCAGAGGTGGAGCCCAATAACCCACCCTAACCTTAACCATAACCCTAAGCCTAGCCCTTACCCTAACCCCACCAACCCTAATCCAGATCTGTATGCAAGTACACTTTTCTTCTTAGTGGGTCAAAGTGAGGCATCCAGAGAGGTGCCTCAAAGAGCCCCCTTCCCTACTCCTATCCCATTCCCTAACCTGTACATCAGTACGCTAGTACACTTCCCTTCTTAGTGAGTCAAAGTGAGGCAGAGGCACCCAAAGAGGTGCCTCGCAGAGCCCACTCTCACTATCCCATTCCTTAACCTGTACGCCGGTACGCTAGTATGCTTCCCTTCTTAGTGAGTGAGTCAGAGGCACCCAGAGAGAGAGGTGCCTCTGCCACTTACCCCCCCACCCTAACATATGTAAAAAATAAATCCGCGGCGGCTCCGCGAAACGCTTCCCTTCCCTTCTTAGTGGGTCAGACGTCAGAGGCACCCAGAGAGGTGCCTCCCAGAGCCCACTTACCCCAACCCTAACCCAACCCCAACCCACAAACGACAAACTACCAAACGACAAATGGAACAACAATTTTTTGAAAATTATCGCGACAAACGGCAACGACCCGAAACGGACCTGTCCCGACAAACGACAACTCGAAATGTCATTTTTTCTGGTTGTGCCCATCTCTAGTTTGGTATGAATTGTACTAGTCCCCACACACAAAAATATCACTCATAAATGCATATCTTCATCTTCATCTCAGGATACAATGATGAAATGAATATTTACATGAACATCTACTTATGTGGTTGGCCAGCTACTTGGAATGCATCAGGAAGATTCAGCTTTATCCCTCCTCCAATCATCTGGCACTGCACTGGCGCTCAAGAAAAAAATAGACAATAGTGATGGTTGGTAGCAGCTCTACAAGGTTTAATCATTCTGGAAAATCCCATAAAGGGATGCTAAAGGACTCAATATAAACAGTCTTAAGATGGTTGGGACAATGGCCTGGATATATATAACAGTGTAAATGGAGATCTCTTCCAAGCCATACCTGGAGATGAGAACCAGGGTGGTGTAACAGAGAGAATGTTAGACAAGGAGCGGTATTGCACATCCATTAAAATACACTTCTAAATTCAGAATGAACCAGCTCCTAAAATCCTGTTCCCATGAAGAGCCACTTTGTTTTTTGGGGGGCTGGGGGAGCTGCCCATGCTTCCTAAAGCACATTTTGTTGGAACCACATCTGGGTGTAGTACCTTTTTTTTTTGCCTCTGTTCAGAAGCGGCTTGTCTCCTTTACCAAGCAGATCAAAAAATGGCCATTTTGTGCACTCTGAAATGGATAAGGAGGGAGGGAGGAGTGTGGTGTGTGAGTGTGAGACAGCAGTACCTCAGGCAGCCCAGCTGGAGTTGTGGAGGCTGCTGCTGCTGCTGCAACAGCAGCTGTTTCTCCAGTGACTGTGGCATCCCGTCTTTTTCATCTTCCCTTCTTCCTTCCTCCCTTTCCCTCCCTCTCACTCCCCCCCCCTTTAGAGAGCTCTCAGCACCTCACCAGCCTCAAGAAACCGGGCCATGTTCATGGAAATGAGCACAGGCAGATAGCAGATGTGAGGAGTTCTACAACGCTGTTTTGGTCACGTGATCACATCAGGGAGAAAGGAGCTTTTTTTTTGTTAAACGTGCATCTTCTGGCTCATGGGATAGAGCTAGGACTCTGGAAACCAGGGGTGAAATCCACTCTCAGCCATGGAAGTTCACTTGGAGAGCAAAGGAGCAAACCATCCCTTGAACATTTCACAAAACTTGAAATCCTTCTTAGGGTCACTATATGTTGCAAGCAACTTGACATTATGTAAGAAAAAATAGCTGGAGGCACTAAGGACTGAAATTATACACTCACACAGCAAGTCCTGATAACTGGCTAATAGTTCAAACATACTTTTTTCTATAAGAGTTCATTCCTTAAAAGTCTTTGCAATGAAGGACAGCCATTGTAATTTTGCTTCCTTTATATTGTTTGCCTCCAAGTGTTGTACTTTTATTATTGTTATTTGCAGAATTTTGTTTAATTCATTCATGTTCTGATTTGCTTCCCTGGTTGAAGGCACCACAAAGGGCCTTTTCACACGACCCCTAAGATCCACTGGCCACTTAAATTCGAACCAGAGATCTTGGGGGTTCGTTGCTCTTCCTGCGTCCCCAACCCTCTGCACTTCCTTGCTCCTGTCTGCGTGAGGGGGGGGGGAAAGGACAAAAGAATGCAGGCTCACCTCCGTCTGCCAGTCCAAGCCGCCCCAAGCCCCGTCGTCGTCCTGATTCCTGTCTCTTAAAGGGGCGGGGGGCAAAACAACAACAACAACAACAACAACAACAACAACAACAACAACAACAACAACAACAACAACAACAACAACAACAACAACAAACAGAAGCGAGGAGAGCCCGGCACTCTAGGTTACATCCTGATCTGGGATTTTTCACCCTCTGAGAGCAGGTACCTGAAAAGTGCGCTGGGGCGCGCTTAGGTGGGTGTGGTCACACTTAATTTTCTGTAAACTCCAGAGCTGGTGGGGAAACAATTTTAAGCTCTGGAGCTGGGAGCCATTTGTGGCGGAGTTTAGGGGTCGTGTACAAATACCCCAAATCCCTCAGCCTCTTGTGGAATGAGGAGAATAATTGAGTGGTTCTTCAAGAAATCGCATACTTTCCAATGCGGCGGAATTCCTCTGCACCAAGAGTAAATTTGGTTCCTTCATTGGCCTTTTAATTGTTGGCACTGAGTTAGGTTCTTGTGTCATCAGTTGAACCGCTTCTCCTATTTAGCTGTTATGTATCGTACATTGATTGAACCACCTCACAGAAATGTCATGCCCTATCTCAAAACTTTTTGAATGTATGCTGTTATCAACATGTAAAGAGATTGTCCAGCTCTTTCTGATGCTGCTTTAGATTCCTGTCCAGCCACTGGTATTTTATTTTTCTCACCACCCTTGATGAGGTGACGATCAGACTGCAGGCAAGTGGCATATTTATTTATTTATTTATTTATTTATTTATTTATTTATTTGTATACTGCACCCATTTCCCAGAGGGTACATATGCAGTGACTCACCACCAGAAGCCAAGATGTGATTCTGATCCATGCCATTGAGTTTGTGTCAATCTGTATGCATTGACAGGCAAACATAAGTTTTTTTATTCAGAACTTGAGAGAGGTGGATACAATATTTTGGACTATGACACCCAGAATCCCATAGCTAGCATCAAATCCCAAAACTGCATGCACACACACACACACACACACACACACACACACACACACACACACACACACACACACACACACACACACACACACACACACACACACACATTCTGATTTTATTTTTGGAATGTGCAAGGCCAAAGATTGCAGATGATGATGCCTTTTAATGCAGCTTGCTTCCCTGCCCTCTGGCATTAGTTTCCCCAAATGAATTTCCTTTCCCTCTGAAGAGTAATGCTTTCTCGCTTCCTGCTATTAAAGTGCATTTAGTGTTTCTTGACATCAAAGCCCATTACCAGCATTAAGCTACCTTCTTGCTGTTTATTATCTTCAAATATTTATAGAGACTTTCCTGAGCGCTAATTGCTAAATGTTAGTTATGCTTCGTGCTGCGCGCTGACTATTTGCATAACATTTATACAACCCGCGCCAGAACAATGCTACACGTACCTAGAGATTTCCCTGATAATCCCTTGCCTTCCTCTGAAAGTAAATAACTTGTCATTACCAATTCCTAATGCTCCGATCCAGGAGATCCTTGTGTGCAAGGAGGTCTCACACAGGAGAGGAAAAAAGTATACAACCCTCCCCCAAACACACACACACATACATACACAGGCTTTCTTCCTAGTGTATAAATCTTTCCACATGGAAGGAGATTTAAATTAGGGAGATTGCCAAATTCCACCTCAGCCAGTGTCTGGGCCAGCATGCTGGTTGTTGGTTGGCATGGAATGATTTCCAGAATGAGGCCAAGACCTGCCATGTCTTACGGCTTATATTTAGTAACCAGATATTGAAATTAATTCCTTGAGCTGCAGATCCATGAAGCAATTTTCCAGCAAGTGGATAAATCTCCTCCACTGTGTACTGATTTGACTAGCAGAGAGGACAGAGCGTGTTGAGTTACAAGATGGCTGCCTCTAGCCTAGGAAATTACTATGGGGACACTCATCTCAAGATCACTCTCCTTTACTGCTCCATATAAATCACTCTCCCTGTTCTGCACTGAGATGAGATTCGGGAGTGCTATTTCAGTTTTTCATTCTCAAATGTTAGGCTCCTCTGTATCTAGGAAAAACCAGAGATGGAACAGAATTTCATTTAAATCTGGTTTTAGTAAGAATTAATAAAACATTGACATAGCATCATATTAAAGACGGAATAAAATTTTTAGGTTTTAAGGTGTGCGGCTGCTTATTTACCACCCTGTGGCAGTTAAAGCACTCTGATGGCAGTTTACAATATGTAGTCTGTATAATTATAATTATACCGGCTACACATTGCAACCCCTTTCCCCAGGCAAGCTTAGTACTCAGTTTACTGACCTTGGAAGGATGAAAGGATCAATAGACCTCAAGATGACAACCAGAACCTGCCAGGATCAAACTCAGGCTATGAGAAGAGCCTTGACTACAGTACAGCAATTTATTCACTGTGGGGCACTTTCATTGCATATAATGCACTGTGGTAGAAATCACAACTGGACAGACTCATTTATTTGGCACCAAGATCTTTGAACACTTGGCTGTTCTTCACAGGGACTCTTGATCTCCGTGAGTACGAGACTCAACATGGTTGTCTGCATGCTGAGAACAACTGTACATATTGCTATTTTGCCAGGCTGGACAGGGAGAATTTTACCTTGGCATCATTATGCAACCTGATGAAAATATTGCACAGTTCCAACCCTGCTTCTTTTTGTATTACTTCAGGCAAGGCCATGGACCCTGGGCTACGAGTCTAAAATACTATTGGTATTAAATTAAATTACTGCATACATGCATGCATATACACACATATCTTGATTTCATTATGCATAGCAGCAGCTGATGTAACATTTTGAAGTTCTCTGGGGCTATTTGTTTACTTAGATATCTATTAATGATCCTTGCAAACACAAATTCACTAAATGTGTTTCCTCTTATTCACAGTTACACAACAGGCAACATGAGCAATTATAACAACAATAAAATGCTACACAGTTTGTGCACCCAAGTCCGCGGCAGCAGCACCAGTACAGAAATTGCTTGTTGAATTGTAAAGTTCAAATGTCCATTTTAATTTCAAATCCAGGCAAAATGCCAAAATATCTTAGGTACCCATAACATTGAAGAATCAGTCTCCAAAACTCTAGAGTAAAAAAAAACAAAAAAACCCATCAATTTAAGCACATATACATGAATTCAATATGTGGATTCACCTCACTAACAAACACCTGTAAGAATTATACCTAGACCAGGGATGGGCACGAAATGGAAAACATTGAGATATGTTTCACTTCATTCCTCTGTGATTCATTTCATTTCATTCGAAACTAATTTTTAAAAATGTACAAAATGAACCAGTAATGAACCAATATTTTTAAAAAATATTCAATGGAAAATTACTGATCTCAGGCATGTGAATGGCAGGCTTCTCTTCCCCAAGCGATTCTAGCGGATCCTTTGATATGTGGAAAAGTTAGGGTTTCTGGGGGCAAATATACTAAGCTCCCGTAGGTGGCGGCCCGGGTGCTTAATGGAAGGAGTCAGTGACTTGCATGCTTTACCATTATAGGGTTAATTGACAGCTTCCCCTCAGTCTGCCAATCCATTCTTTCAATTAAGTTTCCCCGCAGACCCTTTGGAGTTTAATAACTCACGTAGGGCGCTTTTACACGACCCCTAAGATCCGCTGGTCCCTTAAATTTGGACCAGAGATCTTGAGGGTTTGTCGCTCTCCCTGCGTTCCCACCCCCTCCGCACGTCCTTGTTCTGTCTGCGTGAGGGGAGGGAGAAAAAAAGGGAGAAAAGAATGCACTCTTACCTCTGGAGTGCCGGTGGAAGTTGCTCCGACCCCCTGTTACTTCCTGGTTCCTCTTAAAGGGGCGGGAGGCAAAAAAAAAAAAAAACCAACAACAAAAAGAAGCGAGGAGAGCCCGGCACTCTCCGCATCAATTTTTTTCACTCTCCCAGAGCAGGTACTTGAAAGGTGTGCTGGGTCGCGCTTAGGTGGGCGGGGTTGCACTTAATTTTCTGTTAGCTCCGGAGCTGGTGGGGAAACATTTTTAAGCTCCAGAGCTGGGAGCAATTTGCAGCGGAGCTTAGGGGTCGTGTATAAATGCCCTTAATTGCACTCCAAACCTCTTCAAATTGGGAGTGCTTCAAGGAGAGAGCTTGAGGAAGCTCCACTGTAATTCCCACCCTGCTAGCTGTGTGGGATCACTATTTTCAAGCAAATAACATTGCAATTAGAAATGTTTTTTTCTAGGGGCATCCCCTTTGAAGTTGAATAACTTGGGCAGCTGAACCTCAAATCTCTCCAACTTTGGAGGACTTAAAGGGAAGAGGCCAAGGAAGATTCATACCACATTTTGTGCCTCTAGGACCAAGGGGAGCTGTTTTACAGAGAAATAAATGGGTTCATTTTAAACTAAAAAAAGGCAGTTCATTATTTACAAAACACTGTTTCTCTGGTTCATTTCATTTTGTTTTGTTACATAACAAACAGATGAATCAGTGTTTCTTTCTTTCTTTCTTTTTTTGGTGCCCAATCCTAACCTAGACCAAGTTGACCAGGGCCTTAGCAGTCTAAGTGGCAACAGCAGGTCCAGTGTCATCACCTCTTTTGCTCTTTCTGATTCAGATCTCTCACTCACCAACCCACTTGTTCTTTGACTCACCCCTTTGGGCTGAACCAATATTTTACACTGCCATGTCTGCACTCTGCCCAGGTTCATGGACATCTCAGAACCAGAGTGAGCCACCAACCGCAACAAAAGATTAGATGAGGAAGCCATGGCACTGTCTGGGCTGGCAACACAGAAGAGAGAAGTTGCCTGGTGAGAGCAGGAGCAGGGTGGGTGGCAAAGCACCACTGTGGTAATTGTGCAACAGTATTGCCATCACTATCAGGCACATGGAGAGCCGAAGGTTCACCACCACTGGACTAAGCTAAACCTCAAGAAAGAGTGAAAACAAGTAGAAGTTAGACTTGCTATATTTCCTCCCCACTCATGTTTAAAATCATTGGGCTCAAGAAAGAAAACACCAGTCTGACCAAAGGTCACTCTGGGTGCTTTACAAAGGTTTTAACATAGACAATACTATAAATAATATGTTATACAATATACAATATATATTGTATAATATTGTGTGTGTGTGTGTGTGTGTGTGTGTGTGTGTGTGTATGAAGTAAAGATCAACAAATCAACCATAATTAAATCAAAAAACAGAACAACAATAATGAATTTAAAATAACGTACAAGAAAAGGCAGACAGGTGCAGATTAAGATATAAGAACCAGATTAGCAGGAAGATGAATAAGGCAAGGTAAAGCGAGTCTATACAGTCTAGTCTTGAGTAGGGATGAGCACCAAACAAAAAACTAAATGCTGTTTCATCACTTTGTTATGAAACAAAACAAAGTGAAACAAACCAGGGAAGCAGTGTTTTGTTAGTAACAAAACGAACTGGTGTCTTTTTCTGTTTAAAATGAACCAATTCATTTTGCTGTAAAACGGCTCCCCTGGGTCCTAGAGGCACAGGGGGACTGTTTTATAGAGTAGTAAATTGGTTAATTACCGGTTTGTTTTATATGTTTTTAAACAGATTTCTAACTAAACAAAATGAATCACGGTGGAACAAAACAAAACAAAATGAAACACATTTTTCCCATTTTGTGCCCATCCCTAGTCTTGAGCTGTGTTTTCAAGTCTTGCAGAGTGGAGGCCAGACAAATCTTGGAGGGAAGCCAATTCCATGCACGTGGTGTGACCACCGATAAAGCCTGATTCCTGGTGGTAGTCTTGGAGACATCTGGCAAAATATGACCTTCTGAGTTAGGAAAGATGTTAGAAAAAAATAACAGCTTGATTTACAATTAGCGAGCTCAGTAGCTGCATCAAGAGAAACATGTTAACATTTAAGCAACTGTTAATCTTTTCTGCTAAGTTTCCCATCTCTTCCTACATAGGAATCCATAGATTGAATTATCAAGACTCCTTTCACCATCATATTCTAGGCTGCTCCTATGCACACTTATATGATGTAAGCTTTCTGGGAGTTGTAGTCCAAACCATCTAGAGGGCCAAAGTTTGGCTACTACTGGTTTAAATCAATGGGAAAGGCATAGCCCTCCACTGCTTATCAGTATATGTACTGTTTGCAGCTGTAAGCAACTTGTCTGGGGGTGGGGAGTGGAAAGTACCAGAAAACTTTACATACACAACCTGAGTTCTTATTGAATGAATGTGGGCAGGGCTGGTGCGTCCATTAAGGCAAACTAGGCAGTTGCCTAGGGCGCCAAAATGGAGAGGGGGTGCTGGCCATCCTGCTGCCCCCCGCTGCCCCCTGCCGCTGGCCACCGCCGTCCGCCCCCATCGCCACCCACCCCCAGTGCCCCTCGCCGTCCCCATCATCTGCCACCCCCTGCTGTCCCGCCCCCTGCCACCACCACCCCCACTGCTGCCCTGCTGCCGCCGCCGCCCACCCACCACCCGCCCGCCCCTCGCCCTAATCACACATACATCCTAATAGTGTAATAATATTACAGAAAATCCTAGCAAACTAAGCTGAGTTAAAGAACAAAGAGAAAAAATAATACACCAGAGGAGGGAAATACTGTACGGTTATATGGGTCTTGCTGTTTTATTGAATTGGTTCAAAGGAATAAGTTTACTACACTGTGATCTAAGTCTAAGCCTTCCAAGGAATGCTAGCCATTAGGCAAGACCCTGGACCTTGCTGATGAGTCGGTCAGCTCTCATTTTCTCATTTGATGCCAGCAAGTTTGTGCATTACATTACTTTCCGTTTCGCTTGCTTCAATACAAGTCTCACAGCATCTTTTTAACTGTAGGATTTCTGGATGAGGCGCATGAGACTGCTGTGATGTTGCTCAATTGCAGGCAGACTGAATTAAGTCACAGCTATATTGTAAGGCAGTTATACTTCCAAGATTGGGAAAAGGAACTAATCACAAGTAACTATTTTTCTGAACTAACTCTTCCACATTCTGGAATTAGTCTCAGTGAGAAATACATGCCTAATTCACCTGTATGATGACATATTGTTTTGTGTGATGCAGCTGGCATTCTTACACAGATTTCTTCCCATAATTTGGACGTTCCATATTTAGCATGTTTTGTTTCTGAAGTGCAGCTGATGAACTGGGAATCATCCATTGTTCCATTCTTTTTATTGCATGTTTCATCTCCCACAGAGCAATAGCTTGCAATTCATTTCTCCCTTTCTCCTTCATTTTTCGATTTCTGATATAGGTTTGTGCATTGATAAAGACACTTCAAAAGACAACCAGTCTTAATGTAGTAGTTTCTGTGATTGCATCAAGGTTCATTTTAATGCAGTCTTGTACACAGGATCCTAGTGGAGTAGCAGGGCATCTTTTGAGGACATTCTCTGGGTTCCATCTGGAGACAAGTAGCATCTGGACAAAGGGCTCTCTCTGGAAAGCTGCCCTCGGGGAATGCTGCCTGTTAAACATCTGATTTTCAATGTCAATCAATATTGTTATATATGTGGTTGGAAGTCTCTATTGACCCTGAGGAATGTTGTCTATGAAATGGGTGAATGTAATGTTTGCGCTAAAATCCTGTTGATATTTTAAACTGGTATAATGAAAAAGGTGCAACTTTCAGAGATCAATTGCTGCAAATTTAGAGAATTAAATCTTGAGAATTAAATCTCAATAAATCTCAAACAAACCACTTTGCAGTTCATTTTTCTACTTCATGCCAAGGGAAGCCTGTTGGCTCCTGGCCTCCACCTCTTCTGCTGCCTGTCCACCTACCTACTGCCCCCTGTTCTCATTACCTCCCTACCTGCTCCTTCTGTGGCCTCTGCTGTTGTTGCCACCACCACCACCAGACGTTGTAGGCTCAACTTCCCTGCCAGGACCTGGGCCATCTGCCACTAAGCCTATGCTCACTACAGCCACAAGGGAGCACATGTACAGAAGCAAGGAAGCAGGGCCTAGAGTTGTGGAGGTGGCAGAGACAGAGGTGGAGGCAGTGGAGGAGGCAGTGAAGGAGGAGATGAGATGGCAGTGGCATGAGCAGGTAGGGAAGGCAATGGGGACACTGTGAAGGAGGCAACGGCTATCCTGTTTTGCCAAAGCAAAACAATGCACGGGGGAGGGGGGAGTTTGGTGCTTCATTTTGATTCTGAAAAAAGGGATCCCCACTTCATGAATCAAACCACAAACCAGCCCTGTTTGACAGGTATTTTTGTTCACTCTTTGGTTTATGACAATCTCTAATGGGGAACCATTCCTATGAAAGGAGAATTGTAGTTGGGGGAGGGTGTTTATAAACTGCTGCCATAATTATTTCTAACAGAATGGTTTGCCAGCCTCCAGTTCAGAGGACATGAAAACAAGAAAAGAAGGGGACAGCTGTTACAACCTCTGTAATGGGATACCATCAGGAAAGGAGAAAAAGTGGGAAGGAAAATATATGCTATCCTCCTAGAGCAAATAACTCAATATCCATATAGAAATACAGAAATTTATCCGCACATACACTCTGAGTAATGTAACTAACTAAATGCTTTTTAAAAAAGAAAGGGGGAGAGAGAATGCAAAGCAAAAACAATATACAGTCACCCCCCACCATTTCGCAGTTCAGGTACTGCTGTCCCGCTATATCGAGGGATCGCAGTACCTGCACCTCGGAGCCATGCGGGGAAGGCGGCGGGGAGTTATCGCGTCACTCCGCGCCGCCTCCCCAGGCCCCTCCAAAAGGCCTCGGAGCTGCACAGAGGGGCGGCGGGGAGCGATCTCATCGCTCCGCGCCACCTCCCCGGGCCCGTCCGAAAGGCCTCGGAGCCGCGCAGGGGCGGCAGCAGGGAACAATCATATTACTCCCCGCCGCCTCCCCGGGCCCCTCCGAAGGGTCAGATCCCTCAACACTGCCTGTGCGTGCCGTGCCAAGACTTCTCAGACAGGCGCGCAGGTGGGGTGGGTCCCTAACCCCCGCAATCGGTGGGGGGGGGGTTACTGTACAACATTGCATTTCTTTGCATTGCAGCTAAACGTACATATAGCTGCATTACAGACATATCTACAATATATCTTTTCTTTCTTTCTTTCGTTCTTTCTTTCTTTCGTTCTTTCTTTCTTTCGTTCTTTCTTTCTTTCTTTCTTTCTTTCTTTCTTTCTTTCTTTTTCGTTTCTTTCTTTCTTTCTTTCTTTCTTGAGCAGTTGGTGCAGCCTAGTGGCATTACCTAAAGATTCTCCATGATAAAGATGTACAGGAGAGGTCAAGGGTTTGATGTCATGGCTACTTGATTGATTTGGCACAAGCTCAACACTTTCCCAATGAGGTGTTGATCTTTTTGAGTCTCTTTCCCCAACTTTTGTCTTTTTATTTTTAACTCCCCGGTGCTGCAATAGGAGCTGTGTGGCACAGCGGTTAAATTGCAATAGCGCAGTCAAAGACTGCTTACAACCTGAGTTTGATCCCAGGTTCCAGTGCTTGGCTCAAGGTTGATTCAGTCTTCCAGCCTTCTGAGTCAACAAACTAACTCACCAGAACACTGGGGAAACAATATGTAGCCTCCACAATTAAATGTTAAACTGCCAAGAGAGAACTTTAAGCACCGTGTGGTGCTACACACATACACACTCTGAGTACTTTAATTAGCTAAATTCTTTAAAAGAAGAAACCAAAAATAGGGGAATGCAAAGCAAACACAATATGCAACATCAATGACTTTGCTTTTTGTTGTTTCGTACACTTTGAATGCTCCTGGGCTCTTTCCTCTGTTCCATTGGTTGCCTTAGAAATCCACAAATGTGATTTGGTTCACATTTACACATTTCACCAAAAACAGTACATCTTCCTAATTTATATCCCAGCTTTCTGCCCTTCTCAAGTTGTACCAGCACACACAAGTTCATTGGTTATAAAAAGAGGAGGTGCTCATACAAACTGAAGGAAGTAAGAGTTGTAGAAAATGATGCATGCTCAAATTCCAGAATCAATATAAGGTTTTTTAATAGTGAATCCAGAATTATGTCAGGGTGAGTGCAATGAGAGTAAACCCAATGAACAAGAACAGAATGGTGGGAATCAATGTGCCCTTAAATATCCTAGTGCGTATAATAACCAAATCCCTTCTACTCTTCAAAGAGTTTACGAACACAGTTTGTAGGAAAAGGTGAGTTTGCCATCTGTGACTCACATTGGTGTAGGAGTTTCCTAATAAAAGTACTGTGCATTTTATGGCTTCCACAAAGTTTAATAGGGTTCTATGGAAGTAGCTTTATGAAGTGCAGCATTTGAAATGCATTGGATGAAATGCGGAGCATTATATTTTCCATGGATTGTTTGAACCAAATTCAGCAGTTGAGGAATAATTTCATTCTCAATTGTAAGGGATCATTTAAAACCTTTCTATAAAGTCATATCACATATTTTAAACACCATCAAAGGTGAAACAGGCAACATTAAAATATATGCATATAACAAGGGAGGGCCATTTAGGATTACAGGTTAGACGCCGAGCTGCCATTTAGGCTAATTTTAAACAGGTGTGTGGGTTGTTTGATGGCACGTATAATAATCAGAAACAAACCACAGTATCTCACAATCACCTGCAACAGCATGAAGGCATGTCAGAGATTAATGCATGGGCCATGCTTTCCAAGGTGCATGCCTGCTGTCTACCAATATCAGATCTGACATGTTGATGGATACAGGTCAGGCAGCTATTGCCAGCCAGTAATTTCATTATCCATAGGTGGTTTCTTTTCCATGTCTAATTTATCACTAGTGCATCTGTCTTGATGCTGCTTTTCTCAGCTAGCAGGTACCACACTTATGTATCTTGAGGGACATTATAAATATAAGGGCTGCCAACCATTACAGCAACATCACTGTCCACTGCAGTGTTGTGAAGACACCATTCATAGAGCAAAACAAAGCAAAACAAATGTACCCAGATTATTAAAAGAACCATAAAGATGAGACAAGCTAGTATGGATGGCCAAGAATTCCATCTGCCCCTTAATACTCTGGTGTCAGAGTTGGTTCCATAACTAAAGGATGGTATGTCTACTGGTTTACCTGAGGGTAGCAGGAGCACAGTTCTAAGGGATGGATCTGGTAAACAGTTAAATGTCCCACAAGACCAAACGAAGCACCATTTAAAGTGCTTTCCAATAGAGATGGGCACAAAATGAAAAACGAAATGCTATTTCAGTGTTTGGTTATGTAACAAATTACTTTGTTACATAATGAAATGGTAGGACACATTTAATCAAAAAACTAAATGAAATGCCATTTTCCCCTCTAGAAATAAATAGCAGAGGAGCTCAAGTTCTTCCTTATAAGCCCCCAAAGTTTGGAACGTTTTGGGGGTCAGGGGCTGAGTTATTAAGCTCTAAAGGGGGTGCCCCTAGGGAAAAAATTATTCTAATTGAATCTGGAAACTGCAATACAGCCCCCCCCCCCCCATAGGCTAGCGATTAGCGTTGCCACGGCTTGGCTTCCAAATCCTGATTAAATGAATTAGAAAGATTTTTTTCCTAGGGGCACTCCTTTTGGAGTTTAATAACTTAACCCCCTGACCCCCGAAACTTTCCAAATTCTGGGGGCTTACAGGGAAGAGCTTGAGGAAGCTTCGCAGCAGTTTTGGTGCCAAAACATGGCTACAAACTGTATTTTGAGTACATAATGTTTTGTTATGTTTATATACTCAAAAATACAGATTATAGCTATGTTTCGGCACCAAAGCACTGGGGAGCTTCCTCAAGCTCTTCCCTGTAAGCGCCAAAAATTTGGAAATGTTTGAGGATCAGGGGGCTGAGTTATGAAGCTCCAAAGGTGTGCCCCTAGGAAAAAATCTTTTTAATTGATTGAATCAGGATTCAGAAGTCAAGCCACAGCAGCGTTAATTGCTCGCCCACAAGGGGGGTATTGCAGCTTACTGATTCAATCAGAATGATTTTTTTCCTAGGAGTACCCTATTGGGAGCTTAATACCTCAGCCCCCTGACCGCCACATCTTTCCAAATTTTTAGGGCTTACAGGGAAGAGCTTACGGAGGCTCCCTGCCATTTTGGTCCTAGGACCCAGGGAAGCATAGCATTTCATCCTAGGACCCATGGAAGCATAACATTTCATTTCATTTCGTTTCGTTTCGTTTAATAACAAAACTATTTTAAAAATTCATTACAAATGAAACAAAATGAAACTACTAATGGAATGAAATGAAATGTTGTATTTCCATTTTGTGCCCATCTCTACTTTCCAACATTAAGCTGTCAGGAAGATTTTTGTTCCCAGTTGCCTGACAGGACAAAATGTCAAGAGGCAGACATGGTGGGTGCCCCTGGCAGGCCTTGGTGGCAGATGTTCTGAGTCTTAATGACATGCAGTAGACAGTGATTCTTTGCCATATCGTATGGGCCATATCTTAAGCAGCCATTTCCTCCTCCAGTGCTTTGAAAAGGAAGATTATAACATAAACTTTTAAACACCCTTCCATGCCGTCAATCCATGGGCCTTTTCCACTTCTTCTTTAGCCATGCATTCCAGACGCCCTTGTTGGAATTGCCATGAATGTTGATATATAATCAATGGGCAAGAAAAGCCGAGTGCAGTGATGCAAGTGTGCATGAGAACGGTCCCTCAGGACTGACCACATACATGGGGCTTTTCAGGAGGGGAGAGTGGAGCCATGCTTAGTCCTACTTTAAGAACTAGAGAGCCTCATATATATTAATTCTTCACCATCATTGCTCTCAACATGGTGGCATGATTCTCTGGATATGTGAACCTGCATAGTGTTTTCTCCATTTAAATTTTGCCTTCCATGGAAAAAGCTACCTGAGAAAAATAGCCTCTTCTTTTTCCATAAAGTCACATTTCTGAGTTAATATTGACCATGAAAGGAAGAGGGTTGTGGCTTTCCATTCATGAAAGGTAAGGCCTACACATTTTAACTTATGATTCAATAGGGTGTTTGTGTTTGTGTTTGTGTGAGGAAAAGAGAGAGAGAGAGAGAGAGAGAGTTATTTGCTCACTTATAATTAATATAGTAAACATGCATCAGTGTTGACTGCTAATTTTATCAGTTTTTACCTCTTCTGAATATGTAAAGCCTTGCAAAATTAAAGAAGAGGGAACAGCTTTTCTCCCCCCTGTAAAAACAAGCAAGCAAACAAAAAACCCTAAACAAACAAACAAAACACAGTTGTTAGTTGTTTTACTTCCTAATTTCTCTTTTCCCCATTACTGCTGAATTGCCAAAAAAGGGAGAGAAATATATGGCATGGTATTCATTTTAAAGTCTTTATTTTGATATTCAGGTTTTGTGGTTTCTTTCACCATGCTAAGCTAGTGTTGCTGTCGCATTAATCTGCATTTTCTTTTTTGTTTATTTGTTAGAAAATGCCAAAAGAGAACAATCTTTCCATTTCTATAGTGCTGCTAGGAATAACTCTCTGCATTTTGTAACTCCCGTGCTTTTGGTAATGTTGGATGATGGGAATCCATGCAGAATTTCAGAGTCCTTGCTGAAGTCAGCTTCAAAGGGAACCTCCTCCACAGCACAGTGTAAGCCAAGGATATAAATATTGTACATTTTCCCAACTTATAGAGGGGTGGGTGGGTGAAAGAGCCCTGATTTTCTCATGCTAAGACTTTTCTATGCAAGATTCCACCCCCACCCCCACCCCCCCACACACACCACTGCCACTGCCAAAGACATCTTGCTAGGAATCTTATAGGATTTCCCAGAAATTGTGTCATCATAGTTTAAATTGTTATTGTTATTTTGGGGGCAAAATTTGATCTGCAAAGGTTATTATATTTGCCGAACATAATGTATTTTATAATGTATTTTATATGAATCTATGCGTTCACATAGACATTTTGTTCATGACTACTTATAACCGTGTTGCTTTAATGTAATGTTGTCTATTTATGGTGCAAGATGACCCTGAATTCCTTGTTCTCAAGTACTTGAACATGTCTTAATTGTACTGGACTATATATTATCACTCATTACTGTAAGCTACCTTGGGTCCTTTTCCAAGGAGAAAAGCAAGGTAAAAATGTTCTAAAATAAAATAAATAATAATAATAACCTTTCCTATACAGGATTAATCAGGAAGGTGCACAAATTAAGGTGGCTTGTTCTTATACCAGAGGAAAACCCATTAAATAAATGAAAGGGAAAATGAGATCTGGTCTCATTTTTCCCCAGGTTGCTGGGAAAACTTGTTGATTCATAGTGGGGGTAGTGTTGGGGAGAATTCATAGAGAACCTGAGATTTTCTAAGTACTCATCATAACACTTAGATAAGCCCTACTGAATTTCAGGTCTCTCTGTATGTATTTCACTTCTTTTCGAAGGCCCATATTCAAAATGTACTTGTTATAAATGTAACCTCAACATTTCACCAAGTTCTAGCAATAACTGTCTGGCAAAACTGATGTATTGACTGGGTCAACGATAACATTGCCTTTTGGGGAGAAAAGCATGGACCAGAGATCGGCATGAATAAAAAAAAAAAACAAATTGCAAAATATGTTCAAAAATGACTAATTCGTCAATTTGTACTTGTGTGAATTGATATCCCCAAGAAATATGAATTGATGATTTTGTTTAGCAATTTTGATTCATTGATTTATCAGGCTATAAAATGCACCACACAGCACCTAAATATCCCAAATGTTCAGAAGAGCTTCCCCTGACTGCTCTCGCCAACCTTTCTTAGGTTGAGGATGAGTTATGGCTTCTAAGATATGCACCTCCAAATAGGCCTCCCCAAGAATGCTCTACCGCACTGCGAATGCAGTGCAGGAGCCATTTTGCCCGCCCACCCATGGGGGCAAGAAGCAGAGAGGCAGGATGGTGGCCCAACTGGGCCAAAATCAGAGCCTACCTTAAAAGGAGGCTCCCAGTGGTCAGCCTGCCTCTTTGCCAGTGATTGTTATTGGAGCAGGAGCTTGCCTCACGATCACTGGCAGTTTCATTTTTGAAGCTGCCACATGACTCGCCAGGGCACAAGGAGTGTCAATGGTGAAGAGGAGTGACAGGGGATGCAGCCAGCCTTAGCTCCAAGGTCTTTGGGCCTGTTGGGTGACTCTGAGTCACTGAAAAGGGGGCTCAGAGTATAGTATTAAAAAAAGCAGTGAGAATGGGATGTGGGCGCAGCAGGCTTAGTGGCTGGGAGGAGGTGGTGAATGGGTGGGTGGGGTTTGGGGGGTGGGGCCTTGCAGCATGCAGCTAGTTTGGGCTCACCCACCATCCCTTGCCCCCTCCCCATCATTCTTCATGCCCTTACCCCTCCCTTGCACCCCACTCAACTATGAGCAAAGTTCTGGGGTTCAGGGATGGCTGTGCCTTGCTAGCTACCCCACACACACTTAATTGTGATGTGGTTAGTAGGGTATGTCTGTGACCCCCCACTGCACCCCAACCCATTGTGCAGCTACATAGCCCAGTCGGGATTTATTTCTGCTGTTGGCTGGGGTTTGTTTTTTAAAAAAAATAAAAATAAAAATAAAATATACTGTCATTGGGCATAACGAGGCCCCAAAAGAAGCAGGGAGGTGAGGAGAAGCAGCAGCCTGCTAAGGGAAAAGCTGCTGCCCCACCTTGTATTTCTAATTCTTCTTCATCAAAGGAGGATTGGCCTGACTTCGGGCCCATTTTGGACAGATTGGACACCTTGGAATGGGAGAGGGCAGCTGCCAAGGAGGCGCCACCCACTGGGGTTAAGCGTTCCAAAATGGAGTTGAAGGCTCATAAATTGGCTGAATTAAAACTAGTAGCTAACAAAATGATGTCTCGCCTTGATATCTTGGAAGCAGACAGGCCAAGTGCTGTGGTGGACATGGCAGGAGTGGTGATGGAAGAGCAGGAGCTCGTGACACCTGAGGACAAAGGGCAACCTATCCCTGGGTTGGCCAAGGCAGCTGGCGTGGTGCAATGCCCTTGCACACTGCAAAGTTCCTGCAGAATCCAAACATTAACCGAGTCCCCTTCTGGATAGGACAGTTGGCAAATTAAACAAAATTCACCAACTGCCTTCTTTGGCACTACCCCTAATGGTGACACCCTAAAAGCTGTCACTGGTGGATCCTTAAATAGACTGTACTGTGAAAGAGCTGGTGATAGATGCCCCTTCCCCTTTATGGAGTTTGTTCTGTAATCAGTTACACATCTGATTTCACAAACAGTATGAGATCAGGCTCAATATGATAAAGAAGGGAATCTCTTTGTTCAAAATTATATACCAAATGCAGCTGTTGTGGGTCAGTATTTTTAATCTCATAAATTTGATAAACTTCTTTCCTTTCTCCCATCCACCCCCATGATAAATAATACTCAAGCATATTCACATTCAGGTGAGAATTATTACTTCCATATGTGTTAGGAAATAATGCAAGAAGTAGATGAGGGCTATTTAACTTATTATCTTTGATGTTTTCTCCTCCCAGATCTCTGCAGAAGGCATAATCAAAAGAAAGCTACATAAGCTGCTTCTTGTCCAGGAAACAATTAACAAGAGGAACTGGAATACATAGGATACAGGATATAATAGGGCCTTTTTTCCTGAAAATGTCCAACAGTATTCATTTTAAACTGCAAAAAAGTGTGAAGAAAATCCATCTGTTCACCACGAAGAAGTGAACGTCTTATATACTAGGAATATGAGAAAGAAATGTTTTTAAAAAAGAGGACTACCTGCATTCTTGAAATAGGAAGTCATTGACCTATTGAAGACATGAAAATGGATGTGTCCATGAATTCTCACATTAAAATATGGCAGTTAGTCTTTAAGGTACTACAACATTTGTGTCTTTTTAAGTTTAATTTTTGAGGGTTTTTTTGCCTGACATACTAGCATAGCCTAACATGGCTACTGCTTCACTTAATGAGCATATTTTAACATACAGTGTGTTGAATGTCAAATATTTCTCTCTCTCTCTCTCTCTCTCTCTCTCTCTCTCTCTCTCACACACACACACACACACACACACACACACAATATGTGTTTGGTTATTCAAACAAAATCCAGCCTCCAGTTTATTGACAACACCAATGACAGTGGGCCACAGCACACTCTTTTCTGCTCGCTGTCCTTCACAAGGGAACACCACACAGGAGAAAATCCCAGAAGCTAACTTACTAGTTAACTACTTCTCGATCAAATACAAAGCAATTGTCAGACCTGTTTTTCAACAAGTGTGGATATCAAATATGTGTGGCCTGTTTGTTAAGTCTGTATGCAGAATATATCATACAGAATAGCCGGCTCCGCGGCGCGGCTGCGCCAGGCGGCAGCCATTTTGCCTCCCCCCAGGCCGGAACCACGTGGGTGCTCCTCTCACGAGAGGAGAAGAGCCAGAGCCCTGATAAGGGCTGCTCACGAGGTCCTCCGGCCTCTTCCGTCGGAGTCGTTTTGGGAGGGAGATCGTCAGCTCCGGACCTGCGGCCGCCATTTTGGCTGTGGCCGAGCGGGCGCGGAGCTGCGGAACGGAGGCGACGACCAGCCTCGGAAGGGGAGAGCGGGCGACGGAGGTGGAGCCGCGGCACTCGGCCGCGGGACGGTGCGGCGTCCGGCGTCTGCGGGCCGATTCATCGAGGCGGCCGGGTAGCGGGCCCCGGGTAGGCTTACGGCTAGGGCTCCCTGGTTCCGCGGCTCCCTTCCAGGCGTGGCCTTCGGCAGCTTA
This sequence comes from Phrynocephalus versicolor, assembly GCA_023846285.1. Classification (NCBI taxonomy): domain Eukaryota; kingdom Metazoa; phylum Chordata; class Lepidosauria; order Squamata; family Agamidae; genus Phrynocephalus; species Phrynocephalus versicolor. The sequence continues at coordinate 2,903,449 of JAHTLZ010000016.1, forward strand.
CGGGGGGGAACGGGCCGCCGGCCCGGCTGGTGGCGGGAGGCCGGGGCGGGGGGCGTGGGCCCCAGGGAGACCGGCGGGGATCGGAGGCTCTCCCCGACGGGGCTGCCACCTGCAGCTTGCCAGGCAGAGCGCAGGGCCCTCGGCCCGTCTGAGAGTGGGAGGCCGGGGCCCGGAGGAGGCCTCCGGCCTACCGGCCTGGTGCGGAGCGGACTATAAAGCGGGTGGCCTGGCTGGCTTGAGGTGCAGGGGCCTACCGGTGGGAGCAGCAGGGTAGCCCATCCACAGGCCCGGCATTGCCCTGGGGCAGGGGGCGGCGGGCCTAGCGGGAGACGGTGCCTGACGGTTTGGGTAGCAGCGGCGGACGCTCCCACTGCCAGCGCCAGGCCTCCCGGGCGCCGATTATCACGTGCTAGCCCCGGGGAAGGCCTAGTCCCAGATAGCGAGCCCGGGGCCAGTGGTTGGCCTGCCTGAGAGGGGGAGCGATGGCCCCGAGAAAGAGCAAGGGGGGGCTAAAGGTAAAGGTCCCGCAAAGCGCCCAGCCCCTGAGCTGTCCTCGGACTCTTCTTCCTCGGGGGAGGAGGGCGGCCCTATCTGGGCGCAGTTGCAGGCTAGGGCTGAGACCTGGGGGGGCGAATCCAGCGGAGCACATCAGGCCGGGGAGGAGGCTTCCACCAGCAGGGACATGGGGCGGCCATCTAAGGCCCGTAGGAGGGCCCAGCGTAGGAGGTTGGTGAAGAGCCTAATGGAGCGCTTTGATGCCCTTGAACGCAGGCCGGTGGAGGAGCAACGTGAAACGGAGCAGGCACAGGCAGTCCAGGAAGACGCAGCGCAAGGCGAACGAACTGCCAGGCCAGCAGTGGCAGCTGGAGTGGCAGCGGAGTGTGCAGCAGCAGCAGCAGCTGTCCCCTCGGGGGTTCCAGTTGGCAACGAGTTGATGGCACAGCCTCATAGCAGCCGTGAGTTGGCGTCCGCACCGGAAACACCACATGGAGAGACTTGGCCCTGGGGGCCTGTGGGGGAGGTACGGCAGGACGCCGGAGGGAGGCAGGGAGAGCTAGGGGGCGGTAATTACGCGCCCCAGGTCCAAGGGTGGGCCCCGGGTGGGACACCCAGTGGTAGGCCGGTGGGAGTGCCTCTGGGGACGCCCGGACTTCAAGGACTACAGGTAAGTCCGGCAGCTACAATGTCACCGGGGGGGCAGTGGGGGCAGGCGCCTATGGCGCCGGGCCCACCGGCTCCCTGGGGGCTGGGACCGCAGGCCGTGGGTGGGGCGGCCCTGGCATGCCCTGCACCATTCGCCGCACAGGCGGGGAGTTTCCTGGGCGGCGGGTTGCCCCAAGGGGGCCCGGGCAACTGGGCGGTCGCCCCGGTGTATGCGGGGGTGCCATATACAGCCTTGCCTTACGCTGACTACGCATCTCCGTTGGGGGATCACTTGGCGCAGGGGACGAAAGAGAAGATCTGGCGGGGGGACTATGTGGACCTCTTCGGCCTCCTCAATCGGGAGATGGACTCTAAGGAGCTTGAGAGGGAGGACGCTAAGGATAGGGAGAGGCGCCTGAGGCGCAAGCCGGAGAGATCCTGGGCCAATTGGTTGCCGGCCTTTAATATTTATATGTCCATGGTCCTGCACGCCGACCCCTGGAGGGCACAGTCACTGATCAAGTACCAGGACATGATTTACCGGGCATTCGTAGACTTCCCGGGGTAAGCCTGGTTGACGTACGACGAGCGTTTTCGGATGAAAGCGGCAACTCAGCCACACCTCAGGTGGGATGAGCCATACCCACCTTTGTGGCTCCAATACATGACCCCCTCGCGTCCTGTCCTGGGGGACAGGTTCGACAGCGGACACATTATCAGGAGAGTGGCCCCAGCGGCAGCCGCCCGCCCCACAGCGGGCCAGCAGGTTCAACCCCGGCTGGTCTGCTGGGACTTCAATGGCCAGGGGTCCTGTGCTCACACACCGTGCCGATTTAAGCACGAGTGCTCGGTCTGTGGAGCCCAACACGCGGCAGTTAATTGCCCAAGGGCCAGAGGGGCTTTTGGCAAGCCCGGGGGGGAGGACAGCAGAGAAGGCCCCCACAAGGGGGAGCACCCGCTCAGGCAAAAGGGCCCCAGCCCAATCAACCGTGATGTGTTGGGGCGGTGGTTAAGTCTCTACCCCGATAGGGATGGAGCACAGTTTTTGGCACAAGGTTTTGCCAAGGGTTTTAGAATTCAGTTTGAGGGGACGAGGCGGGCGTTTTCTGCGCCTAACTTGGGTTCGTTGAGGGGCATGGAGCACGTGGCCGCAGAAAAAATCGGGAAGGAGGTGGCGAAGGGGAGGGTCCTCGGCCCCTTTGACATCCCGCCGTTGCCCAACTTTAGGGTCTCACCCTTGGGGCTGGTGCCAAAGAAGGTGCCAGGGGAGTACAGGCTCATACACCACCTGTCATACCCGGAGGGTGAGTCGGTCAACGACGGGATTCCCCCAGAACTTTGTTCTGTCAGGTACACCTCCTTCGATGCGGCCGTAGCTAGGGTGCGGGCGTGCGGGCTGGGGGCTGAAATGGCGAAATGCGATATACAGTCGGCATTTCGGCTCCTTCCAGTACACCCGGACGATTTCGATTTGTTGGGATTCCAGTTTCAGGGGAAGTTTTATTTGGATAGGGCGCTACCGTTCGGTTGCTCTATCTCTTGTGCCATTTTTGAAAAGTTCAGTTCGTTCATAGAATGGCAGCTGCGGTATATGACGGGGGAGAGTGGAGTGGCCCATTATCTTGACGATTTCCTCTTTTGCGGACGGAGGGGATCGGGAACTTGTGGGTTCACGCTTAGGACCTTCCAAGAGATGGCCCGGGACCTGGGCCTGCCTTTGGCAGTGGATAAGACGGAGGGCCCGGCAACCTGTATTACGTTTCTGGGGGTGGAACTGGACACCTGGAACCAGTCATGCCGGCTCCCGGAAGATAAGCTGCAGGACCTGACGGCACGGGTGGCGGCACTACTGCCGCGTAAACGCGCTACGCTTAAAGAACTCCAGGCCTTGGTAGGGCATCTGAATTTCGCGTGCCGCGTAGTGGCACCCGGCTGGCCGTTCATAAGGCGTTTCTGCCATGCGAGGCAGGGACTCAAGAACCCGGCACATAGGGCTAAGATCACCGGCGGGATGAGGGAAGACCTGCACATGTGGCTAGACTTCCTCCAGGGGTTTAATGGGGTGTCCTTCTGGCGTGAGGAGCTGCGACTCGGGGCCGACTTTCAGGTACAGACCGACGCCGCGGGGGCATGCGGCTTCGGGATTTACTGGAAAGGTAAGTGGTGCTGCGGCACCTGGCCCCCGGAGTGGGTAGCTGCGGGTATCACCCGGGATTTAACATTCTTAGAACTGTTCCCCATAGTCGGCGCACTGTGGATTTGGTCACGAGATTGGGCCAACTCCACAGTCCGCTTCTGGTGTGATAACATGGCGGTCGTCTATACCATCAATGACGCTACATCCAAGTCAGAGAGGGTGATGGGGTTGGTTCGGGCCATGACGCTTCGGGCGTTGCAGTACAACATTGTGGTGCGCGCCCGTCATGTGCCGGGGCTCGATAACTCTGTTGCCGATGCTCTTTCCCGCCAGCAGTTCGAGCGCTTCAGGGCGCTGGCACCGGAGGCAGCGGATCTGCCGGAGCAGCTGCCAGAGCAGGTATGGCAGATTGGCTGGAGGAAGCTGACGGGGCCCTTGAGCTGGCGCTCGCGCCACGGACATGGAGGGCATACGAGGGGGCAGTCAAAGACTTTGCTACCTTCCGCACCCTAATGGACATTAACCCCACCTGGCCGGCACCGGTCGACCATATCCGCCAATATTTAGTTTTCCTGCATAGGAAAGGCCTTACACCAAGTACGATGCAGGGCCGGCTGGCTGCCCTGGCATTTCACGCCAAGGCCCTGGGTTGTCAGGATTCCACACAGGATTTCAGGGTGCGAAAGATGTTAGAGGGGTGGACCAAGGCCAGGGGCCGGGTGGCGGATCAACGTTTTCCCCTCACGCTGGATATCCTGGCCCGTATGTCGAAGCAGTGGCCCCAACTGTGTAGGGACGAGTATGAGGCGGCCCTGCTGAGGGCAGCAGCACTGGTGGCCTTTTTCGGGGCGTTCCGGGTGAGCGAACTGGTGGCAGCCGGGAGGGCAGACGTATCCGGGGCAGCCCTACGATGGACGGATTTCCACCCCCAAGACGGTAAGGTCGTATTTGTGGTGCGCAGGTCAAAGGTGGACCAGGGCGCTAGAGGGCAGCAGGTGGTCCTAGGCCCTTGCTCGATAGCAGACGTCTGCCCGGTCCGGGCCATGGATGCATTTGTCGCTCTCAGGGGCACTGGGGACGGTTACCTCTTTTGCCACAAATCAGGTGAACCCTTGACGAAATTCCAGTTCTGGACCCTATCACAGCGGGCGCTGGATGGCCTGGGGCTGCAGGGTATGAAGTTCGGCACCCATTCGTTCCGAATTGGGGCGGCTTCAATGGCTGCGGCGCTGGGCTACGAGCCCCAGCGGATAAAGTCGCTGGGCCGGTGGGCCTCTGCTTGTTACAAGACGTATGTCCGCCCGTTGCCTAAATGTTAACGTTGTGGTTTTATTTTCTTGCAGGACCGGGGTTGGGCCGGAGGAGCCGCATCCTCATCCTCGGCCACAGTTATGTTTATTGGGCTGAGAAGTATGCTGCCAGGACCACCTGGGGGGTTAATTTGGGAATGGGAGGTAGGGCAGTTATTGAATGGAAGGGTTTAAGGGGGATGAGGTGGTGCCAGTTTGAGCGGGTTGCCCGGTTGGCAACCGCGGGGCGCCCACCGGACGTGATGCTGGTCCATTTGGGCGGCAACGATATTGGGTGTCAGACAGGTAAATCCCTGGCGCTGGATATAGTGCACGACCTCACGGCATGGAAGGCGGAGGCCCCCCAGGCAAAATTGGTTTGGTCAACCATCATACCGCGACGTCAGTGGAGGGCGCGGTGCACGGTTCAGTTGATGAACAAGGTGCGCAGGGAGGTCAACAGGGATGTCTGCAGAGCAATGGTACACGGGTTGGGTACCGTAGTGGGCCATTCCAGGATCCCAGCAGCGAATGCTGAATTGTATCGGGACGACGGTGTCCACCTCTCGGATAGAGGGATGGAGATCTTCCTAACGGATTTGAAACGGGGCCTGCTGGAAGTATTGTCGGGTTGATGGGGTGGGGGTGGGAGCCATGGCAAGGCCAGGCCCCCACCGTGGCGGTAGTGTGGATAATGGAAGGACAGTTGGTGAGTATGGTCTCAATTTCCCGGTGGGGTCGCCCAGTCTCACGGTGTTCCAGACCTGAGGTTACAACGCCGGGGGGGTGGGTGCACCTGACAGGGCCCAGCGGGCAGCCAGGCGCAGGTGGCGAGCCTGGGCTGCCCGTCTGGGGAAAGGGGACCGGCTGGCCGAGGCCGTCCAGTTTGAGGACAGGACGACCTCGGGGCTATCGACTTGCCCAGCACACTGTCAACGGCTAGGGTCCTGGGAGACCCCAAGTAACAACTGAAGAACCGCACTACAGCAGGCCCCAGGTTGGATGTTCTGTTAATGTTAAGGTATTAATAAAGTGTGGCCCGGAGTGGTACCCCAAACACCTGACTCGCGTGGTTATTCCGGCGTGGGGGGGCAATAGCCGGCTCCGCGGCGCGGCTGCGCCAGGCGGCAGCCATTTTGCCTCCCCCCAGGCCGGAACCACGTGGGTGCTCCTCTCGCGAGAGGAGAAGAGCCAGAGCCCTGATAAGGGCTGCCCACGAGGTCCTCCGGCCTCTTCCGTCGGAGTCGTTTTGCCCACCCACCCGCCCTTTATAGCAGCAGTATGAGTCTTCTGGTCGCTTCGGGGCCGGATAGGAATTTTTGACCTGGGGGCAAGATTGGCTGTGCGCTCCTGGGGATTTTTCGCCTATCCCATACTGCTGCAGCGTGGTGGGTTATAGGTTGCGTGTGATTTTGGCCACACGGGGCGGTAGTGCGGATAATGGAAGGACAGTTGGTGAGTATGGTCTCAATTTCCCGGTGGGGTCGCCCAGTCTCACGGCGTTCCAGACCTGAGGTTACAACGCCGGGGGGGTGGGTGCACCTGACAGGGCCCAGCGGGCAGCCAGGCGCAGGTGGCGAGCCTGGGCTGCCCGTCTGGGGAAAGGGGACCGGCTGGCCAAGGCCGTCCAGTTTGAGGACAGGACGACCTCGGGGCTATCGACTTGCCCAGCACACTGTCAACGGCTAGGGTCCTGGGAGACCCCAAGTAACAACTGAAGAACCGCACTACAGCAGGCCCCAGGTTGGATGTTCTGTTAATGTTAAGGTATTAATAAAGTGTGGCCCGGAGTGGTACCCCAAACACCTGACTCGCGTGGTTATTCCGGCGTGGGGGGGCAAATCTGGGTTAGTTTCAGATGAAGGAGGAGTGAAAATGGGTGAAGGAACATCACTGGTTTAAAACACAGATTAAACTACATTATTTGCAGGAAATAGAAATAGCCATTACTGGTAAAAGTGAAAGAAGAAAATGACAAGCCAAGATGACAGATAATAAGGAGGCAAAATAATGTGTGAAATCATGCTGCTTAACGTAGCAAGTTGGACAAGAGTAAGCCCACTGTATCACTAAGGTTTTGGTGAATCAACCGCCTCATACATTCCATTGATTCAAATGTGCATATTCTTGCTGAGATTTACGGCACTTAAGTCACAATAATAATATGTCAATTGGAATTGATGGAACTCTGGTCTGACGCACCAAACCACAACTGATTCAGTAGTCCTGCTGTTGTGTAACTTTCTATGTTAAGCGGTAGAATTTCAGAAGAACACTATAACTTTAATGTTAACAATGAAGAAATTGAAATTGTGAAAGGTTTCTACACCAGCGACTCTCAGCCTTGGGCAACCCAAGTTTTCTTAGGGCGTTTATACACGACTCCTAAGCTCCACTGCAAATGGCTCCCAGCTCTGGAGCTTAAAAATGTTTCCCCACCAGCTCTGGAGCTAACAGAAAATTAAGTGCGACCCCGCCCACCTAAGCGCGACCCAGCGCACCTTTCAAGTACCTGCTCTGGGAGAGTGAAAAATTTTGATGCGGAGAGTGCCGGGCTCTCCTCGCTTCTTCTTCTTCTTCTTCTTCTTCTTCTTCTTCTTCTTCTTCTTCT